>VMDR010000517.1:0-216943 GCA_007922815.1 Macrotus californicus
CCTCCGTGTGATCTCCATTTCTGTGATTCTGTTCCTGTTCTAGTTGTTTGCTTAGTTTGTTTATGTTTTTGTTTTAGGTTCAGTTGTCAATAACTGTGAGTTTGTTGTCATTTTACTGTTCCTATTTTTGATCTTCTTTTTCTTAGATAAGTCCCTTTAACATTTCGTATAATAATGGCTTGGTGATGATGAACTCCTTTAACTTGACCTTAACTGGAAGCACTTTATCTTCCCTTCCATTCTAAATGATAGCTTTGCTGGATAGAGTAATTTTGGATGTAGTTCCTTGCCTTTCATGACTTGGAATACTTCTTTCCAGCCCCTTCTTGCCTGTAAGGTTTCTTTTGAGAAATCAGCTGACAGTCTGATGGGCACTCCTTTGTAGGTTACTGTCTCCTTTTCTCTTGCTGCTTTTAAGATTCTCTCTTTATCTTTAATCTTGGGTAGTGTAATTATGATGTGCCTTGGTGTGTTCCTCCTTGAGTCCAACTTCTTTGGGACTCTGTGAGCTTCCTGGACTCCTTAGAAGTCTATTTCCTTTACCAGAGTGGGGAAGTTCTCCTTCATTATTTGTCCAAATAAGTTTTCAATTTCTTTCTCTTCTTCTCCTTCTGGCACCCCTATGATTTGGATATTGGAACGTTTAAAGACATCCTGGAGGTTCCTAAGCCTCTCCTCATTTTTTTGAATTCTTGTTTCTTCATTGTGTTGTGCTTTAAAGTTTCTTTCTTTCTTCTGGTCCACACCATCAATTTGAGTCCCATTTTTGTTCCCATCCCTGTTGGTTCCCTGTACATTTTCCTTCATTTCCCTTATTGTATCCTTCATTTGTTTATCTAATTTGTGACCAAATTCAACCAAGTCTGTGAGCATCCTGATTACCAGTGTTTTGAACTGTGCATCTGATGGGTTGGCTATCTCTTTATCGCTTAGTTGTATTTTTCCTGGAGCTTTGATCTGTTCTTTAATTTGGGCCATTTTTGTTGTCTTGGCGTGCCTGTTACATAGTAAGGGGCGGAGCCTTAGGTGTTCACCAGGGCGGAGGAACCCACACTGCTGCATAGTGACGCTGTTTGTGGGGGAGGGGACCGAGAGGGAACAATGGCGCTTGTTCCGCTCTCTGCCGGTTTTCTCCAACGCACTCTCTTGTGAGTCTGGGAGTTTCTCCCGCTGCCACCGCCTCAACCCCCACAGGGACTTTCAATCAGAGGCTTTGAGGCTTTGTTTCCCTGCGCTGGAACTCTGGGTTGCGGGGTCTGTCTCGCTCCCCTGTTGTTCCTCCCGGTTTATCTGCCCGAGGGAGTGGGACTCCCGGCCCGCAGTCAGTCGCCACCTCTCCCGGTCCGCCGAGCCGATCTGCCAGCCATCCCGCGCACGTGCGTCCTTTCCTCCCGGCCCATCTCCACCCCTCCTACCGGTCTGGATGAAAGTTTCTTCTTTAGTTCCTTGGTTGTCGGACTTCCATACAGTTCGATTTTCTGTCAGTTCTGGTTGTTTTTTGTTTTAAAATTTGTTGTTGTCCTTCTTTTGGTTGTGTGAGGAGGCACAGTATGTCTACCTACGCCTCCATCTTGGCCGGAGTCTCCTTGGTTTATTTTTTTAAAGATTTTATTTATTTATTTTTAGATAGGGGAAAGGAGGGAGAAAGAGGAAGAGAAACATCAATGTGTGGCTGCCTCTTGAGTGCCCCCTACTGGGGACCTGGCCTGCAACCCAGGCATGTGCCCTGACTGGGAATCCAACTGGCAACCCTTTGGTTCCCAGGCCTGCACTCAATCCACTGAGCCATACCAGCCAGGGCTGTTTGGCTTTGTTTAATTTTCTTGTCTCAGTTTCCCCATTCCACTTGCCTAGGAATTTTCCTAGCTTCTTACTATCCTGTTTCATAACGAGAAAAGCTGTCCTCAAAATAGGACGGACTTGAACATTACTACTGCCTCAGAGGAGGCACCTGTGCCATTATGGGAGCAGGAAATTGTTCATATCTGATGAGTCTGCTAATGTACAATTTTTACTAAGTCACCTGAGGACACAAGTGAATAAAAGCCCTGAGTGATCTGATGCCCAGCCTAGGGCATGAATCAGTGGTTCATATCATGGGGCTCTTAGTGGAAGAAATTGCTACTTATTTGGGGAATCATTATATTAGTCCGTGTGTTCTCTTGCAGGTACCTGCATTGCTGCTGTGTTATCTGCCTCCAGTGCAGCAACATGGCTGCCAAATGAGCCCTTGCTGATCACTCAGGGCACACTGCAGAAGATGGGGAACACAGAAGATTCTAAGAGATGGTCACACAGGGTGGAATGTTGGAGGAAGTCATCAAGAGGATGTGATTGCCAGTTGACCTTTGAAGTGGAACAGGGTAATCAGAGGCTCACTGCCCCCTCCTCTCCTTGGGTTGTACACTCTGCCCACTTCTTTCACACAAGGAGCCACTTCAGTGTGTAATGGGGTACAGGGTGAGGGGTGCCCCCAGGAATATTGGAGAAAGCCCCCATAGCCCTTGGTTGGGAGGGTGGGGAATGCAGATGATAGGCTTAGGATTCTTTTCATAACAAAAGCTAGTTTGATACCGGTGCCACTGCCATGGGGCAAGGTGGGTGTGACTTTTAGATTGTCTACCAGCCAGGGGAGGCGGGGGGCCCCTGGATCACTGAGTCACACTTACCTTGACTGGGATGGCAGCAGAATGAATGTAAACTATACTGAAAACCGGCAAATGCAGCTCATTGTGGGAGGAGTCGGAGATGAGGCCGTGCAGGAGGCTCTGGGTCAGGATTTAAACACAGGGCGGGCAGCCACAAGGGGATTCGGACATGCGGCTCAGAAGGGAGTAGAAGACCCCTGATGGAGGAATAGTGTAGCAGCAGTGTGAGAGGGAGAAGCAAGCAAGCAACTGTGTAGTCTGTAGTCAGGATGTGGCCATGTGGCCTGGTGTGGTAAGGAAGGAGGCATGTTGCTGCCCTGATCGTGCCTGCTCTCGCTGACTCCAAAGACTCTTCCTTGCAAGATGCCGACCTGCTGCCTTGCAAACTGGACTCTACCTGGACTCTCAGGACTCATGTCTTTCCTGAACTTCCCCATGATCCGGTGCACCACCGCACATGCTTTCCTGGACTACTACGTGGGGGCCAATGACACTGTACCCCAGATCCTGAAGGAGAAAGCTGCTGTGAGACTGTTTGCGCAGCCAGCTTAAATTCAGATGAGGAGATGGGGAACTTTTGTGGCTTTTGGCTTGTAGCATAGTGGGAGCAAGGGAAGTGCTGGGTCTCGTGGGAAAGGAAGGCTCTGAGCATAAGTGCTCTGAGCCCCTCCAAGGTTGGAAAATTGGAAATAAAAACCTGCTCCTTCCAGCATTAATTGTTGGATCATTCACCAAGGTGCCACATGGACAGGCTCCTGTCTGCTCGCCTACAAATGCACAAACTTAAGAGACCGTGTTGTTGAGACCGTCCCGATGGTAGACAGGACTGAACCCAGATAAGGTCTCTATATAAACTTTTAAGATGCTGGCAGGCAGTGTGGAGATCTACTCATCTTACAGTGTCCAAGTTCCCTGGCTTATTAAACTGACACCTAACAATCTGGAGTGGCCTACCTCTTTCAACCATCTCTACTTGACTTCTGTGTACAGGGGCCAGTGTCAAATTTCACCTGGGAAACTCCTAGAGTTTGGAACCAACATTTGTCCTGAGCAGTGGCACTAACAGGGTGCTTCAAGGGGAATCCATGGCTTGTTCACTTCTGTACCTCATTCTTGGGTCATCTTTTCCAAGATGTTTCCTATGGGCATTGACTTTTGAATTTCATATAATTTTCACATGTCACTAAATATTATTTTTCTTTAAAAAAAATTGATTTCGGCCCTGGCTGGTGTAGCTCAGTGGATTGAGCGTGGGCTGTGAACCAAAGGGTCGCCAGTTCGATTCCCAGTCAGGGCACATGCCTGGGTTGCAGGCCAGGTTCCCAGCACGGGGCACATGAGAGGCAACCATACATTGATATTTCTCTTCCTCTCTCTCCTTCTCTTCCTCTCTCTCTAAAAATGAATAAATAAAATCTTAAAAAAAATTGATTTCAGAGAGAGAGGGTAAGGGGGAGAGAGGGAGAGAGAGAGATTGATTTGTTGTCCCACTTAATTGCATTCATTAGTTGTTTCTTGTATGTGCCCTGATGGGGGATGGAATCCACATCCCTCACATTTCAGGACCATGCTCTAACCAACGGAGCTAATCCGACCAGGGCTATTCTTTTGATTTCCCATCCCAATCATTTACAAATATAAAAGCCATTCTTACCTCACAGGTCATACAAAAAAAAAACAAACCCAAAACAAACAAACAAAAAAACCCCAAAACAGGCAGTGGGCCAACCCATGGCACTATAAAACACTGGAAAATTTAGAAGAATAGATTATATTTTTTATATCATATCATATCATATCATATCATATATCATATCATATTATATTCCTTAATTTTCCATATTTCTCCTTGGGAGGTGTAAAAGAATGTTTCCATGTTAAATGCGTTTATATCTCATTTTAAAAAACTAATTGTATCCGTGAATAAGTCCTCAAGTTTTCATGGCTTATGGTGGTTCGTATTTCTCGTTAATTAAACTAATTGCTGCATAACCCATAAACTTTTCCTTTGATACGACTTCCCAGAACTAGAACTGTAAGTTTTCCATATTTCTCCCTTAAATTTCCCTGGACACCCAGACCCTGCCTCTACAGATGCTGGTGATGCAAGGGCTTCTGGGGAACGTAGTTCTGGCTGGTAGTTAGCGAGTCCGGGGGCGCGGAGCCGGAACATTTCCAGCGGAAGTTGGAGGGCGTGAAAGGAAGGCAGGCAGTTTTCCGCAAACGTCTCTGCTCAAGGGAGCACCTGGACGACGCAGGGGGGCCGTGGCTCCGCGTCCCCACGCGATTGGTCAGAGGCTCTCCGGGCACGCGCACACGGCCCTTTAGGAGCCACACCCTCGAAGGCTGTCTGGGAGTTGTAGTTCGGCCTCCTACCCGAACTTGCCCGTCGAGCGGCGTCTCCGAAGCCCGAGGGATTCCACCGTCTTCGGTGCTTGGCTTGGAAGATGGAACCCGTGCCCGACGGGGCGCCGCTGGCTGGCCTGGCCTGGTCCTCGGCCTCGGCGCCCCCGCCGCGGGGATTCAGTGCGGTGAGTGGCATCGGGAGTCAGGGGTTGAAAAGGGTCATTGGCGGCTGCGGAAAGGCAGGAGCCAGGCGCTGACCCACGTCCCGCCGTAGATATCTTGCACAGTGGAGGGGGCGCCCGCCAGCTTCGGCAAGAGCTTCGCGCAGAAATCTGGCTACTTCCTGTGCCTCAGTACCTTGGGAAGCCTGGAGGTAAGGGGCGCCCAGCCCCGGGAACCCAGGGATCTGCCCGCTCCTTCTGCCTACTCGCGGGGTCCTACGCCAGGTCAGGCGCGCCGTCCCCGCCCCTGGGTGACTCTTGCTGTGTTCTCCCCACCCAACCCCCAGAATCCGCAGGAGAACGTGGTGACCGATATCCAAGTCCTGGTGGACAAGAGCCCCCTCCCGCCGGGCTTCTCCCCGGTCTGCGACCCCCTGGACTCCAGTAAGGCCCGCGTCGGAGGCTGGGGGTGGGGAACGCGTCCGCGTCCCTGCGGGGAGGACCAAGGAGAGGAATGGAAGGGTGACAGGCACAAGATTTCTGAGCCTGGGACACCCCCTCGATGCGTACTGACAGGGTTGGCTGAGGACTCGGAGCCCTGTTTCAGGGCGGGGTGACAGGCCCTGCCCTGCGTAGAAATGTGCAATTGGCCCAGTCTCTGGCATAGAGTAACAACAGCTACCTGTTTTGTTACTATTAGTGCTACGCGTCTTCTCCTTACACCGTAGCCAAGCTGAACCACGCGCAGTTCTCCTTTTTTGTTTCCAGGCTTTTGCACACTCTGATTCCTTTGCCTGGAGCACCCCCCTCCCCGCTCCCGGTTAGCTAATACTTCCCGCTCTCCCCATCTCTCCGTTTTGGCCCTCTTAGCCTGGGAGCTGCCCTTCCAGCTATGACCGCCCTGCCTCCTACTCATTTATATTTGGTCTCAGAGTATATCTATTGATACTGGAGTTAGCAAACTTTTTCTATAAAGGGCCACGCAGTAAATATTTTAGACTTTGCAGGCCAGGTCTGTGGCATATTCTGTTCTCCACCCCCTAAAACGCTTTAAAACTAAAAACCATCTGTAGGCCTCATGAGCCCTGCGAAAGTAGACGCTGGGTGAGATGTGGCTCATGGGCGCTCAGTTCTGTCTGATCCCACAGCTACTCATCCTCACTGTCATGCCCATGGATGAGCCTGCCTCCGTGACTCCTAAAGGCTGCATGGAGTTCCCTCCTGTGGCCGTGTCGTTCATGCTTGAACCATTGCCCTAACACCATCCAGGGGCCTGCCTTAAATAGCGCCCTGGCAGTGGTCATCTTGGAACCATCTTTGGGTCCCTTCCTTGCTTTTTCCTCTTCTCACTCCCCTGCCCCCAAATCTCAGAGGCCTCCGTGTCCAAGAAGAAACGCATGTGTGTGAAGTTGGTGCCCCTGGGGGCCGCGGACACAGCTGTGTTTGACATCCGGCTGAGCGGGAAGACCAAGACGGTGCCTGGATACCTTCGAGTAGGGTAGGCCTTCCCCCAGCCTCTGGCTCCCTCCCTTCCCCTCCAACTCCCATACAGATGCTTCTGACCCTCAGGGATGGCCCTGAGGCCTCCCATCTCTTCTGCTACCTCTCTGTGCCTCAGTTTCCACATGTCAAAATAAGGACAGCTGTACTAGTCTCATAGGGTCGCTCTGAGGGACACATAAGTTGAAGTGTTTGAAGTGCACAGAGCAGTGATGGGACTCGGCAGTTGCTTCAGATGCAGGCTGAGACGCTGAAAGGAAAATTCCCCAAATGGCAGGGGTTCCTCCTTTCTTCTCCTGGCAACTGTTCTCAGCCCTTGCTGTACCTTGGGTCAGAACCCCCTTCCCCCTTTCCCCCCATCTAGGGACATGGGTGGCTTTGCCATCTGGTGCAAGAAGGCAAAGGCCCCTCGACCAGTGCCGAAGCCCCGAGGTCTCAGCCGGGACATGCAGGGCCTCTCCTTGGACCCATCAGGCCAGCCCAGGTGAGTCCTTGGGCTTGGGGATAAGGGTGGTAATGGGGGATCAGGCCTGACCCGGGCTGGCCCTTTGCTACCAGCAAGGGACGCTTCCCAGAGGGGACGTCATCAAGACTGGGCTCTCGGGCCTCCACCCTGCGGAGAAATGACTCCGTCTATGAGGCTTCCAACCTCTACGGCATCTCAGGTGAGTGCAGGGTAGGAAACTGGGCCCAAGGGTGGGGTGTGATTGGCCAAAGGTTTATACAGCCTAGAAGGGGTGGGGCCAAGGTTGGAACCATACCTGGCTCCACCCCATTCTGTAAAGACTGGGCAGGGGTAGGAAGGGGTAGGGTGGGCAGCACCCAGGCCCCAAGCACCCTGCTCCTCAGCTACTTGCCTCCACCACCCCACCTGCCTTGTGCTTTCCTCAGCCATGGATGGGGTTCCCTTCACGCTGCACCCCCGATTTGAGGGCAAAAGCTGTGGCCCCCTGGTGAGTCTGTACCCCAGGGAAGACTGGGTCATCTACCCCTGCCCCTTGCCTTTCTAGCACGGGAACACAGGGACCGTCAGCCATGCACCCAGCCCCAAAGCCCTGAGGCCCACGTTCCTGGGTTGCGGGAGGCTGGACACCGAGGGGTGGGGGCTGGAGGGCCTCTCTCTGGAATGAGGGAGTCAGGAAGGGCAGCGGGGTGCTGGTTGCTAGAGGCTGTGTCAGGAAGAGGGAGGGGATGTTCAGGCAGATATTGAGGGGGGCCCTCCTTGAAGATGAGGAAATGGGGGTTTCAGGTGGGGGTCTGGGCCCAAGACTGACCTGCCCTGCCCGCCAGGCCTTTTCTGCCTTTGCTGATCTTACCATCAAGTCGCTGGCGGACATTGAAGAGGAGGTAGGTGCAGGGGCAGGTAGGAAGGGTGGGGGGTGCTGGGAGCCTGGCCCCCACCAGGCCACCTCAGTCTTCCCTAGCCACACCCCACCTCTCCAGGGCTGTAGGCTTTATCCCCCTGTTTCCTACAGCTCACCCCACAGCCCCTCCCTCACTCTGCTCTCCCACCCCCAGTACAACTACGGCTTCGTGGTGGAGAAGACAGCAGCTGCATGCCTGCCCCCCAGCGTGTCGTAGCCCCTTTACCATTCCAGGGAAGAGACCACTGCCCCACACCCCCCAGATTGGCATCTTGCCACCCTAGCCCATGTTGGGGACCTTGGCAGCTCAGGGCATTCTGGACTCTTAGCCACATGAAGAGCTGCCACCCTGGAGGAGGTGGACCTGGCTGCTTGGTGATGAGCCTCCTGCCCCTGTCCCTGTAGGGCAGGGGTGGGGCCTAAGTGGAAACCAGTGCCTTCAAGTCATTTGTGTCAAAACTGGTGCCCGGAGGCCACGCGGCTGTCCTCTTGGCAATAAACACTGTGCTATCTGTCATCTGGAGTCCTGCTCCCGGCCCTGGGTGTGGCTCGTGGCCTTCGCCTTGCGCAAGCTGGGGCAGCCGTGCACCCAAAAGGGAGGTGGAACCCTCGAGAGAAGGTTGCGCTGTTGCTACTCCCATGAGAAACCGAGGCTCAGTGAGGGCCCGACCCAGGACTCTAGACCATAAAGGAGCCCCCCTGCTGCTCCTCTATCCTTGCAAAGCAGTAACGGTAGTAATAGGCACCACTTATCCCGGGGACCGTGTCCCCGCAGCTGAGACAAGCTAGCTCACCGAACCCTCCCACAGCCTGGTGGGAAGCCCCTGTTTGGTTACCACTTTACAGATAGGGAAACTGAGGCAGGGGACTGTTAAGGTCACAGCTGGGATTAGAACCCAGAGCCTGCTCTCAACCAGAAAGCCTCTTCCTCCACTGTGCTGTGGATGCAAATGGTCGACCCCCATTATTTGCAGTAATTCCATTTTACAAAGTTTCGGCAAAAAAATTGCATTAAGGAATATGGGATTTCTCGGGGAAACGGGTGGGTTTCTACGAGTCTTTGGTCACATTTTTGTCAAGTGACTGATACGTGACCTTGTTTGGTGCACATGTACTGCTGCTTTATCGACGTTGACCTCGCCCCCCACAGCAGGGGAACTCACACCTGGACAAAGCGTATCCACACGTGTTTCCTCTGGAAGGCACGAGGCAGCCTTCTGGGGCTTAGGGACACCAGGCAGAACCTCAGCACCAAGCTTGGGGGGCTCTTATAAACAGCGAAATGCCAAGGAAAAGCACAAAAATGTGAAAAGCAGACCGCAACAAGACTCATTGAGTCTGGGAGCTGGAACACCTCTGGGGGCATACACACCTCCTGGGACTCCAACTTCTCCCTGCTCTGTGCCTGTCCTCCAGTGACCACAGGAGCACCAGGAGCATGTGGATTTGGGGGTCACCAGTTTTAACTGGTAAGAGATTTTGCAAATACGGAATCTGCAAATAATAAGGGTTGTCTATATGTGTGAAATTAACTGCCCCAGCCCGGTTTTTTGTCAGCTCTGTGCTTCCCTCTCTCCTGCTCGCCCACACGCCTGTGGCATCAGGGTGGCCAGGTTCTGCTACTATCAGGGGTGCCCCCAGATCTCTGTGGCTCAGAAAGGCGAAGGTTTATTTCTCATCCATACCACATCCCCGTGGCAGTGCGGGGCAGACTACTGGTCATAGTTGTGTGGAAATGCACCTGGAAAGGCAGTCACCCTCTCACCCTGACCGTGGGGACAGGCCCAGAAAAGGCTTGCATTGTTAATTAAATGCCTTGGCTAGGAAGTACCTTGTTCAAGTTTTGCTCACAGCTCATTGGCTAAAGTGGGCCCCATGGGGCCTGAAGGAACAAACCACCCAACTTGGCCTTGTGTCCAGCAGCACTGGCCCAGGAGTCTGAGGTGGAGGGGCTGCCCTGCACAGGGGTCTGCTGCGGGAAGAGGGTTCCCTGCTCTGTCGTCTGAGAGGAGAGGCGGAATTCTACTCTGGGGGTCTGATGAGGGAGGCACACTTCTGCTCTAGGGTCTGAAGGTGGAGGCAAAGCCCTGCTCTGGAGTCTGAGGGGGGAAGCCAAGCATTGTTCTGGGGTCTGAAGGGGGAGACAAGCCCCTGCTCTGTGGTCTGAGGAAAGAGGCAAAGCCCTGCTCTGGGAATCTCACGGGGGAGACAGCTGTCCGGTAGGAGGTGGGAGAAGATCGAGCAAAAGTACCCCTCCCCCACACACTCAGCTACCTTGAGAAAACTAGGCCTCAGGTGCTAAGATATCTCCCGAATCTCCCACTCTGGACTCTGCCAACCCCTGCCAGGCCCCACCCAGTCTGCTCTGGCGCCGGCCTGGGAATTCAATCTGGTTGGAAAGCAAAGGCTGTTTGTTTGCCCTGGTTGCCTTCTCGGCCACCCTGAAACCAGCCCTGGATCACTTTCCAGGGCAACCATGTGTGACCGGGGCCCTTGGATAACCTGTGCTGGCCTCTGGTCTAACTGGACCAGCTGTCATGTGACCTGCAAAATCCCAACCATCTGAGCCCTGCCTGGCCTGGGACCTTCCCCTTCACAGCATCCTGGAGCGTCCAGGGCCACATCAATCCAAACAACCTCAGGCTAAGCTGACATCGTCTCTGGTGCAGAGGGAGCGCCCCTCACTTTTCCTGCCTTTGGCTTGGCCCCTGGGTGTTGAGAGCCAGGCTTCACAGGAACCTGGGTACTGAGAAGGACGTTTCTGGAGAGATGGTCACAGCTCCACTGCCAACTGGGGACCCTGAGCGGTGACTTAACTGCTATACTGCTAGAACATTTCATCACCCCAAAAGCAAACCCCATTAGCAGTCACTCCCCTATTCCCTCCCCCAGTCCCTGGCAGCCAACAGTCTGCTTTCTATCTGTGGATTTGCCTGTTTTGAATATTTCATATAGAGTCGTAAATATGCGACCTTTGGTGTCTGGCTCCTTCCACTCAGTGTGATGTTCCCAAGGCTCCCCTGCGCTGTGGCCCATGTCCGCTTCCTCGCTCATGGCTGAGAGATCTCTGTTGTGTGTGTGGACCACATTTGGGCCATCCTTTCAGTTCATGGGACACTTTTGGTGATTGTGACTAGTGCTGCTGTGAGCATGCACATCCAAGGGTTGGTTTGAACACCTGCTTTCAATTCTTTTAGGCCTCCTTACATTTTGTACTCCCACCCAATCCTGGCCCTGTGGATGAGGCTGAGGGGTCCAACCTCTAGTTTCCCTGACCAGTCCAGGAGGCCCCTGTACTGGCAGCCGGCCGGGTCCTTCCTTCCCTCTTTCTTCTCTGCGTCCTGCATCCCCAAGGCCTGCCACATTCCAGGGGGTTCCTGGAAACTGGAGTCTCCAGTATTCCTCAGGCACCTGCTCTGTCTTGGATCCCTACATGATGGGGTTCCAGCCATTGCTGCTATGTGGCCTTACTTCTTGGGCCTCAGTTTCCCCATCTGTGAGTGGGGTTGTCCTGAAGAATAACTGGAGACAGGAAAGCACCTGGCCCATGCCTGCAATACCCAGCATGCAATAAAGATGTAACATTTGTTTTTATTTTATCCTCTTTGTCAACAGTCCTCACGCTTGCCGAGAGCCCATGCGCACTGGGCACCCATGTGTCGGGTGCCCTGTGGGATGCTCACTTGACCCCACTCCACTGGTGCGGAGGAAATATGCAGCTTCCTGGGGACCTAGGGAGGGGATGGCCAAGGCTGGTGGGGCACCCAGGCCTGTGATCAGTTGGGTCTCTTCCTGGGGTCAGGCTTGGGAACCAGGCCTCCCTGCCAGGTGCTGTCACTTCTCTGCCCATTGGGAAGGGTCCTGCGGGGCTTCCTTTGCTGCGGTTGAGCCTCCTCTGCTCCTTGGGCCCTAGAGTCCCCATGTGGCTCAGGAAGGGGCAGGGTGGAAGATTTCTGGGGACATCTGTACATTTGGGGTAGCGGTGGGGTGTGAGATCATGCCCACCCCCAGTGAAATTTATACGCATGAAGATTTGTGGGAGATGGTTCCCAGGCGTGTCCACAAGGGGCAAATCCCATCTCCCACTCCCACCCTCCCCACCTTCACTCGTGTCACCCCACCCCTTACCCCAAGCCTGGGCTTGGCCATAAAGCATATTCAGGTGTGGCTCAAGTGATGTGGAGACAGTGAGGGTGAGAGTTTACTTCCAGGTCCTGGAAGACAGGAGTGGGGCCAGGGCCTCTGGAGACCCCCAGGGCTCTGAGTCATCCACTCCAGGCCCTGCCAGTTGCCTGTCAGAGACCCAGAAACTGGCCATCAATCCATCTTTTCCAACGACCATGTGCCCAGACTGAGAGCGTCACAGGCTGACACACATGGATGACCTACTGTGCCAAGGTCCCTGGAATGGCTTGCGCGGAGTCTCATGGGAGCCCTAGGTGGAGGGACTGCTTCTGTCCCCATTTTATAGACAAGGAAACTGAGACACAGAGTGGTGAAGCTCTCCGACATGGACCCACAGCCAGGAGTCGGGCGCAGTCCTTTAGGGGTGCTGTGGACCTGGCTTGCTCTGAGCTCTGCACACAAAGGTTTCAAAGGCTCACAGACTGGAAGGAGTCGCAGAGACTTGCACTGTCAGCAGCATGGGAGTTACAGGACCCAGGTTCGAATCCTGCCTCTGATGCTCAGTACTGGCCGGGGGACCCCTGGTGAGTCACTGCCCCTCTCTGGGCCTCGGTTTCCTCATCTGTAAAATGGATGAGGACATTTAGAGAGCCACTGCCTAAGCCCCACCCTCCCTTCCTTCCTATCACAGAACTTCATTTGTCTGCACAGCTACATTTCTCAGTCTCCCCTGCAGCAAGGTGTGGCCATGAGTCCATTCTGGTTAATGAGGTACAAGCAGAAAGGACCCAAGGCCTCCCAGGAAGACTTCCAAAAGATGCTGAAGCCAGCCTTGGCCTCTACCTTTCTGAGTAAGAACGTGAAGGCTGGAGCCTGGCAGCCGTATTGTGCCATGAGGCAACCTTGAGGACAAAAGCCAGGGATGCTGTGAACTGAAAGATAAAATCAAATTGTACTGCTACTGTGGCTGATACTGGATATATCTCTACAGAGTGCTCTTTCTGCTGCCTGACACCAGCTCTCTATCCCTGATCCCTGAGCTCATACCAGTGTGGAGTCTTTCCCTGAACTCCCTGGCTTGTGGCCCAGCATGCTGCGCATCTCATGGGTGACCCCTTCCCAGTTTCCTCCACCAGCCAACAGTGTCCGGTGCATGCGGGATACAGGGAGGCTGCTCTCCCGGCCCCCGCCCACAGCTGCAGGTGCTGAGGCAGTGACTGAGGGTCTGAGGGGCTCCCCAGGTTCTGGGCAGAATGAGTAGGGGGTTTGATGGAGGGTACCCTGCTGGGGCGGAGCCCCGGGTCTGGCCTTGGAGACTTCAGCGGAGCGGACAGGGTCGTCTTCAAAACGCGGTGGGGACAGCTCATGGAGGCCACGGCGGGTGGCCCGGGCGGCCCGGAGCAGAGTGTGGGTCAGCATGGCCACCAAGGCCAGGGCGCCCAAGCCGAGGATGGAGGCGGCTGCTGCTCCTGCCTCGATCTCGAAGAGCAGCAGGGCGTAGATGGACAGTGCTGGGGAAGGAAATGTTTCTCATTTATTCAGTCAACAAACATTTGCTCTCCAAGCCATGCAAGAGCTTTCCAAAGAGGGGGACAGTCATCCAAAACTGACCAACAGGGTAGACGCATGGATGAAGTCATCTGGTCCTCTCTCAACTCACACCAGACTTCCTGAATCCCTGTGACTGGCCTTGAGGGAATCATAGCTCCTCTTGGGCCTCTGATTGTCAGTCTGAACAAGACGGTTGGTGACCTGAACTTGAGGACCTGTACTAGTTCCCTGTTACCCTGTCCAGCATCCAGTTGGCACCATTCTACTGTGGGGACTATCCCATGCACTGTAGGACATTTACCAGTGTCTACCACTAGACACTAATAGTACCCTCCTCCCACCCTGTTGTGACAACCAAAAGTGTCTCCAGATATTGCCAAATATCCCCTGGGGTGTAAAATCAGCCCCCATTGAGCACTGCCAGTCCAGTCTCTTCCCCTACCCTGGAGGCTGGTCTGGGAACTCTGACCCACCCCTCTGGCATCAGTGGTATGTTTGGTTCTGGCCTTGACCAATCAGAACATTGCTTCTCTAGTTGTAGTGATTGGTGCAGGGCTTTCACATGACCCCAAGCTCAGCCAATTACAGTCAGTCCTAAGACTTGCTTGGGACAGGAGGACCCAGATATTTCATACTGCAGCGACCCCCCCCCTCCAAACTTGTAAGAGAGAAGCCCTGGGCTGATAGAGGACTTCTTGGCACTTTGTGGGGTATTTTTATGCCTTCTCTAGCTCTTCACTTTGCTTTTGAAGATGCCACATTGCACCGTATATGGCATATTAAAGTGAGACCAAGGAATTTTTGCTCGAAACATTTTTTTTTCAAATTATAAGAAAGTTTATATAGAAAGTCACAGAGGTAGAAAAAGTGAGCCAGTTGGGCTGTGTGGGCTCAGGAAATAAGTTAGAGACAAAAGAAGGGCACTTGGAGCTTAGCAAAAAGAAAGCCAGAGCCCTGGCTGGTGTGGCTCAGTGTATTGAGTGCTGGCCTGTGACCAAGAACTTGCCGGTTCAATTCCCGGTCAGAGCACATGCCTGGGTTGCCTGCCAGGTCCCCAGTTGGGGTGCAAGTGAGAGGCAACTGATTGATGTTTCACTCCCTCTCTTTCTTCCTCCCTACCCCTCTCCCTAAAAATAAATGAATAAAATCTAAAAAAAAAAAAGGCAGAGAGAATGTGCCTGGGGAAGGAGAGAGGGGGAGGCCCAGGCATGCTCAAGAGAAAGAGTGCACCACTCTAAACATTTCTGAAAAGGTCTTCATAATTATCCTTGTGTTTGTGGTTAGCAACAAATGGAGGATTGGCTGGACGTGCTGGGGAATTCTTGACAAGTGAGCTCGCCTAACCTCAAAAAGAATCTAAATGGGAGCTGAGTGAATTCTTCATTTAATGCCTAATGAAACTGACATCGTTACCTTTTTTTTCCTTTGTGAGTCTTCTAGAATTTTAGAATGAGGATACTGTACTCTCTAGGTCGCCAACAGTTTTGTTGGCTCATAAAAAGACTGGAGGCTGGAGGCCTTTTGTCAAGAGCACTTAGGGGTACAGGCATCTTTCTCAGGGGACAGCAGGCAAAGAGGTGAAGCAAGAGGCATTTCCGACGGCCTCATTTGACCGCCTGGATTCAGTCACATCCGAGACCAACAAACCCTGATCTTTTCAGATACATGAGTCACCCCATTCACTGTTTAAAAACAAAACAAAACACCCACATCTGGAGCATTTTATTAACTCAAAAGTTATGCAGAGTCCCCTGTACTTTATATACAAATTCCCACAATGAGTCCTAAGCTCACCTCTCATAAATACATGTTTTAAATATACCTTGTAAACGCCTGTTTCTCTATTGTGGGACCAAGAAAAAAACAGTGATGGCAAATCCCCTGTTTTTCATTCAGCTGAATATTTTCCCAGTAAAACAGGGTATCTGTCAGGCTGCCAGGGTGTGTGTAACTCAGCAAGGAGTCTGCAGCCCATCAACACATTTTTTCAAGATTGCAGCAAAATATTAGATGTCAAGAGTCTCTTTAAAGAAACTTGATGATTTTATGCCTTTACCAGCAGGTGTGGGTGAGAGAACATTGATCTAAGAATCTAAGAAAAGTTATCACAAGTCAGGGAAAAGAAGTGAGGGCAATGTGTCCTTGGGCACCCAGCTGATTATTTTTACTCAGCTTCATGGTTGGGGATTTAAAATTGCATTTCTGGTTTATAAAGTGTGTTTTCCCCCACCCCCACCCCTTAAGTCATTCTTGAGCTGGAAGTTCTGATTATTTGTAACTAAAACAATTTCTGCAACCTCTGAAACACTATCTCCTGAAATCACCAAGGAGACAGAAAATTTGAAGTGTTCTGAGAACAAGGACCCTTTACAAGTCCCCCTGTCCCCACTGGAGCCAGATGCTATCTTCAGGCTTTACCGAGATTAACTCAAAATCTCCTTAGCAATTCTCTGAAGCAATGAATTGTTATCATCCCATTGTACTGATGAGGAAACTGAGGCACAGAAGGAATTTTCCCATGGTCCCAGAGCGAGAAAGTATCAGAGCCAAGAGTGAAACATAGGCAGGGTGGCTCCAAAGTAGACCCCAGTTGTGGGACCATTACCCTTGGCCACCCCAACCCAAGGCTCTACACCCCACGTCCTATCCACCAGTACGCACCTGCTAAGTAGACGGAGACCCCACAGCAGAAGAGGCCAAGGGCAATGTGTCTGAGGAGGCGGCAGTCGTAGAAATAACTGTCAGACCTGGGAGGGAGGGAGGGCGGCAGGAAGAAAGGGCTCAGGAGGTGGAGCTGGTTTGGGAAGGCTGGGAAGGGAGGGAATGGCCGGCTTTGGGGGAAACAAGATCTGTGTGAAGACTCATCCATCCATTTGTCCATTCTTCCAAGTGAATACTCACCACCATTTACGGTCTATCCATCCCCATCCGTTATTCAACCATCTGGTTATCCATCCATGCAACCATGCCTATGAGTCCATCCATCCATTAGTCCATGCCATTCATCATCGATCCATCATCACCCACCAACCCTAACCCATCCATCCATCCACTGTCCATCTCCCATTCTGCATCCACGGATCCAACCAACCATCCATCTGTCCATCTATCCATCCCTCACTCACCACCCATCCATCCATCACCCATCCCCTTCCTCAATAACCACCCATCTACATCAGTCCATTCAAACACTGAACACTCACAAAGCAGCTATTATTTACGAGCTCTTGCTAGCCACCTAACTTCCATTACTTTGCAGACCATAAGTTTATTTGGGAGATGAAGAAACTGAAGTTAACTTGCTACCAATGATGATAGGAACAGAGTCCCAAAAGCTGGCACCGAGGACCTAGTTTTGAGACCGGCACGGGGCTCTGTGCGTCTGCAGTGGGCAGTCACTGAAAGCTGCCCTCATCGTTCCTCTCCCACCGGTGCAACGGAAGTGGCCTCCCCTCTGGTCTTGCTGCACTTAGGGCTTAATGTTCCCTAAACGACAAGCGCTTTCGACACTAGAGCCAGCTGACCCTGGGCCCTATCTACCCCTCAGTTACCACATATGTAAAATGGGTGGTTGGGGGTTCAGAGCAGTAGTTGCAGCTGCTGTAAACTTTTAACTAATATAGAATGGAGGAATGGAGGCAGGAAAGGAAAAAAGGTGGGAGGCAGGGAGAGATGATAAAGGGATGGGGTAAGGGAGGGAACCTTTCCCCCAACCTGAGGCCCAGAGAGGGGCAGTGGATCTCTTGGGCTCGCCCAGCCCGGGGCCGGGCCAATCCTCCTACCTGCCGGGGCCGGGCCCCCTGGCCAGCTCCGCACCCAGGTGGCCGCAGAGTGCGGCTAGCAGCAGGCAGGTGAGGCCCAGCACCAAGGTGAGCGCGGAGAGCGCGGCGGCCAGAGGCAGCAGCGCCCCGGCCGCGTCCTCAGGCAGCCCCGGGCCCTCGCCCAGCTCCGGACCCAGCCCATCCGCGCGCAGCCCCCGCAGCTCCGCGCGGCCCGCCTGCAGCTGGAACAGTAGTTGCGCGCCCAGCACCGCCAAGACGGCCGCCGCGACGCCCAGCAGGGTCATCGCGACCAGCACCCGGCCGCCGTACGAGCGAGCCATGGCGGGGGTCCTGCGGGCCTGGGGGCAGTCGGGGACTCAGAGATTTTCCGGGGCAGTGGAGTTGGAGGTGGCGGGGATCCAAGAGGGGGCGGGATCGCAGAGGTGTTTGAAAGTTGGAGGGACTTCAGGGGCTTCGGGGTACCGGTCGCAATCGGGACTGGGAAGCTCCGCAAAAACTTCGGACGGTCTTTTCTCCTCCCTCCGAGGACCCCGCGGGCGCCCCCTCCCGGCCTCTGGTGCTGGCGGGGAGGGGCCGGCGAGGGGCGGGACCAAGGGCCCCCAGGAGGGGCCAAGGGCGCGATGGTTTCACCCAGGGATCCCTACAGGTCCCTAAACTCATTGAAGTATGCCCCTCCCCACCCCGCGCCGGCCTGAGCACCTGTTTTATTGTTTTTGTTTTTTTAAAGAAACTTGAACAAATTTTTAAATAGTTCACCTTGATACTTAGTCTCTACCTGCGGATCTCTATCTGCAATTGTGATTTCCTGTTTGCTCACCTTCTTTCAAGGCTTTGCAAAAGGGTCGCCTTCTTGGCCAGGCCCTCCTGGACCTTCGCCTCCAGCGGGCACCCCAGTCCTTCGCTGCTAGGCTTAGTTCCAACCACGGCAATTCCTTTGTTCTTTTTTAAGTTTTAAAAATGGAGGTGAAATTTACCTGACATAAAACTCCCCGTTGCAAAGCAAACGATTCAACGGCATTTGGTCCAACGACGATTCAACCATCACCTTTTTTTTTTGTTGTTGAGCCAATTGGTATAAAGACAAGAAGGCTAACTTGAAATAAGGGTGTTCGTATTTTTGTGTTCCATGCCTATCATTTTTCGATAAGATAAATCTGTAATTGTAAAGTAGACTGCTTACACAAACCACATGGGGCAAAGTAGAGGGTTTAGATTTTATTTATTTATTTGTAGAGAACAGGGAAGGGAAGGAGAAGGAGAGGGAGAGATACACTGATGTGAGAGACACACCTGCGGGTTGCCTCTCACCCGCCCCCACCTGGGGACCTGGTCCGCAGCCCAGGCATGCAGCCTGGCTGGGAATCAGACCCATGGACTTTCGGTTTACAGGCTGGCACTCAATCTACTGAGCCACACCAGCCAGGGCCCATCACCTCTGTCTTGTTCCAGAATATTCTCATCACCCCAAAAGGAGACCCCATCCCCATGAGCAGTCACTCCTCATCTCCTCCCCACAGCCCCTGGCACCCACTAACCTGCTTTCTGTCTCTGTGCACTTGTTGCCTGTTCTGGACTCTTCACATAAATGGAATCACACCCAATATGGCCTTTTCTGTCTGGCTTCCTTGCTCGGCAGGGTTTTTGAGGTTCACCTATGTCACAGCATGTGTCACCTGTGTCGCAGCATGTGTCAGAGCTTCCTTCTCTTCCATGGCTGAGCCCGCTTCACTGCATGGGTGAACCACGTGGTACTTACACCTTCATCCTCTGAAGGACACTTGAGTTGTTATCACCTTTTGGTGACCGTGACCAGCGCTGCTATGAACATGTGTGACAGTGATATGAGCCCGTTTTCATTTATTTTTGGTATGTACCAGGAGTGGAGTGGCTGGGTCAGATGGTCACTCTATATTTAACTCACTGAGGAGCTGGCAGACTGTCCACAGCAGCTGCGCGATTTTACACTCCCACCAGCAGTGCACGGGTGCTCTCTTCACACTAGTTTTGAATTCCCTTCATTTTCCCGCCAACACGTGTTATTTTGTTTTTTTGACTATGGTCACCCTGCTGCTGGGAGGTGGTAGCTCACAGCAGTTTTGACTTGCATTCCCCCAGAGGCTTCCAATGGTGAGCACCTTTTCACGGGCTTGTTGGCCATTCGGGCATCTCTTTTGGAGAGATGTCTGTTCACATCCTTTGCTTATTTTTGCATCCTGTTGTTTGTCTTGTTTCCCCAAGCACTTTGCATCCGGCAGTTCCCCAATGTCTGGGTGCCCCGTTGGGGGGATGCACCAGGACAGCAGGATATCTGCCCAAGTGTCCACCAATGTGTTCCCTCAGTGTCCCAGACTGCATCCGCACCCCGCACCCCCTCAATAAATGCTTGTGCACCCATGAATGAGTGAATGGCCTGGTACTCCTGCTCTGGAATTCTTGCAAAGTGTGAAATATCAAATCTAAAAATGGTTCCACAGGTAACACATACCTGATGGATCCAGAAGAGCGTGAATGAGTCAACAGAGCCCTGTCCTGCGGTTTGCCCCAAAAGGGCGTTTTAGAACTTTTTCTTCCAGCAACTTATTAGGTATTACTGAATTTAAGTGCCGTTATCACCCAGGGTCTAATGCACAGGTGGGCTTAGTGAGGCCCACAAAGAAAAAACTGGCTGGAACCTGAAACAGGTGGTATTACCGACTGATCCTCAATTCCCCCACCTGGAGACTGGGGATTAGGGGTGAGCATCAAATGAGGCGCTCACCAATCCGGTCAGCAGGCCTGCCAGGCCTGGAGCAGCATTGCCTCACCTCCAGAGATCGGGTGCAGAGGGTGTCCAACCTGCCGCATGTGGCCAGGGTGGCTATGAATGCGGCCCAATACAAAATTATAAATTTACATGAAACCTTTTTTTTTTTTTTTTTTTGCTCATCAGTTTTAATTAGTGTTTGTGTGTTTAATGTGTGGCCCAGAGAGCCAGAAAGTGGGACACCCCGGTCGGCCCCGGTCCGTAGACCACGCCTCACCATCCCGCCTTTAGGCGGCGCCAGAGGCAAAAGGAAGAGGTGCCTGGCGCCGAGAAGCTCCAGCTCTGGCTTCCTGGCTGCCCTGCCCGGTAGCACCTGGCCTTACAGTCATTTCCCAGAAGAAAGAAAAGAGGCTTAGAGAGGGGAGGTGACTGTCCTCCAGTCACATAGCCAGGAAGTGGTTCCAAGACTGGAGTTTTTTTGCTTTTTGTTTTAATTGATTTTAGAGAAACAGAGGAAGAGAGAAACATCGATTTGTTGATCCACTTATTTATGCATTCATTGGTTGGAGTTTTGATTTTTGATTTCTCTATTCTGCCATCTCTTCCGGAATGCACGGGATTCACCAGGGATAAGGAAATTCCTGGCCTTGGGGGGCAGTCCGTGACCCCAGCAGCCGTGGTTCCACGTTTTGAAACGCATCCAGTATAAACTATAAAGGATTGTTGTAATCTTGTACATGAAATATATGGAAAACCCATTTATTGTAAGATGGGCTGATAGTTCTCAGCACGATTATTCGATTTCATTTGCATTTTCCCATTTTGGAACCAGTAACCATTCCACCTCACCCAGGTCTTAAAAATATTTCTGGAGACCCGGGCCAGAAGGCTCAGACGCGCACCTCTGGAGGACCGGGGCAGGCCCTGGGTCCGGCCCCTGTTGGGTGAGGCCATCTCCCAGAGAGACTCTCGCCCCACCCTAGGTCCCACGCTTCACCTGCGGGGCGGGGTCTGGGGGAATTAGAACAGATTTCTCCAGTTCCCGCCCTGCTTCTCCCCGGAATTTCATCAAAACCCCGTTCCCTCCAGGGGTTGGGCCTCAGACCCTTCCCACTCCCCACCGTTCGCTGTTTCCCCGCCACCGGGCGAACTCGGAACAGCTCCTCCACTGCCCCACCCGCCTCCTCGCTTTGGCCGAACTCAGAATGGCCGGTCCCCTCGCCGCCCCTCGCCTCCAACCCCGGTGGGGCTCATCTCCGATTCACCTGCGACCGCCAGCCCTCCATCCTGGGGGGCTCAGAATAGCCCCGCCGCGGCCGGCCGCCGCGTGGGGGAAGGGCGCGCCACAGACCCGTCCCCCGTCCCCAGGTTCTCTCCCACCAGGGATCAGAACAGCCCGCCGGCCCCGCCCTCCGCTTCGACCTCCGCCCGGGGCTCGACCCCTCCACCCCGGCCCTGTGCGCCCCGCGCCGCGCGTTCCACGCGGTACTTGCGGCGGCGCAGCGGCTCGGTGAGGCTGCGCGGCGCGGGGTCGTCCAGGTCCTCGGGCTGCAGGAAGCTGCGGTCCAGCACCTCGGCCGCCTCCTGCCAGTTGGCGAAGCAGGCGGGGCCCAGGCGCCGGATCTCGTCGGCCGCGTCGAGCGTGAGCACCTCCCCGCTAGGCTTGAGCACCACGACGGCCGGGAGCCGCTCCACGGAGAACTGGCGTCCGAGGTCCCTGCGGGGCAGGCAAGTCAGTGACTCGGAGCAGGGGAGCCCCACGTCCCTTCATCTAGTACTTACTGAGCGCCTCCTTTGCGCACTGCCCGGGCTGGGCGATGGGGAAGCTCGGGGACCAGGGCTGCCCGGGCCACACCAGACTCTGCTCTGTGCCTCCATCAACACCCCAGACTCGCTCCCATCTCAGGGCCTTTACACAGGTCGGTGCCCTCTACCTCGCTCTCCCCAGACCTCAGCCCATTGAGACCCAACCTCAAAAAGCAACACCTCCCTCTCCCTCTGCTGGCCAGTGCCTCTCGGCATCCAACACATTACATAGTTTATTTCTCCCATTTCTACCGCAATAGAATGAAGCTTCACCAGGGCATGCATTTTTGTTTTCATTCACTAGTGTCGCCAGTGCCTGAAACAGTGTGGGACACAGAACAGGTGCTCCGGAAATGTGTAGGATGAATGAATGAATATTGAGAAATGCCTTGAAGAAATCTGGGTAAGGGGCTGGTAGTTAGGGAGGGCCTCTCCAGGAAGGTGACCTTTGAGCTGAGATCCGCAGAAGGAGGAGGGGGAGAAGTGGGGAAGGGTGTCTCAGGCACAGGGCACAGCCCTTGCGGAGTCCCTGAGGTGGGAGAGGTTGGTGTGCTGACTTGATCCCGCAGGCCCGCCAGGGACACGACCAAGAGTTTAAATTTTCTTCACAGTATGAGGAGGGAGCCGGCGAGAAACCATCCACAGCCCCAGGAGACTCCCATCTAGGCCAGAATCCCTCACAGTCCTCGTAGCATAAAGGGGGCTGCCAGACTGGGCCCATCACCCATGGTTCTTAATTTCCACCCACTTGTTCCTGGGTGGCCCTTTTCCAGGCCGCCACACGGAAAACACATGATACTTGCAAAATCCCACAGGAGTAGGTTGCCAAGCTCAGCAAATAAAAATACAGGACATCCAGTTAGATTTGAATCTCACATAAAACAAATACATTTTAGTACAAGCATGTCCCATGTGATGCGTGGGGCAAACTTACACTAAAACATTATTCATAGTTTGTGTGAAATTTGTACTGGACATCCTGTATTTTATCTGGCAGCCCTGTGGGTGGGTGGGGGTGGAGGGCGGGTGCTGGGTCACTTTCTCCAGATACCAGCTGGGTGGATGTTTGTGGAGAGGGCGATGCCTGCCCCCCAGGGGCAGTGCTGCCAGTGCCGGGCAGAGAACCCCCTCGGCTGCGGAGGGCAGTGGGAGTGAGCCAGTGTCCGCTCTTTGATTGATGATCTCGGAGGTGGGGGAGAATGAAGGTCTCCGTGACCAGCAGCTGCTGTGCAGCAGAATACTGAAGTCAGAGAAATGTCGCGAAGTCCCCACCTCACCTTCAGGCAGTTCAGAACAAACCCCGCACGCACGGAGGTGAAGCGCACGGGGCTAAATGTTAACAATGGCCATGGATTTCCTGGTGTGCTTCTTCCAGCTTTTTGCTATCTTTGAAGTTTTTCATAATAAAAAGTTGGGGTTTAAAAAGAATGAAAGGCTTACTGCAGAAAAGGGAAAAGTTCTAAAATAGCCACAGACTAAAACATCGTTTTTTGGGGGCTGTTCCTTGTAAAGCTTGGTTCCAACACCCCCTCAGCTCCAGCGTCCTCCATGGCTCCCAGCTGTGCTGAGGATCACATCCACACTTGTTAAGGTCGAATTTGGGGCACTGCTCCACATGGTGCCTGCTGCCTTCTCACACCTGGAATTACTTACAGTTCCCAGAATTGGTTGTCCTTCTCCTCTTTGTGCTGTGCCGTGCCCTCTGCCCAGAAACCCTCCCCTTCCCTCATGCTTCATCCTCCCATCCCCCACCCTTAGAGGTCTCTCATTAAAGCCATTTCCTCCACCCTGGCCCGTGCGGTTGGGTGCACTGAGTGCCCACCTGGGAACCCCAAGGCTTGCTGGTTCGATTCCCAGTCAGGGCACATGCCTGGGTTGCAGGCTAGGTCCCAATTGATGTATCTCTTACACATCAGCGTATCAATGTTTCTCTCCTCTTTCTCTCTCCCTTCCCCTCTCTCTAAAAAGAAATCAAATATTTTTTAAAAAAGTCATTTCTTCCGATGAGCACCCCCGACCCCCAAATCTCAGCAAGGTCTCCCCATTGTGTGTCTACATGGCACCCTCCCTTTGTCCTCCAGAACAGTACCGCACTTTGCTATTACATATTTGAGTCTTTGTGTCATGTCTGTCTCCCTACCAGGTTCTAAGCTCCCTGGGCGCTCAATGGACACAGGCAGGTAAACCCCGCTATGTTCCCCTCAGTTCTCAGTATATGGGCTGGCATACAAGCTGCTCAACTCTAGATGGACCAGATATATCAATACACTAATGCTTCACTCTCAACAGAAAGAGCTCTTCCTCCAGGAAGCCCTCCATGACCTCCCCTCCCATCTCACCTCCTTAGGTCATCTTCAAAGGGCAGGAAGAGCCACTTCTTGGGCATGTCCCTGAGAAACAGGTCCTGCTGCTCCTCCGTGGTGTCCTGAGAAACATACACCAGGGCCATCTGGGCCGCCCGCAGCACATAGAACTCATCTGTGAGCTGGATGAAGAAGTCCCGTAGGACAGGTGCAAAGGCCTGGCACTGGGGGCATGACCCAGCGCCGAAGAACAGCAGCACCAGTCGGTTGTCCAGCCTGTAGCTGAGCTCTGCCTCCGTATCCAGCTCGTCCTGGTCCCTGTTGTTTCGGATCAGGACTCGGCCAGAGAATAGGGAGGCCATGGCAGCCCTGGCCAGGGGCTGGGGAGGAGGTGGAGGGACCCTGTGGGGCCCTGGGCTTGCAGGCTGGCTACTGTTCCAGGATTAGGAATCTTTAGGAGGTCAGTTTAGGGCCTCACTAATCTGCCTAAACCATAGCCCGATTCTGACCTGATTCTGCAGAGCCTCCCAGGGCAGAGGGTGGCTTCCCGTGGGCCCCTTCTCAAGGTACAGCTGCAAATGCATTAAAAAATCTGCACAGGATTGCAAAGGAAACCCATCAAACCGACACACGGGTGCAAAAACTTTTTATGATGTGATGTAAAAATACCTGCTTCTTCATGAACACATTAAGTGATCCTGATTCACGAGGGCTCTACTAATTACCACAATTTCCAGGTCAAGGTGAGCATAGTGGGATTTTGAGGTGTCTGCCATGCCCAGGAGATGATATGAATTGCCTTCTATTCTCGGGTAAAAGAGTCACAGGACCGGCCTGTGCCTGCTTTGACAGGACGTGCGACGACATGCTAAATTCCAGTGAGAACTTAATGAAAATAAAGATGAATTCTTCGTCCCTGAATTCTGTCTGGGCGCCTCACTTTAAGATTCCCCTGGTGTGCAAGGTGGAAAATCACGGCCACAGTGTTTTGTGGCCCCCTCCCATCAGGAGGTGGAAACTAGTTTCCTCCTTGACTGGCCTTGCCAGGCTGTGGCAGAACTCAGGATAAGCCTTATCTCACCTCCCACCATGTGTCTGGGAATGCTTCCTCCAGATGCCCCCAGTGTTAGATAGATAGGGTCTCAAGATCTGGGAGTACTAAATGTTATTCTTTTTTTAAAAAAAATATTTTTTAAAAGATTTTATTTATTTATTTTTAGAGAGGGAAAGGGAGGGAGAAGGAGAGAAACATCCATGTGTGAGAGAAACATCAATCAGTTACCTCTCACATGCCCCGGACCTGGGACCTGGCCTGCAACCCTGGCAGGCATGTGCCCTGACCAGGAATGGAATGGGCAACCTTTTCCTTTTCTGGATGACGCCCAACCCACTGAGCCACACTGGTCAGGGCTTCATAATTTTTTTTTTAAGATTTTATTTATTTATATTTATTTTTTAAAATTTTAAAAAAGATTTTATTTATTTTTAGAGAGAGGGGAAGGCAAGGAGAAAGGGAGAGAAACATCAAGTGGTTGCCTCTCGTGTGCCTCCAAATGGGGACCCAGGCATGTGCCCTAGACTGGGAATCAAACCAGTGACCCTTTGGTTCACAGGCCTGCGCTCAATCCACTGAGCTACACCAGTCAGGGAAATTTCATTTATTTTTAGAGAGAGGGGAAGGGAAGGAGAAAGAAACACATGCCCTAACTGAAGATCAAACCCATGGCCTTGGTGGACACTAACCAACTGAGCTACTCAGCTAAGGCACTAAATGTTATTCTTGCCAAATGTTAAAATGTAGCACAGTATTTTGTAGACCAGCTGAAAACAGGATGAACTTGACAGGAACCCAACCAGATAAATGTAGCCAACTGCAAGGGGAAAAAACCCAGTGTGTAACCAACCATAGAGCGCATGAACACTGGCTGGGGTCCCGTGGGGAAACAGCTTTGGGTTTGACTGCCTGTCTCCTTCACCTGGTGCAAGTAAATGAAACAATCCTAACCGCAACAACCTGTCTCCTCGAATGGAGCACCCCCGAACCCTGAACCCCTTGAGTTCAGTAACACAAGGAAGCCGATGTAGCCCAGAGGTTGACAAGCCTTTTTTGTAAAGGACCAGGTAGTAAATATTTTTGACTTTTTGGGCCTACGGTCTCTGTTGCAACTTTAAATTCTGTGCTGTCATGCAACGCAGCTCTAGACAATACAGAAATGAATTAATGTGTCTGGGTTCCAATAAAACACTTCATGAATGCTGAAATTAGAACTTCATAGAATTTTCATGTGTCGTAAAATATTAGTCTTTTGACTTTGTTCAACCATTAAGACATGTAAAAACCATCAGCTGATGACGATTAGCTGGATTTGGCCTGTGAGCGGTGGTTTGCCAGACTCCTTTTCTAGCCTATTGGATGAGCGGCCACAGGGAGAACTAGGTACCTGGCCAACAGCCAGCACCGCTGGCCACACATCCTCTAGCCTAGCCACCCGGAGAATGTTGCGGAGTGACTGAGTCCAGTGAGGCCAGCGGAGGGACTGACCACCCAGGCAACCCTTGGGATCCTGAGAAATACAACAGCTGATGGCTGTTGTATTGAGGCAGGTTAGTAAGAAGCTGGGAAGATGCCTTGGCAATTGGAATGATGGAAACTGAGACAGATAGTTGGACAGGCCGAAGCAATTAATAGCCAGCAAATAAATCTCAAGATCTTATCTTCCTGAACCAGGGACACTTAGGAGCAAATTGTTTATATCCCTTCTCCGCAACCAGAGAGTGAGCAGCTTCATCCTAGTCAAGGAGATAGATGACAGACCCAGCTGGTGCCATTGATGTCAGCCAGACCCCAGAGCAAATGAAGTCAGGGGAGTAAGTGACAACGACAAACAATTAGAGCCGGACAAGTGCAAGGTAAAAGTCAAGCAGTGAAGCTGACCAGAGAGCATCCCAAACTCCCCAATTGCTCAGTGTGATGCATCAGCATATCAAAGAGAAACAGAAAAGCTGTTGGATATTCTGCTGAGACCCTACCCTGAGAATTCCCCTTTAGAACACAGATGAAAACCCTTAAGACAAAGAATGCCAGTGCTGCCCATCCACCGCCTTCCTTCCTCAGGTGTGTATCTTTGCTTTCTTTCTCTTACTCTCTAAGGGTTCCCACAAGACTTGTAACCAAGGGAGCAATGGGCAGCAGCAACTCGTCCCAGGCTAACCCCTCAAACCGATCTTCAAGGGTTCTCCTTTTGCCTCTGTAACTTGTTTTCTGAGTCCATGCAGCCCAGCATGGCTCAGTTCTGTTACTGTGACTTCATTTCCTGAGTCCATGCAGCCCAGCATGGCTCACTTCTGTTACTGTGACTTCCTTTCCTGAGTCCATGCAGCCCAGCATGGCTCACTTCTGTTACTGTGACTTCGTCTCCTGAGTCTATACAACTCAGCCTAGGCTCACTTCTTCTGCCTCTGTGACTTCCTTTCCTGAGTGTAGGCAGCTCAGCTTAGGCTCACTCCTGTTGCTGTGATCTTGCCTCTTCTATCTTAAGCCCTTCCTTTGTTTCACTGTCCCCAGCTTTAATAATGTATTTTCAGAATCACCTGGACTCATGTTGTGAACTCTTCCCTGCACAGTCAGGAACCCACACATTCCAGACCGTGCTGGGGCAGACCTGCCTCTGTCTGGGTCCCTTTGCAGTGACAGTATGAATCTGAGTTTGGGGTAATTTGTTATGCAGCAGCAGCTGACAAGAACACCTAGTCTAGCCCCTGGCTGGTGTGGCTCAGTGGATTGAGTGCTGGCCTGTGAATCAGAAGGTTGATGGTTCGATTCCCAGTCAGGGCACATGCCTGGGTTGTGGGCCAGGTCCCCAGTAGGGGGCGTGCAAGAGCAACCAGTGTTTCTCTCACACTGATGTTTCTCTCCCTCTCTTTCTCCCTCCCTTCTCTTTCTAAAAATAAATAAAAATTAAATATCTTTTAAAAAAGTACACCTACTCTGGAGGATTTTTCAGGGCTTAGGAAATTGTGGAAGACTCTGAAAGAAACTTAGTATTATTGGCTTTAAACAATAAAAAGAAAACCACAAAATCCTCATCGCGAGAGTTTAATTCACGTTGTTAAGGCTTCATGAACAGGTCCCTTCCAGGTGTGTCCACATTTCACCTCATTTAGAAATAATTTCCCAGTCAGATTTTCCTCACTTTGCCAGAACCCTGGGAAATCCTGGCCTGTTGTGAATTCAAGAGGCCACTGAGGCCAGCAAGATCATCTCAACAGTGGGATGTCTCCCATAGTGTTAGTGAGGTGGCAGGCTCGGGTCCTCAGAATGGCTGTACGAGGGCCATGCAATTCTATCACATTTGATAGGTGAAGCACGGAGCCTGGCAGCCGCTGACCCACGTAGCCAAATGACCCAGCAAACGACACGTGTTGGGCTGCGAAACCAGTTCCAACTTGACTGAAGCTATCACCTACCCAGAACTACCAAACTGCAGCATGCTTGCCGTGTGGGGCCGGATCATTCTTTGTGCTGTGGGGATGGTCGTGTACATGATGGGGTTTCAGCAGCACCCTGGTCCTTACCCACGAGATGCTAGTAGTGTACTCCCACCTTCTCCAGTTGCGACCATTAAACTGTCTCCAAACATTGCCAAGTGCCCTCAGGGGCAATTGAGGAACAGTGTTCTAACCCTTTATCCTGCTGAGTGGCTGGCATGGTAGCCCCCAAAGAGGTATGACCAAGTCCTAATCTGCAGGACCTGTGACTGTGATCTTATCTGGAGAAAGGGATTTTGAAGATGTAATTAAATTAAGGATCTCAAGATGAGACTGAACCCTGAAGGGCTCCTGGTGGCTAACTGGGCTCAAATTAAAAAAAAAGGTTGGTGGCCATTCTTCCAGGGGTCTCTTGCTCAAACTACACTTTGCAGAGAAGCGTCTACACCAGTCTGCCTGCCTCAGCCCTTAACTGCTAGCCAGCACTGGGTTTCTGCCATCTGAGCCAGCCCTAATAAGGGAAGTCAGAGTGGCACCCATCTAACCAATCAGGGACCAGGGCGGGGACTTCTGTCTATATAAGCCAGCTCCCCTCTGGCTCTTCGAAGTACCCTTTTCACCAAAGACTGGGTACCCTGTTTTCTTGGCTGGAGCTGAAACACCAGTGGGGCAGACCATCATGGAGCTGAACCGCTTGGCTGAAGAGGGGCTGGGCCCCAGGGCCACCAGGCCTTGGGCAGGCGTCTCCACGGCCGTGCTGTTTTCACAGCCACGTTGTATTATTGTTGAGCTGTTTGCACCAAATGAAGTTTTCTTCATCACACCCCCAACTGGGGACTCCTGTTAGTGTTGAGTTGGTGCCAAGGACCATCAGCTGACAAGATCATCCTGGATTATCTAGATAGGTACTAAATTCAATGACAAGTGTCCTTGCAAGAGATAGAAGAGAACACAGACACTCAGGGAGAAGGCCAAGTGAAGACAGACAGAGATTGGGGAGATGTGGCCACAAGCCAAGGACACCTGGAGCCCCAGAAGCTGGAGGAGGCGGGAAGGATCCTCTCCTAGAACTTCCAGAAGGAGTGCGGCTGTTGACACCTTGATTTTAGACTTCCAGCTTCCAGAGCTGTGAGAGAGGAAATTCCTGTCACTTTAAGCTACCCGGTTTGTGGCTGTTATGGCAGCCCCAGGAAACTCGCACCCCTAGTCAAGTGTGGTGGGCACCTGACCACCCAGAGAAATTGCTCACTCCCACGTGGTGCTCATGTTCTACTTAGAGGGCAACACCCACACTATGACCTCTCAGTGTTTTATTTCAATATCTGTTTCATTTTTCTCCTTCCAGAAAGTTTGAAGAACTCTTTTTGCTGTGGTCTGCAGGCCCCTGGGGTCACCCCAGGGAGGGACATGTCCACCAGGCTATGCCCCCACACCTATTGTGTGCCTGCCCCCTTCATTCTCCAGATAACAAGCTCTTTGTCAGAGTTTGTGCTGTGAGTGATCAATAAATATTTTATTTACAGTGCCTGGGAGTCGGTTGTTATTACCCAGAAGACAAGCGAGGTAGAGGAGAGAGGTGACTCACCCAAGGCCATCCAGCTGGAGAAGGTCAGAGCTTGGTTTGGCCTTGAAGCCTGAGTTCTGTCCCCCTATCTAGGCCTCAGTTTCCCTTTGTGTGAAATGGGGATAGAGCTGTTCCTTAACTGCTCATCTGGAATCCCTGGGTACAGTTGTGTGAAAATAAGGGGGGCTTTGCCGTTGCGGCTCAGTGGATTGAGCACCAGCCTGCGAACCAAAGCGTCACTGGTTCAATACCCGGTCAGGGCACATGCCTGGGTTGCAGGCCTGGTCCCCAGTTGGGGGGGGGGTATGGGAGGCAACCACACATTGATAATTTCTCTCCCTCTCTTTCTCTCTCCTTTCCCCTCTGTCTAAAAATAAATCAATAAATAAAATCTTTTTTTTTTAAAAAGGGAAACCTCACTAAAATGGAGAGGCCAGAATGGGGTGCTCTTGCATAGTACCACTCATATCAACTACAGGCAGAATGGTCAGTTAGAGACCCTCTATAGCAGTGGTCCCCAACCTTTTTGGCACCAGGGACTGGTTTCGTGGAAGACAATTTTTCCACAGACTGGGGAAAGAGGGGTGGTTTCTGGGTGATTCAAGCACATTACATTTATTGTGCACTTTATTTCTATTATTACTACATTGTAATAATAATGAAATAACTGTACAACTCACCACAGGCTAGGGTTAGCATGTGGGCTTGCCAAAACTGTGACCCACACACAAGTGCACAGTACGGGAGAGAGGCGCGGGTGGAAGTGGTGAATATAATAATGGGTGGGCCACGCGAGGACTGAAATAAGTGTCGGATTCTGACTTAAAGCCTGATTTGCACCAGATGCAGCTTAATTGTCACTTGCCACTCACTGATAGGGTTTTGATACAAGTCTGCAGGCAACTGATTTATTGTGGTCTCTGTGCAGTCAGACCTCTCTGCTGACCATCACCTGCATTTGCAGCCGCTCCCCAGCGCTGGCATCACGGCTCAGCTCCACCTCGGGTCCTTGGGCGTTCGATTCTCATAGAGAGTGCGAAACCTGGATCCCTGGCAGGCGCGGTGCACAGTAGGGTTCCTGCTCCTCTGGGACCTGTAGCTGTGGCTGACCGGACAGGGGGCGGAGCCCAGGCAGTACTTCGAGCTGTAGGGAGTGGCTGTAAACACAGATGAAGCTTCCCTCACTGCCCACCGTCCTCCTCCTGCGGTGCATCCCCGTTCCTAACAGGCCACAGGTCAGTGCCTGGGGGTGGGAGACCCCTACTCTACAGGAAAAGATGTACATGTGTTGCAGGTCTTACTAGAAATTGATTACCCCAGTAATTCGGCCAATGAAAAACTCACCTCCCTGAACTCTCTTGCTTTTCTCCCACAACTTTCTTTCACAACAACTCTTCCTAATTTCCTCCTTCTCCATAAAATAACATTCCTCTCCTTTTTTCGTAGGACTTGCCTATAGTTTTTGTTTGTACCGACTTGAAATTCTTTGCTGTTTCCAAATAAAACTATTTTTTGCTGGTAAAATCGCTGTTTTATTTTTTAAGGTCAACATATGTTTTGGAATTGGGACTTTTTTCTATTTTATGGAGGTAACTGAGGGTGAAAGCTGCCATGTATGGCGTGATGTCACTCGGGTGTGGAGCAGACCTTATGTAAAGGAATAAATAAGGGATAAACAGGGACAATTCATCACTGAAAACAGCCTGGGTCACTGCAGGAGATGTGTTCCCTTTGCTGGAGTTCTGACACCATCTTAAGAAAAAGTTGGGCTTTCAGAGCAGTTTGGATTCCAGAATTGCAGACTGAAGACTCCAAGTATGTCTCCAGGAGCTCTGGGTAGAGTTGGGAGAGATTGTCCCTGCATCTCTCAGCTCTGGCTCAGTGAGCTTGGCGAGACAAGGGGAGAAGGGGAGGGAACAGGGTGGGGAGAGGAGGAAGAGGAGGAGGGAAAGCAGGTGGGAGGGAGAGGCAAGAGAAGGGGTGGGGAGAGGAGGGATGGAGGGAGCTAGACAGGAAGGAGGAGTAAGTGGAGGAAAGGAGGGAAGCAGGGGGAGAAGAGCAAAGAGGGAAGTGGAGGGATGGGGCGACGGGAGGAACAAACGTGAAGAGGGGGAGGAAGGGAGAGGGAGGAAGCAGGGAAGAGGGAAATCTGGGCAAGAAGGGGGAGGTGGAAGAGGTGGGGAGGAGGGAGGGCAAGCTCTCAGCCCACATTTGTGAATGAACAAATCTCAACTCTGAGCTGGTGTGACAGCTCCAGGGCTCAGTTTTTTACCTGTAAATAGAGGTACTCACAATAGTGCTACCTGACAGGATAAGAGCACAGCTATATTTACTTGTCACTGCTGACTCCATTGACCCCTGGTCAAGAAAGTAGTGGGCTGGTGGCTGGCTCTGGGCCGGTTCTCGGGATCTGTCTCCTTGGCTTCCATTCCACCCACTGAGGAAGGCCAGCAGGAACGAATGACAGCATGGGGGTTGGGGGTGGGGGAAGGGGGTGAGTGCCTGCCAAGCCTTGTCCTTCAAATTGCTGTGGAAGCAGGCCCAGGCAGCCTCCCAAGGATTGTACTGGGGAGGTCGCCAAGCAGGGAAGAAAACAAGCAGGGGTGGATTGGGCACGAGGGCAGAGGAGGGGGGGCTTGGAGGGAGGGATAGGGCAGAGGACCTCGTGGGCACAGCGCAGGCAAAGCAGGGCCCAGGAGCCTGCAAACCAGAAGACCTTCGGAAGGTTCACCAGCAGGGGCTAGGTTTGGGGTTTTCTGTCTTGGACTGGTTGTACCTGCCTGCGTCCTGCCTGAGCTTCTGGGAGCCCACAAGCGAGCAGCCAAGGCTGAGGGTCTGTGAGAAGCTCCAGGTCAGTCAGGGAACAGGGTGGTGGGGAGCCAGGCCGGCGCTGGCCACATGTGACCAGGAGGGTGCTTTGGGGCCTCTGGATGAGCATTTAGGACCTTGAGGTGCCAATAAAGGACTTTAGTGGGAGGGTGGGGACCTGGTATGTGGATTTTGTTTTCCCTGGGCTTCTGGGTTGTTACACTGAGATTTAGCTGACAAGATTTTGAGATACAGATTTTGGATTAGCTGGGTCCTTGTAATATATATCTTTTAGACTAAAGTGGGATTTGGATTTAGAAACTGCTGGGGCCCTAAACTGTGAGTTTAGGACTTCCAAGGTCCCTGGAATGCCTGTTTGGGACTTGTGTTTAGGACAAGCAGGGGCAAGAGTCCTGCACAAGAATGCCGCAGATCCCAAAGATAGAAAAGCTGGAAGACATCTAGATCTGGGCTGCCGGCGCCCGGGGGCCACGCCCCTAGGCTCCGGCGCACGTGTCCTCTAAACGCATGACTTGGGGCGGGCTAAGCTTGGTTGTCAGGGAGACAGCGGCTGTTTTCGCCGGGCCGTTCTAGCGCTGGGGTCTCGTTGGCCGTCGTTTCTCTGGCCCGGAGGACCTCTCTATGGTTGTGGTCTCCGGAAAGGGGCGGGCCTCCACTATGCGGCTAAGAGGGTCTTCGAGTGGGCGGGGGTGGGCAGGTAAGGCGAGACCTAGGGTGCTTTGGTGGGCTTGAGGGCGGGACTGGTGGGTAGGGATGGAACCCGGGGCTGGAATGCGGGCCAGATCCGTGACTGGAGGCCGGGTTTGGTTCAGAGTGGGCGGGGGCTTGTGCTTATGGGCGGGGCCTAATGAATGGCGGATGATAGAGGCGGGACCTCCAGGAAAACCCGGGACTTGTGGCTGGACAGACTTGGGGACAGGAAGTGGGGGTGGGTCCTGGGGCCGAGCACTGCGGCTAGATCATGGAGTAGGGCGGGGTCTGGTTGAGTGACTGGGAAGGACCTGGGTTTGTGGTGTGGACAAGGTGGAGCACAGGCTTGGGGTCTAAGTCGTGAGAGTGCAGGGTGGGTCCAGAGTTCCACAGCTAGGTCAAGGCATTGGGCGGGGTTTGACAGTGACTGACAGTGTGGAAGACCTGAGTTTAGGGGAGTGGCCTGTGCTCTGTTCTAATAATTGGCCGAGAAGTGTGAGCCGTACTAGGAAACTGCCCTGGTTCGGGGGCGGAGTTTTGCCGGGACGTTATTTGGAGTAGGCGGGCCTGAGAAGGGGGCAGTGCCCGGTCCCGCCCCCAGGGCGGGACCGGAGGCTGGGGGCGGGGCCTCCCTGGCCATGGGGCGGAGCTCGAGCGGCCTGCATTTTCAGCGCTCTCTCCCTCCCCAGGATGCGGGCTCCTGGTGCGGGCTCGGCCTCGGTGGCTTCGTTGGTGCTGCTGTGGCTGCTGGGGCTGCCGTGGACCTGGAGCACAGCGGCGGCGCTCTGTGTATACGTGGGCGGCGGCGGCTGGCGTTTCCTGCGCATCGTCTGCAAGACTGCGAGACGGGACCTGTTGTGAGTGCAACCCCGGCCTGGCCCCGGGCCGAGCTCCCTGGGGGCGAACAGAAGAGGGCTGCAGAAGCGGCGTAGGGAGGCCCCTGAAGGCTTGGGGAGAGAGGATTGACATCCTGGGGGCGGGGCCCGGGCCTGAAAGAGTGACAAGCTGGGGACTAAGGGGGCTTGGAGGGATCGGCTTGAGAGTGTCTGGAGGTATAGGAGCAGATTTCAAGGTTATTGAGGCCACGTGGGAGACCTCAGAGGGCTTGAGGGCAACTTGGGGGTCTGTGGGCAGCTGGTAGGAGTTCCAGATAACTGGGGTTGATTGTAAGGCTGAGGGTGTTTGGAGGTCTCTGTGGGGTCTTGGTTACTGTGGGAGGCCTCTGAGGGCGCTTCAGGGATTCTGGTAGGTCCCTAGGGCGCTTCAGGGACTCTGGTAGTTCCCAGTGGTCTCTTGGAGCTTTTGGGGGAGGCATGAAAGGGCTTCTTGAGGCATCTGAAAAGGACTTTTAAGGTCTTTGAATGATGTGTGCCTCCTCTGGGCCGTTTACAGGTTTCTCTGTGGCCAGGTGCTCTGTGAGAGTTTGGGGTCTGTGTGAGACTTTGGGGGTTGTTCAGGGTCAGTGGAGATGTTGCTGTGTATTCCAAGGCTTGTTTGGTGGTCTCTGGAGACTGGGGTTTCTGGGGTGGGGAGTCTGGTGTCATGTGTAGGCATCTTCAGAAGGTCTCTGGGGTGTGTATGAGGGGCTTACTTAAAGAAGCTGTTGGGGTCTTCCTGGGGTGAGGTATTGCTGGAGGTTCCCTTCAGAGTAAATCTCAGTAGCAGCCCCTACATGGAGGAGGAGTACAGGAGCACCTACTGTGGGTAGCTGGACTTGATGCCTTCACAGGAACCCTTTCCTCTCTGGGATGTGGGGAGCCCAGATGCAGCCGGTGGCCCTTACCTCTACTCAGGTTGCACACAACAGGAGCATGGCTGGCAGTCCCGCCCTATCTCCTTGGATTTGTCAAGGCCACAGCTGTACCCCATGGAGCTGGGGGTATCCATGTCCAGTCCTACCTTCTCTGGGGACAGAACAGGAGTGGGGTCCACTCTGAGTCCCTGACACAGGGCTTGACACACTTTTCTGTAGGAGGCATCCTTGCTGGTGGCCCCACCTCTTGGTCTTTGTTGTTGTTTTGATTTTGAGAGAGAGAGAAAGGGAGAGAAACATCGATTTGTTGTTCAATTTATCTGTGCAGTCATTGATTGATTCCTGAATGTGCCCTGACTGAGGATCTAACCCAAGGCCTTGGTGCGTTAGAACCATGCTCCAACCAACTGAGCTATGTGGCCAGGGCCCACCTCCTGTTTTTGTTGCTCTTATCTGATCCTCTCCCTTTGATTGTGGGCTGGACCTAGCAACTGACTTCTAATGAATGGAACACAGCAGAAGCAATGGGATATTGCTTCTGAGATTAGGTAATAAAAAAGACTGTGGCTCCAGTCTTGGGTGCTCTGTCTTGGGTCACTCCCTCTGGGAGAAGCTGGCTGTCACTTGTGAGACAGCCCTTTGGAGAGACTCAACTTGGAAGTGAATTCTCTCCCAGTAAAACCTTGAGATGAGCACAGCCCCAGCTGACACCTTGGATAATAGTCTCATAGCAGACCCCAAGTAAGAACCACCCTGCTAAACCGCTCCCAGGTTCTTGATGACAAGAACTGTGAGATAATAAATGCTTGTTGTTTCCAGTGGTAATTTTAGGGGTAGTTTGTTGTGCAGCAGTAACTAACTAATGCAGCTTGTGTAGCCTTCTCCATGTAGCAAGCCCTGTTATAATACTCTCAGCCATGTAAGGAAAAAATGCTTGTGACCCCCATTTTACTGGTTGGTGAACCAAGGCCCTGAGAGGTGAGTACATTTGCCCAGGGACACACAGGAAGGGAGGGGCAGGCCTTCAGAGTCCATGTTCTTAGCTGCTATGCTGTGCTGGGGTGGGTGGTGGGAGCTGCATTTACACCCTGGGTTCAGAAAGTATTTAAACATCCTGTTGCAGTTCTCCCAGTTCATCCCATAATTGTGGCATGAAATCTGACCACATTTAACCTTGTTGGTTTCTTCCTGCCCTGGGTAAAAACAGGAGGGGGCACGTGGAGTAGAAGGGTGAGAAGTGGCCTTGGGAAGGACCCAGAGACAGAGAGTGGCCTCTTTGTCCCCAGTGTGGGGATGGCTTGGGCTGCTGCCTAGGCGTGTGGCTGGAGCTGAGCCCTGGTGTCCACTGCCTGCCTGTGTGGGTGTGCATCAGGGAGCCTGGAGGCTGGGGCAGGACAGGCCGGCTGCAGGCAGAGAGGGTTGGGACCCCGCTGTGAGTGCTCAGGTGACCTGAGTGTGACCAGCAGCAGCCTCAGTTCCTGTTTCTTGCTGTGTCGTGTGTGGGTGGGGAGTCTCCATGCAGGAGCTTCTTCCTTTGTTTCCCAACCTCGCTGATGGCCCTCTCCCCAGGGCTGTTACACCAGGACCCCCTCATGGAGTTCTTCAGGTGCTCCATCAGGGAAGCTCTAAGAGGAGAGCTGGGCACACACTAGGTTCTCAGATATGTTGCTGATTGCTGTCAGCCGGCAGGTGGGTACCTTGGTGGCTATGTAAGCTGGTGATTAGTAGCTTAGTGGCCAGAGCCAGCATATCTAGTTGGACCTTGGCTCTGCCCCCTGCTGGCCCTTGGCTCCTCTCCCACTGAGTCCCAGTTCCTTCATCTGTAAGAATAGTCTTTGTACAATGCCTCTCCTTAGAGAAGCATGAATTGAGTACCTGCTGCATGCGCCGTAGTGGGCACTTGGCTTGCCTTTGTGGCCAGCCTGAGGGGAAGCTTAGGGACTCTGACAGGGGGCCTGATTCTTGGTTATTCTGTGCCTGACTCTCTGTGACCTCGGGCTCCCAGCTCATTCATTATCTGACAACTGGTGATTACGGGACTGTGCTTTGGAAGATGGCCGTAAAGTTAGCATGGTGCCCAGCACATAGTAGATGCTCAACAAACACGGAAGCTGCTCATCTTAGCTACTCTATTAAATCTTTATTTATTGTTTTTTTATTGCTTTTTTGTTGTTGTTGTTGTTGTTGTTGTTCCACTTATTTACGCATTCACTGGTTGTTTCTTGTATGTGCCCTGACCAGGGATCACACTCATAGCCCTGGCGTATCGGAACGATGCTCTGACTGAGCTACTCAGCCAGAGCTCTATTTTTTCAATTGAATGGATGAGCAATGGAGTTCTGACCTGGGAAGTCGATGTATAAACAGCTAACTTTTATTAACTTTTAAAAATATTTATTTTTAGATAGAGGGGTAGAGAAGAAAAAAGAGAGGGAAAGGAACATCAATGTGTGGTTGCCTCTCATGCGCCCCCCAACCGGGGACCTGTCCCACAACCCAGGCATGTGCCCTAATTGGGAATCAAACTGGCGACTCCCTGGTTTGCAGGCCAGTCCTCCATCCACTGAGCCACACCAGCCAGGGCTAAACAGCTAACTTTTAATATTTTATGTCCTTGCTTATTTTTTGTAATAGTTAATATGTAACACAGGGCATAACATCCGAATGTTCTAGAGAGGTGCGCAGTGAGGGCTGCCTCTCTTTGTTGCCCTCCACCCTGCAGCGCCCTTCCTCAGTATCTCTTTTCCAAGACATGGTTACAGAAATCAAGGCAGACCTTGCCTTTTTCTCTGTGTCCACAAATGTACATTCTCCATTCTTTTCCTTACATGGTTCCTTCTTTCTTCTTTCCATTTTCACTTGTAATTTTTAAAAAGACTTATTTATTTGTTTTCAAAGATTTTATTTCATTTAATTTTAGAGGGGAAGGGAGGGAGAAAGAGAGGGAGAGAAACATCAGTGTGTGGTTGCCTCTCGCGTGCCTCCTACTGGGGACCTGGCCCACCGCCCAGGCCTGTGCCCTGATCAGCAGTCGAACTGGAGACCTTTTGGTTCCCAGGCTGGCACTTAATCCACTGAAGCACACCAGCCAGGGCTCACTTGTAATTTTTACTTTTATTTAAGGCATACCAGCTTCGGGATGAAAGACCTCAAGTGGCAGCTGCCTGCTTGCCCTACCTTCTGTCTGCATTTTCCCTTTTTTGCCTGGAGTGACTTTCACCTCTTGTGTGAATCTGACCAAGTCTGGTCCCATTTGGGGGGCTCTCTGCTGTGATGGGGGAGCAGCGGGCATAGTGTAAGGACTGACCCCTGGAAGGCTTCTTGGGGGAGGTGGTGAGGATGCTGGGAGGAGCCTAGTGAATGGGCAGGCATATGGCACTGTGCACATCTTACTATGTTGGCAGCATATGTGTGGGTCCTGGGGGTCATCCAGGTCACAAGGACCACAGAACTCTGGTCCCTTCCCAGGAGCATCTGGAGGGGCCCTTAGGGGCCCTCAGGATAAGCAGTGTGACCCCAACAGGAATTCTCATAAATATCATCAGAACCCCGAGCCCTTGCTTTTGAAAACTGCAGGTGCTGCTGGGCATCTCCGGTGACAGATCTGCATGCTCATTGAGAACTCGTCTCCCTCCATCTCCCTCCTGTCTGGTCCTGCTACACTGGCTCTGCTCTGGTTCTCAGATGGGCCTCATTCCCCAGGCCCATTCCTGCCCCAGGGCCTTTGTACTGGCTGTGCCCCCAGCTTTACCCATGGCCTCTCCTTTTCACCTTGCCAAGCTCTGCTCAGAAGTCACTTGCCTGCCTCTCTCGAGGGCCACTCCCACCCCTGCCACAGTCCACATCATTTTTGCTGCATTACCGGTCAGGGCCTTGTCACCAGCCAGCATTTCTGTCATGCTCCTTCATGTATGAGGAGGGGGTCTCACTCCTGGAAGTACTGTGAACCCCTGGGGGTCAGGCCTGTTATGCCTGAGCTGAAAACAGTGCCCAGCACATAATAGGCACTGGTACCCATCTCTGCCTGTTAAATGAAGGAGGGGGGGAATGAGTGAATGAATGAATAAATGTCAGTGCTGAGGTCTGCTGTGAACATGTTGAGGCCAGGGATGTAAGGAAGCCATTGCAAGGAATCCAGGAGGCATGGGGGAAGCAGCAGTGGTGCAAAGAATGAATTTGATGAGGAATTTGATACTAAAGCGGGTGGGACACCATGTCCAGATGAGGCCTAAGGCAGGGTATAGTTGAGACTACGTCTGTATTGTTCAGGGCAGAGCAAGATGCTATAACAAACAGGTCCCCATTATCAGTGGCTTAACCCAGTTCAAGGTTACCTCTCAGAGTCAGAAACTCTGGGTGGAGGGGCAGGGAGGCACATAAAAGCAGGGGAACCATTCATTTCTTGAGCTCCTACACCAAGAAATTCTGGATTTCTCGGTTCTGTGATCTAAAGCAATTTTTGTTTATTTAAAACAAAAAAAAAGTTCATTTCTCCCTCATCTGACAGCCTGGCATCTGTGGTGTCTGCTCACCCCCACACCGTCATTCAGGGGTTTCCCCTTTGGGGTCCTGCCATGCCCTCATGTCCACTAGCAGGTCAGGAAAACTGAGCGAGACACACCCACTTCAAATGCTCATTGAGTTGCATCCCCTGTATCTTGCCAGGAGGTCTCTTGGCCCCATCTGGGGCAGAGGCTGCCCCTCCCCTGGCCATCTGTGCCTAGTGCCATCGAGTGACTTGGGGGTGGAGCAGCTGCCCAGTTCCTGGCTGGACCCCAGGGCCTGGTTGGGCAGGTGGGGCGTGAGGAGTTCAAACTGGAGGGGGATCAGCTTGGTGCCTGGGATGTCCCAGGGGAGAGAAACAGGCAGGACTAGGTCTCAGCGCCCTCAGGGTCACCGAGCAGGCTAGGTACAGGAAGACACAGTGATTTTGGTTTGCACCTTGTGGCTGCACCACCTTTGCGAATCTGCTTTCCTGGTAAATGGACCTTAGTCCCTGAGAGACCCACCAACCAGAGGGTCCTCCTTGAACTGTTGCCCGTCTTGGGAGTATAGGGACCTTCCCCCCCCTTTCTCCAGATGTGGACAGTGAGGCTTGTAGGGTCAGTTGGGGGCCTGGCCAGGTACCCAGTAACGCTGTCCCCTCCACCATCCCCCCCAGTGGCCTCTCTGTGCTGATCCGAGTGCGCCTGGAGCTGTGGCAGCACCAGCGTGCCCGCCACACCATCCCAGGGATCTTCCAGGCAGTGGCGCAGCAGCAGCCTGAGCAGCTGGCCCTGGTGGATGCTGGCAGCGGCGCGAGCTGGACCTTCGCACAGCTAGACGCCTACTCCAATGCCGTAGCCAACGTCTTCCACCAGCTGGGCTTCACGCGGGGTGATGTGGTGGCCATCTTCCTGGAGGGCCGGCTGGAGTTTGTGGGGCTGTGGCTGGGCCTGGCCAAGGCGGGCATCGAGGCCGCTCTGCTCAATGTCAACCTGCGACGCGAGCCCCTCACCTTCTGCCTGGGCACCTCAGGTGCCAAGGCCCTCATCTTTGGAGGGGAGCTAGCAGCGGGTAAGGCTGGGTGTGAGGAGGGCATTGTCATGGGCAGGGGCCTGGGGCTGCCCAGGGCAGGAATCCCAGACCTTGGGAAGGACCGGCCCACCCTTGAACGTGACACATCTGTTTCGGGCTGAAGTGGTGGCTGAGGTGAGCGGACAGCTGGGGAAGAGTCTGCTCAAGTTCTGCTCTGGAGACTTGGGTCCTGAGGGTGTCTGGCCAGACACCCAACTCCTGGACCCACTGCTGAAGGAGGCATCCACGGCTCCCCTGGCCCAGTCCCCTGGCAAGGGCATGGATGGTGAGTCCAGGGTGGGGCCCCTCTCCCCCGCCAATGCCCACGTTGCGCCCTCCTCACTTCTGGCCAGCACCCAGTCCTCAACACTCATCTCCTGCAGATCGACTCTTCTACATCTACACGTCGGGGACCACGGGGCTACCCAAGGCTGCCATTGTCGTGCACAGCAGGTGAGGGGCCCATGGTGTTGCCCCCAGCAGGGGGGATGACTCCAGGCCATCTTTACAGCCTGACCCCACCAAGCCCAGCTCCTGCTGAGGATCTGTGGGCATCATGATCCCAATCCCAGAAAACCCATGGCCCATTTCAGGATGTAGATTTGCCCTATTTCTGGTGCTTTGGGGCTCCTCATTGCCTCATCTCTTCCCCACGACCAGCCCATCAGCCGGGCCTGTCTCCTCTATTTGTCCTCTTTGTCCACATACCCCCACTCCACCTGGACTTGCCCCAGCCCTTCTTTGGCCTCCTCCTGCGCCTGAAGGCTCTGCTGCACTCAGTGGCCACAGGAGGGTTCAAACCTAATTCAGATCCCCGGCCCCAGCCCTCCCTGTACCTGTCTTGGCCATCAGAATAAAACCCCCATTCATGTTGTGTGGCTCTGCCACTTCTTGGATGTTGTTTTCTTTCTTTCCGCCCCCTGCTCACTGTCTTCTTGGTCCCTCACACTTCCGCAAACTGAACGGGCTCCTTTTGGCCTCAGCGACTTCACACACACTATGGCCGCTGCCTGAGCTCCCTTCCCTAATGTGGCCCCCCAGCTTCTTGCCAGGCCTCAGCTAACGTGTCACTTCCCCAGACAGGATCCCCCACTTTCCCTGGCTGTGTCACCTTTAGCCTCTCTCTTCTCCCTTCGCCCTGTTAACATCGCTCAGGGAGCCTAACACCGTGGACAGTTTTTATTTGCTGCATGTGCCTCTCCTGCCCCCTGGGGACTGGGCTGGCTCTGCCTGGGTCCCTGCTGTGCCCGCAGTTTCCAGCGCACTCCCCCCATTCCCTAGCCTGAGCAATAGAGGTCCCAGCCCCTGCACTCCCTGCCCCTGTAGGTACTACCGCATCGCGGCCTTTGGCCACCATGCCTACAGCATGCGGGCGCCAGACGTGCTCTACGACTGTCTGCCCCTGTACCACTCCGCAGGTACTGAGGGGCGGCTTGGGCGGGGGCAGGGAAGGGATAGGGCGGGCACTGGGGACCCCTCACCAAGCATGCCCTCTGCAGGGAACATCATGGGCGTGGGGCAGTGCCTCATCTACGGGCTGACAGTTGTCCTGCGCAAGAAGTTCTCAGCCAGCCGCTTCTGGGATGACTGCGTCAAGTACAACTGCACGGTCAGGCCCCGGGCCATCCCATGGGTCCTTCCTTAAGGCATGGCCCACTCTACCCGGCTCTCCAGGGCTCCTGGATGGGGACGGAAGGGCGGCTAGTGTTTCTTGAGCTTGTGGCTCTATCTCCAGCCCAGGGCTAAACTTTCCATGTGTAACCTCATCAGACCCTTATAACTGCTTGGGAATGGGCAAAGGCGTCACAGCCCTTTGTGGGGAAACTGAGACTTGTAAAGGCGATTGGGTCCAGGTTGCCTGAGCTCCCTAAGGCTCCACCTCCCTGTGCCCTGGACCTCCCCCACTATGGTCTTCCCTGCAGGTGGCTGCATGGGAATGAGACCAGAAGGTACAGTTACCACCCTGGGCTGTTTGAGGCCACAAGGTGCAGGGGCTTCCAGGTGGGGTGAGCCTGAGGCAAAGTGGAGGGCACCCGCTGTTCCAGACAGCAGGCAGGGCCAAGACACATCCTGCCGCTCCTTTCCCCTCCTTGCAGAGGATTTCAGCACTGCGATGCAGGTGGAAATGCAAACACTAGCTTCTTTCTCCAAGAAGGAGGGGGAGGTGGGGAGAGAATGGGAGTGGCAAGTTGGCAGGTGCCACCCCACCATGGACAGGTGGACCCAGAGAGGTTCAGCCACTTGCCCAGGTCCTGGGGGACCCTCTGGGGCACTTACTGTGCACCTCTCTGCGCTTGGGGGGAGGTCTTGGGGGAAATTGCTGATCTGAATCTTGAAATGCAGGCAGTTTGGATTTTTAACTTAATTATTGAGAGTTGCAAATGCATATAACTGTGGATAGGAAAGTGCAGGGGATTCCCGAGCAGCTCTCTCTGGCTCCAGAGGCCGTCAGTGCCTCCCCCACCTCCACCCAGGTCCCTCCTTCTACATGGCTGTGAAGCCGCCGGGAGGACAGCAGCGTCCTGCATAGATGTTTCAGGGAAACCTCTGAAAGATGACTTGTAAAAAAATTGAGGTGAAATTCACATAACATAAAATTAGCCATTTTAAAGTGAACAGTTCGGTGGCATTGAGTACATTCACGATGTTGTGCAACCATCATCTCTGTCTCGTTCCAGAACGTTTCCACCACCCCAAAGGGAAAACTGTTCCCATTAGCAGTCACTCCCCACCCCCGCCTGGCTCCCCCACCCAACTCCTGGCAACTGCTGATCTGCTTTATGTTTCTGTGAATTTGCTTGTTCTGGAAATTTCCTGTAAATGGAATCATATACTGTCTGGCTGTTTGTAGCTGGTGAGAACTGTTTTTAAAACAAAAGATTTAAAAGCAGACTCTCAAAGAGATATCTGTATACCCATGTTCAGAGCTGCAGTATTCATAATAGTTAAAACATGGAGGCAGTCCAAGTGTCCACCCACTGATGAGTGGAGAAGCAGATGTGGCCCATGCACACAATAGAGCATTATTCAGCCATAAAGAGGAAGGAAATTCTGACACATGCTCCAGCGTGGATGAGTCTTGAGGACATTATGCTGAGTGAATAAGCCAGACACAATGGAACAAAACACTGTGGGGTCCCACTTATGTGAAATCCATAGAGCATCAGATGCGTAGAGACAGGAAGTAGAATGGTGGGTGCCAGAGGTGGGAGCGGGCAGAATTAATGGTGAGTGGGGACAAAGTGTCAGTTTGGGAAGATGAGAAACTTCTGGGGATGGGTGGTGGGGTAATAGTTCAGCAATGTGAATGTGCTTAATGCCACTGAGCTGTGCACTGAGAATGGTTAAGATGTGCCTTTGTCTCTTTGCATCCACTGGGGTGTGTTTAATGGGTGTACAAAATCACGCCGACACAGGTGTGTCCTAGCTGGGGGTTCCAGGTTGATGATCAGCTCCCAACTGCTGTCCAGGTACCCCTTGCAGGGGGTGTCAATGAGCAGGTGACTAGGTGGGCAACTGGGTGGGCATTCAGAGGCAGCATAGAGCACGTGTCTGACAGTGGTGTCCCCCCCCCCCCCCCCCGAGGGGCGGTACTGTGGGCAGCCTGGGCTCAGCTGGCCAGGCTCTGGGGGACAGAGTAGAGCACCGCGGGCTCTGGGCTGAGGCATGGGGATAGAGGGACTGCAGAGGAATGTTGGGGGGGGGTGGCGCAGGGGGGGAATGGATGCAGGGAACCGGATGAATCCCAGGCTGCTTGCGAAGACTGAACTGTTTCGCTATAGTCATTAACCTTACAGCCGTTTCGTTCTAGTGCCCAGGGTGGGGGGTTGTCCTGGGGTGTCAGGCTCCCCTCTGGCTGGAGTGACTGCCCATCCACCCTTCCTCTCTACCAGGTGGTCCAGTACATCGGGGAGATTTGCCGCTACCTTTTGAAGCAGCCAGTGCGTGAGGTGGAGGGACAGCACCGTGTACGCCTGGCGGTGGGCAATGGGCTGCGGCCGTCCATCTGGGAGGAGTTTACCAAGCGCTTCCGTGTGCGCCAGATCGGCGAGTTCTATGGGGCCACCGAGTGCAACTGCAGCATCGCGAACTTGGATGGGAAGGTGGGCGAGGCAGGGCATCTGGCACAAGTGTGGGTTCAGGAATCACTGCAGCCCTGGAGTGCAAGGGTGAATTGTGGGGGAGCATCTGCAGGGGAGAGGGTGTTCCTGGGATACCCCCACGCCCTCCACATTCAGGGACCCTCTTCTAGTGCACAGTCATATAACTGTCACCCCTGAGTTCAAGTCCATGGAGTGGCTGTGTGTGCTAGAAAAGTGACTCAGCTTTTATGAGCCTCAGTTTCCACCTGGGGAGGTGGCAGGGAGAGCAGGGCTCAGGGGCACCAAGGGAGGAGGTTGGGACACTGACCCTCTCCTACTGGATTAGTCTCTCAGGCTCCTAGGGCCTCGTTTTTTTTGGTGTTTTCATCTGTAAAAGGGGTTAGCAGCTCACTGGGTGTGTTCTCTCCACCCAACATCATGAGCTCAGCACAGCGGTCCCCGCTGGCAGATCCTCTGCAAACACGTTTTCATGATTAGCAATTCTGTCCTTTCTGTCTTTGCCCAACACTGTTTTCCCTAAGGCCAAGAACAGATGACAATAATAAGGAAGCAAGCACAGGACAGGAATTCTTTTCTGTGTCCTTGTCTGCTGGGTTCCCAGCACCTGAGAACAAGGCCTGCCCTGCCGTGCATGCCTGTTGAGTGCACATCCCCAGGGGCCACTGCGGCCATAGTGGTGCAGGTTGCTGCTGTGACAGACCCAACAGTATGTAGCTGCACAAATCCGCTAGGCAGGCATTTCTGCTCCTAGGACTGATCCAGATGGGCTGAGACGCTGTAGACAGTGGGCAGAAGTTCTTTCGGTGCCCCCACTTGGCTCCTGGGTCACTCCAGATACCCACTTCTGCCAGTGTAGAGGGTTTTATGGACCAGGAAGTGGCAGCAGGCCAGCAGGTCTCATGTGACTGTAAGGGAGACTGGAGTGGTGGGAGGAGGAGTCTTGGGGGGGTACTCTATTTAATACTCCTTTTCAGATCATCCAAGGTCACAGAGCTGGGGTGACACTGAGGGTGTTATTCCAGGCCCTGGGGCAGGAGAAGCAATGTGTCATGGAGGAGGACACTGCCAGCCCGGGGCTCCTTGCCAACTCTTTCCCCCTTATCCCAGGTGGGCTCCTGTGGCTTCAACAGCCGCATCCTGCCCCATGTGTACCCCATCCGGCTGGTGAAGGTCAATGAGGACACCATGGAACTACTGCGGGATTCCCAGGGTCTCTGTATCCCATGCCAGACTGGTGAGCGGGGCCCTTACCCAGTCCCCTGGGAGCTGGGGTCCCCACCCCCTGCCCTCCTAGTTCAACCTGAGTATGGCCTCCTTCCCAGGGGAACCTGGTCTCCTAGTGGGCCAGATCAACCAGCAGGACCCACTGCGTCGCTTCGATGGCTACATCAGTGAGAGTGCCACCAGCAAGAAGATTGCCCACAGCGTCTTTTGCAAGGGCGACAGTGCCTACATCTCAGGTGTGCACACCCTGGGGGCTGGCTGAGGATGGTGGCTGCCATCTCACCTGCCCCTCCCCCCTCTGCCAGGTGATGTGCTGGTGATGGATGAGCTGGGCTACATGTACTTCCGGGACCGCAGTGGGGACACCTTCCGCTGGCGTGGGGAGAACGTCTCCACCACCGAGGTGGAGGGTGTGCTGAGCCACCTGCTGGGCCACACAGATGTGGCCGTGTACGGGGTGGCCGTGCCAGGCAAGCTGGGGCTGTGGGATGGTCCTGGGGTACAGCTGCCCAGAGGAGTCCAGCCAGGAGGAGCTTGGAAGTACAAGTGCCCTTGAGCAGTGCGCATCCTGGCGACTGCGCACAACAGACTGGCTGGGTGCCACTGGGACTGGAGTCACCCTCATGTGCGATCTGAGCCTCAGTTTCCTCGTCCAGAAAACGGGATCATGAAAGTGACCCTGACTCAGGGTTGCTGGAGTGTGGCTGGAGCTCAATAAAATGTTTTCTGCCAGGTGGGAGGGACTGGAAGTCAGAGGCCAAGGGCTGCTGCTTGGGGGTGTGTCTGGCCCCATGGTGGCCAAGGAATGGTGTTCTCAACTGAGCCTGTGTCCCTAGGAGTGGAAGGCAAAGCAGGCATGGCGGCCATTGCGGACCCCCATGGCCAGCTGAGCCCCAATGCACTGTACCAGGAGCTACAGAAGGTGCTAGCACCCTATGCCCGGCCCATCTTCCTGCGCCTCCTGCCCAAGGTGGACACCACAGGTTCGCCACCCCCCTCCTTCCCCCTTATTTGTCCTGGTTCAGGCCCCCAGGTCTGACATAACGGTTCACAGCCAGCTGGAGCTACAGGCTTATGCAGAACCCTCTAGTTTCATTTACATGCTTGTTCCCTTCCCTCACTGCCAATCCCACTAGACGTTCAACAGTGGTCAGCGTGTCCTCGTCTCCTGCGTTCTTATGGCTAGGGAATTTGAGCAGATCACCTCACGCCTCTGATATCTCGGATCTTTAGCCCATCTTTGTATTGCCCCCCCCCCCTTTTATTTTTATTTTGTTTTTTATGATTTTTTTTGATTTGCGGGAGTTCCTTGTAATGGCCTGGATGTTAACTCCTTAGTAACCCCAGACATCACCAGTCTCTTCCTACCCAGGAGTCTGTTCGCCTCCACTGTAGGCTGCTTTGGAAGGAGACTCTCAGTTCTGTCACGTACTTCTCCTTTCTTAAAATCTTACTGTTCGTGCTTTTGGATTTTTGTTTCAAAACAAACCTTCCCAACTCTATAGCACACGGGTACCCTCCCTTGCTTTTTAATACTGACCCCAGCCCTCATCTTTGACAAAGCCCTTGAATTGTCTGCTGCTGGGAGTGCAAACCTTTCCTTAAATCCTGGAGAGAAGTACTTTCACTTTTGTGGGCCCTCCACTCTGCCCCAACCGTTCAGGCCGGCCTCCTAGCTCCACAGCAGCCCAGGCAGTTTGTGAATGCACGGGTGTGGCTTTGTGCCAACAGAAACAGGCAGCGGGCTGAATTTGGCCCTTGGGCTTTAAGCTGCTGATCCCTGACCTATTGTGTGACAGACCCTGCCCTGCTTCAGTCTCCTGGGGGTGGTCTGGGTGGCCTCCCTTGGAGGAGGGGGTGTGAAGTTGGGATTTGAGGGACGGGGGAGCTGGGCAGGCACTTTGGAGAAGAAATGTTCCTGCCCAAGGGGAGAGCATATGCAGAAGCCTGGAGACACAGGAAGGGGTGGTGAGCTGGGGACTCTGGAGAGTGCCCTACCCAGTCCCCATCCATCACTCTTATCTGCACCCCTGCAGGCACTTTCAAGATCCAGAAGACTCGGCTGCAGCATGAAGGCTTTGACCCGTGCCAGACCTCGGACCGCCTCTTCTTCCTGGACCTGAAGCAGGGACACTACCTGCCCCTGGACCAGGGTGTCTATGCCCAAATCTGCTCTGGTGCCTTCTCCCTCTGAAGCTCCTCTGCTGGCCATAGACTCCTGGCCAGGCCCCTCAAGTGAGGTGGGCTGGGGCCGAGAAACTGGACCTCAGGAGGAGCCCAAGTCTCTCCCCTGCCCTCATTCTCCTCCGCCCAGTCCCGAGCTCTCTGCTTGCCCCTGCCTGCTTGTGTTCTGCTCCTGTGTGTGTGGCTCTCTCCTCTCTCTGCTTCTTGGCCTTGGCATCCCTGCCATCCCCATCTGCCACCCTCACCTCTTCCCTTGTTCCCTCCATCTCCCCCCTTTCTCCTCCCAGGTGCAGAGCAGACATCCTCTGGGAACTTCGGTTTGTTTGGGGCCTCCATCTGTTATCCCCTTTGGGTCTTAGACCCAGGGTGGGGCCTTCCCACTTCCCTCTCAGCTGTGCCTTAAGGAGCCTTACCTAGTCCAGGCCTCCTGAGGCTGCTGGGTTTCACACAAAGCTGCTGAGTAGCCCTGTGTGAAATTGAGGCAGGTCCGCAGCCCTCCCTGCCAAATAGAGGAGCCGGTCAGTCTTCCCACCCTGCCCAGTGCAGGGGGCATCAGCAAGGGACCTCCAGGTCAGCTGGAAATCGCTCCCAGGTGGAGCCAGTTGCCTTTTGCACTTCCAACCCCTCATGGGTCTCTCCTGCCTTGCCTGCCTTGCCCGATACCCGGGAAGCTTCCAGAATTGACTGTGATCATTTGGATGTTGCCCCTGCCTGATGTCCCCATTTGGGCATCTCCACGGAGCTCCTGCTGGAGGAACCCTGAAGACTGCTGGGTGGCTCCTTGGCCCACCACTCCAACGCTCACCCTGGCAGATGCCTCTTGGGTTTCCCCATTCAGTGTGGTGGTTGTGGGACCCATGGGAGTGGCACTAGTGGAGAGAGCTCTGGTATTAGTGGCATCTGAGAGGGCTTCAGGGGTTCTAGTTGTTGAATGTCCCTGCTGGCCTTGCTAGTGACAGCCCCGGACCCCGTGTTGGCGGTGACATCCCAGATAACCCAGCCGGGATGGCTCGGATATCCCCACTGTCTTTCTTGGTGATCCATCCCGTACGCCTGTTGTTGGGGCTGGTGCTCTGCCTGCCTGTCTGTCAGCTCCTCCGGCAGCACCATCTGGCACCTAGAACACACAGTAGGGCCAGTAGCAAGTGGCCCTGCATTGTTTTGCACAGGCTTTTCTAAGCACCAAGGTTTTGTTTCCTAGTTAAGTTTAAGAAATAAACCTGCAGAATATCTGGTGCCTGATGGGAGCCCAGTCATTCACTGTCTCATGGAATGCTTTCTGAGTGTCAGAAGGCAGGATCCTCACTGGGAACATGTTCCACCAGACACAAGCGAGGCAAACTTGGCCTTGTTGCCCTGTTGCCTGTTCTTGCACCTGTAAGGCCTTGCAGGAGAGGGGGAGTCAAGTTAACATTTTTGCTGCTTCCCTGTGGCCTCCAGGGCCTCATAAACCCCTCTACTGGCCTCGTTTTTGCAGGGGAGGGTCAGCCAGCCCACCTATGGATTCCACCAGCCACAGAGGATGGTCCAGAACAGAGCGTGTCTTGGCATGCCTGGGTGCCCCTTTGGGGCCAGCAGGTGTGGCTGTAGCTCTGAGTGACAGCTGGAATTTTAACCAAGGACATTGAGCTTCAGGGTCTAAACTCTGAACTTCTGCCCTGGCTGGTGTGGCTCAGTTAGCTGGATTGTTGTCCTGTGCACCAGTAGGTTGGGGGTTCAATTCCTGATCAGGCCACACAATCTACGTTGCAGCTTTGATCCTTAGGTGCATACGGGAGGCAACCAATCAATACTTCTCCTCTCTAAAATCAATAAACATTTTTTAAAAATTAAACTCTCAACTTCTACCTTCTGCTGTGCCCTCTCCAGTATTAGTGTCTACCTCATCTTGTCTCCAGAGGACAGAGGAAGAAAGGTTTCTGATGACAGAGCACTCCCTGGGAGGGGGCACCAAGGGGTTGACCCTGGGGATGTATCAGGATGGGCAAGGCCTTGGCTGGGTCATGGCTAGATGAACCACCAGTGTGTAGGGTAGGTCCTGGAATGCCCAGTCTACAAGGAAAGGGAGGCAAGGTAGAGCCCTCCAACATGCCCAGTGAGGATAGGAGAAGGGTCTGCAGCCAGTGGGCATAGGGTACCGCTGGTGTACTGATAAGTGCATTCTGGGTAACACCCCTTCAGACATCATGACCATGCCCATTAAGTGTCATCACGGCCCCCCTTGCACAGATGAGGAAACTTGAGGCACAGGGAGGGTAGTGAAGTCATTGTCAGGCTCCTGTCAAGAAAGCAGCTGGGTGGGGACCTTGGAGAGTACACAAAGCCTATGTCTACCCACAACAGCAAAAGAAGTTCCCTCCCAGATGGTAACAATCCTGATGACACTTAGGACTGGGCTCGATTTTTACATTTTTTTAAGTTACTGATTTTAGAGAGAGGGAGAGAAACATCAATTTGTTGTTCCTCTTATGCATTCATTGTTTGCTTCTTGCACGTGCCTGACTGGGAGGGACTCAAACCCAGTCTTTTTTCCCCTTTAATATGGATTATGCTATTGTAGTTGTCCTGTTTTTCTCTCCCCTTTATTCCCCTCTGCCCTGTACCCCCCTCCCACCATCATTCCCCCACCTTAGTTCATGCCCACGGGTCATACATGTAATTTCTTCGGCTTCTCCATTTCCCATACTATACTTAACCTCCCCCTGTCTGTTTTGTACCTACCACTTACTCCCTGTACCTTTTCCCCCATTCTCCCCCTCCCCCTTCTCGCTGATAACCCTCCCTGTGATCTCCATTTCTGTGATTCTGTTCCTGTTCTAGTTGCTTAGTTTGTTTGTTTTTTTTAGGTTTGTTTTTTGATAGTTGTGAGTTTGTTGACATTTTGAACCCATAATCTTGGTGTATCAGGACGACACTCTAACCAACTGAGCTACCTGGCCAGGGCCTCTATGTCTTTTTTTTTTAATTAACAGACTTTATTAGAGCACTTTTCAGTTTACAGAAAAATGAGTGAAAAGCAGACTTCCTATATACCCTCTCACAATTTTTTAAAAAAGATTTTACTTATTCTTAGAGAGGGAGAGAAGAGAAAGAAAAACACCAGGAAATGAACCTGCAACGCAGGCATGTGCCATGACTGGGACTCGAATCTGCGACATTTTGCTTTATGGGACGACGCCCAACCAGCTGAGCTGAGCCGCTCATTAACATCTTGCATTAATGCTACATTTGTTACAACTGATGAGCCAATACCGGTTCATCACTAACTGAAGCCAGCAGTTTACATTAGGGTTCGCTCTGTGTTACAAGTTCTATTTCAATAAATGCATAAAGATGCATCCACTGTTCTCATAGAGAATAGTTTCTTCTCCCTAAATACTCTGTGCTTCATCTCTTCATCCCTTCCACCCCCTCCATACAGCCACTGATATTTTTCCTATCTCCATAGTTTTGCCTTTTGCAGAATGTCATGCACTTGGAATCACAGAATGTGTAGCCTTTTCAGACTGGCTCCTTTCACTTGGCAAGATGTATTTAAGGTTCTTCCGAGGCTTCAGAGCTCTGTATTTTATACCAAATGAGAAGCTCTATCCTGTTTGCGCCAGTCAGGGAGCTCCTCCCAGCAAGAGCTCGAGTGAAGGCTTCTGGGTCCTCAGACACGTAAATCCTCAGGGAGCATTTGCAGAAGGAATTAAACAAGCACGTTTTCAACTCCTACTCTGTACTAGGCATAATTCAAAGGGCTTTCGAGGTAACAGTAAGCAAAACAAATGTATTCAAGGGACTTATATTTTAATTACCAAAATGCGCCCTCTTCCAGGAACTCGTCTTTCTCCACTCCGACCCATCCCACGTCCCCCTCTTGGGACCTCCCAGCTCTAGGCTCCTCTTTCTGGCCTCACTCTGTCACTACCAGATTGGGAGCAACTGCGCCACCTCTGCCAGCCCAAGCCCAGAACTGAAGTTAAGTCCAACCTACAAAAAAGTCAATGAGCTCGGAAGGTCTAAAGGCCCCGCCCTACCGCTTCACTTCTGGGACTGCGCATGTACCACGGGCGGCTGCCCAAAGGTACTAAGCCTTGGGCTGCCGGCCCGGCCTATACGCACGCGCACTGACGGCCGCCGGGAGCGCTTCCGCCTCCCGCCGTCGCCATGGCCGCACCGGCCCCGGGCCTCATCTCGGTCTTCTCGAGTCCGCAGGAGCTCGGCGCTTCGCTGGCGCAGTTGGTTGCCCAGCGGGCCGCGTGCTGCCTGGCTGGGGTTCGCGCCCGCTTTGCGCTCGGCCTGTCGGGCGGTAGTCTCGTCTCCATGCTGGCTAGCGAGCTGCCCGCTGCCGTCGCTCCTGCCGGCTTGGCCAGCCTCACGCGCTGGACGCTGGGCTTCTGCGACGAGCGCCTGGTGCCGTTCGAGCACGCCGAAAGCACGTATGGCCTCTACAGGGTGAGAACTACGGGGGCCGCCGGGGGCCACACCGAGAGGGCCGCGCCCGCCCCTGAGCGCGGCTACGGGGGCCGCCAGGGATCACACTATGCCCTTTGCATCTTATATGGATGGGCACTGGGAATGAATGGTCAGCCCTGAGGACCCACCTAGGCAGCATCTGCTCTGCCACTTGGGTGGGCCTTCGAAGTAGGGACTTCGAAGCCCCTCGTCATTCTTTATCAGGGAGTCAGGCAGAGGGAACGGCCTGGAAAAAGGCACGGAGTGAAGCAGAGTGGCCCATGCCAGGGATCTTGGGAAGTTCAGGCGCCGCATCCTGGTGCGAGCGCAGAGTTACGGAGAGAGCCAGGCAGGTGGGTTCTGGCATGGAGCCTGGGATTCAGTGCCTTATCTACAACCAGGACGAGTTCTCCAACGTCTCCACGCAGCTTGTGCGTTCATGACCTCGGAGGCGAGTTGTCTTTGAACTCTGGCCCCAGCTCATATAGAATCGGGAACATTCCCTGTTTCACAAGCAGGGAAACTGAGGCTTTAAGGAGTCGTGGTCGGCCCTAGGGTTCCCCAGCTTCGTCTGTGTTCACTTCTGCCCAGGGAGGTGTTGGAGGGGTGGCTTCACCAGGAGAGGAGCCTCAGGTCATTCTGATCCTGGTCGTGTTGCATTCTTTTTGCATAGAAGCTTGAGCTGACAATTTTCTTTCTTTCTTTCTTTTCTCTCCTTACCCCCTCCCTCTCTCTCTCTTTTGTAATAAGATTTACTGATTACCAAGTGCTCGATCCACATCATCTCATGAAACCCCACAAGAGCCTATGAGGCAAGGGCTGTCAGTACCTCCATTTATTTCATGGATGGAGAGACTGAAGCCAGAGAGGGGTGCTTACCTGCCTGAGTCACCTAGTGACCAGTGGGGGAGCCGGGTTTCAACCTGCCCAGCCTGACCCTGTGATGTATGGCTTGTGTATAGGCTGGAGTAGGAAGGTCAGCTGGGCTTAGTGGAGGGCACAGAGGGACTGGGTTTTATCCCAAAGGCCAAAGAACTGTGGGGGCTTTGAAACAAGGTGGTGTTGTGGCCAGACAGGTGCAGGCCAAGGCCAGGAAACCACCAGGACTTGAAAGATACCTGGCGGATCAACACTGGGACCCACCAAGACCCTGACTCACATGGGTCTGGATGATCCATGTGGTTACACATAAAACCCACAGTGCAGTGACCTGTGCGTCACTGTTGGTGACACTCCCTCCATATGCCACAGACCCACCTGCTCTCAAAGCTACCTGTCCCTGACAGCCAGGTGATCACCATTAACCCCCAGCTTCCTGTGGAGGAGGCAGCTGAGGACTACGCCAAGAAGCTGAGACAGGTGAGTCCCTCAGAGCAGCTACAGGGGGACCTCATCCATGCAATGGCCACTCCCAGGGTGACAGAGCAGTTCTGTGGGTAGCACTGTGTGATCATCATGAACAGAAACTCCCCTGGGGTCAGTTGGCAGACCCAGCTTTGTGCTGGGCAGACCCCTTTGACAGTTCTCCCTTTGAGAGGCCATAGCCCAGCCCTGGGGTCCCCAAGGGTGCCCTTACCTCTGATACCCTGGTAGCTGGCCTGGGTCCTCATATCTTGGAGACCATTGTGTCCCCAAACTCTCAGCCAGTTGGGCAGGTGAAATGTGGAACTTCAAAGATTAGAGTCCCTTTTATGCAGGTGAGGCTGAGCCTCACTCTCTATGTTACAGCTACTTGTGATTCTTTTTCTGACATTGTCTCTGTCCTTTGAGCACCTCCCTCACAACTTCTGTGGGCTGTCTTCTTCCCCCACCCAGGCCTTCCAAGGGGACTCCATCCCAGTTTTTGACCTGCTGATCCTGGGGGTGGGCCCCGATGGCCATACCTGCTCACTCTTCCCAGACCATCCCCTCCTGCAGGTGAGCGCACACACATGGTCCCTGCCTGCGCCTGAGCTCTGGCCTCTGCTGTCTGGGGCTTCTGAAGGGAGGCCATGAGGTGCCTACAGCAAGGTTTGAGTCAGCTTCTGTCAACAGGCATGCCTGCTGAGCTTAATTCTTCTGAGCCTCAGTTTACCCATCTTATAATGGGGGCCTTAAGTCAAGTACCACAGGATTGGTAGGGTGGGATGGAATGATGGATGGACCGTGCCTGATGTGTGTGAGTGCTCAGTTGAAATGACATTGTCCTCCCGTTTCCACCCGGGCCTCCCACCCTAGGAACGAGAGAAGATAGTGGCCCCCATCAGTGACTCCCCAAAGCCACCTCCACAGCGTGTGACCCTCACACTTCCTGTGCTGAATGCAGCCCGAACTGTTATCTTTGTGGCTACTGGAGAAGGCAAGGCAGCTGTTCTGAAGGTAAAGCTGAGGGCCCTATTCCCAGGAAGGTTATGGGCATGTGGGCCTGGGGATAGAATATGACTCCTGGCGCTGAAAGCACCAGATCCCGAGATACTTCAGTAATTCTTGAGTTGAAGGGGAGATGGAAACTGCGATTACAGACTGGTTAGGAATGAACAACTACCAAATGAAATTGATGAGATGAGGCCAAAGCTACACTCCTAGGTAAATTCATAGCATTAAAAGCCACTTTTTTGAGAACTATTAAATAGGAAACTATTGAATAAACAACTCAAGTCATTAAAATACATTTTTAGAAAAAATATTAAATAGAAAACTACTGAATAACCAAATCAAGCACTTTACTCTTGAAGTAGAAAAATGAGCGATAATATAAATCTAAGTAAAGTCAGCAGATGGAATAAATGAAATCAAAGTCAGAAATTAATGAATTGGTTAATATTTTTAAAAGTTTAATGGTAAACAGGTCCAAAAGATAGATAAACCCCTGGCAAAGCTAATCCAGAAGGAAAAAAATTATATGTAGGAATAAGTAAAGTAGGAATAAGAAAAAAGGCATAGTTATACGTAATATTTTAGGAAAATATAAAATAAATTAAGATATTAAATATAAATGAAAAACATTAGTTGCCATCACTGAAAAGACCAACAACTATAGGAGAAACTGGAAATATTTTTAAATATAAATAAATAACTCCCCCAAACCATCAAGCCCTGATGTCCTCACAGGGGTGGCTAATATTGGGGTGTAGGGTTCAGACTCTAAAGAGTGCAGCAGACCCATGTCCCTGCCAGTGGTGCCCACTACAGCCTCAGATGGCCACCACTAGCCTCAACTCTCCCATTTAAAAGTGGGTCACGAGGGGGCCCCTAGCCATGGACCCCATGAGGGAGGCATCCTGGAGCCTCCACTTCCCAGATTGTAAAATGGAATGAGAACAGAGGTGACTTCCCAGGTCTGTGGTCAGAAGTCAGTGAGTTCTTGGGGCAGCCCAGCTGGCAAAAAGCAGTGTGCATGATAATGCCCACTCACCATGAAGTCCCGTCTGGGAGCTGACATACCACGGCCCTTGGGCTAAGTCCCACCAGCCATGAAGGGATTTTACGTTTTTAAGTGGTTGTGGGGGAAAAAATCAAAAGAAGAATAATATTCCTGGACACGGAAAATTCAACGGAATTCCGATTTCAGTGTCCCAGCAATAAAGACTTGTTGGAACGCACGTGCCCCTATGTCAGTGTGAGCTGAAATCATGAGTCCCTGGTCTTTGCAGAGAAGGTGTGCCAACCCTGTATATCATACAGTCACAGATGATGGAGGGGAAGGAGCCTGTCCCTGCTGGCTGTTTTAAGCTGGGACAACTGGAAGGACATCAATAAATCTTGAAAGTAGGAGAGTCCATGGACTCTGGTCCATGGGGGGCCTGAGAGCTCTGAGGGGTGCTGGGGGTGCAGCCGGGCCTCATGAACGTGCTCTCTTCACACAGCGCATTTTGGAGGACAAGGAAGACAACCCCCTCCCTGCCGCTCTTGTCCAGCCCCACACTGGGAAACTCTGCTGGTTCCTGGATGAGGCAGCAGCCCGACTCCTGACCGTGCCCTTCGAAAAGCATTCCACTTTGTAGTTGATCCCTGGGGACGCCACGTTTGGGGCCACGTGCGGCCTCAGGGGGCTGGGACCTTCTAAGGCTGCGCCTCTCCATTGTCATGCTCTGGGCTTCATCATTAAAAAGCCACACGGTGCCCTGACTGGAATTGCCCTGCAAACAGAAAGGTCACTGGTTCGATTCCTGGTCAGGGCACTCGCCTGGGTTGTGGGTTCTGTCTTTGGTTGGGGGCGTGTGAGAGGCAGCCGATCAGTGTTTCTCTCATGCATTGCTGTTTCTCCCTCTCTTTCTCCCTTCCCTCCTCCTCTCTAACAATAAATAAATGAAAATCTTTTAAAAGTAAAAAGCCACGTGGTGCTGACAGGGCCCTTCCACCAGCCCTGCCCAGATATTAAAAGGAGCATCTGTTCCAAGTCCTCACTGTCTTGTGGTCCTTGATGGCCCACGGGACAAGGGCTCACAGGCTGATCCGAAGCCCTTGTGCCAGCAGGTGGAGGACAGGGATGGGTGCCTCGGTGAGTTTCCTGGGGCCATGTAACGAAGCACCGCAGGACTTACTGACTCACCGTCCTGAAGGCCAGAGCTGTGAAATCGAGGTGGTGGCAGGGCTGGTTCCCCATGGAGGCTCTGAGGGGGAGTCTGTCCCAGGCGTCTCCTGGCTTCGGGGGGCTGCTGGCAACCCTTGGCTTATGGTGGCATCACTCCAGTCTCTGCCTCTGTCGTCACGTGGCTTTCTCATGTGAGTGTCTCTGTGTGTCCTCTTCCACTAGGGCTACCTGACATTGCATAAGGACCCTAAATCCAAGGTGAAGTCATCTCAAGATCCTTAGCTATGCCCTGGCTGGTGTGGCCCGGTGTATTGAGTGCTGGCCTGTGAACCAAAGGGTCCCTGGTTCAGTTCCCAGTCAGGGCACAGGCCTGGGTTGCAGGCCAGGTCCCCAGTTGGGGGTGTGCGAGAGGCAACTGGTTGATGTGTGTCTTGCACATGGATGTTTCTCTCCCTCTGTTTCTCCCTTCTCTCTCTAAAAATAAATAAAATCTTTTTAAAAAAGAGAAAGATCCGCAGCTAATTAGATCTGCAAAGACCCTTATTCCAAATAAGGTCACATTCTGAGATTCCTTATTGACATGGACATAGTGTGTGTGTGTGAAAATACAGCACAAAGTTCACCGTCACCACCGATTCGAGGCGTCCAGGTCTGTAGCACGTTGTGCAACCATCCGCACTTCCCGTCCTCCCAAACCAAAACGGTCCCCAGTGAACCCTAACTCCCTTCCTCCCCCCGCCCGTCGTTCTTCCTGTCTCTGAATTTGAGGACTGTAGGGACCTCGTAGAGATGGGGTCATACACTAGTTGTCCTGGGTCTGACTTCTTTCATTCAGCATGATGTCTTCAGGTTCATCCAGGTTGTCACGTGTTACAATTTCCTTCCTTTTATGGCTGCATGATAGTCCACTGTGTGAATGGGCCACAGTTTGCTTCTCCGTTCATCTGTGGGCATTAGGCTTGCTTCCGTGGTTTAGCTCTTGTGAATAATGCTGCTACGAACACTGGTGTACAGATGTCTCTTTGAGACCCTGCTTTCTATTCTTTTGGGGATATACTCAGAATTAGAAATTCTGGGTCATGTGATAATTCTGTTTTTGATTGTTGAGGAACTGTCAAACTTTTCCACAGCTGGTCATCGTTTCACATTCCCACTAACAGTGCATGAGGCTTCCACTTTCTCCATGTCATCACCACCACTTGTTATTTTCTGTGTTTTGATAGTGGCCTGTGGATATGTCCTTTCGGGTGGGGGTTACAGTTCAGGCCACGGCACACAGAGCCAGCCTTGGCCTCTGTGCCCGGCCCTGCTGCCACTCTGCTCAGAGCCTTCAACGTGCGAAGGTGCCTCTGTGTCTCAGCCGTGCCGGGGCTGCAGCATTTCCGTCTGCTCCGTTCACCCAGCTTCTCTGGCTCCAGGAAGCAAAGTGGGGAGGCTGGTGAGCACGGAGAGTGGGAAGCTTGGGTCCTGGGGGGCGTCCCGCAGAGACACCTGAAGAGGACCTGGGAATTGAAACTTCGAAGCTGAAACCCCAGAAAGAGAAGTGTCCTTCAACGTCCTATTGGGGTCAGTTACTCAGACGTGAAAGGGAGGAAGTGGGCCAAGGCCCGAGTGGAAGGAAATGGGTTGAGAAAAGCAGAGGAGGGTGTAGAAAGGAAGGCCGCTCAGCCATGGGCTTTAGCAAGCGCAGGTGGCCGTGACCCCTGGAGCAGAGGGAAAGCGATGAGACTGGCATGGGGGCCCCACAAGGGGGGCTGTGCCTGGAGCATGTCACCTCTCCTGTGCCCCTCTCCCCAGGGCAGCCACTGTCCCTGCACCAGGTCTGCCAGAGGCTCCCTTTCACCTTGAGGGAAACCTACCCTTCCTGTCGGCCCATAAGCCCCCATGCGGCTGCCTCTCACTCACCCTCCCCCCTCCACTTTGTCCTGGTCCCGCCCAGGGCCTTTGTGAGTGCTGTGCCCCTGCCTGCTCTCTTCCCTCCAGCCTTTGCCGGGCTCAGGCCCTCAATTCCTTCAGGTCTCCGTGCAGTGTCTCCTCATGGCCCCTCCCTGCTTCTAGCATTGTCTGTCCCCATCCCCCCCCATTGCATTTTCTCCCCCACCCTTATCACTGTCTGACAGTTCTGTTTGCATTCCCACCATGGTCCATGGGGCCTGGGGTGGCTGCAGGGAGCTGAGGGGGCTGGAGGGAGCCATTGAGAGATGAGACGGGATCTGCAGGATCTGGTATTTCCCCCAAGGGCATGGGGAGCTGCAGGAGGTTCTAGAGGTCAGGGCTGGGCATTTGGGGTGTGCTGGGGCCTGGGAATAAAGGCACCTTCAAGAGCCACTTAAAGAGTGAAATGGCCCTGGCTGGGTAGCTCAGTTGGTTAGAGCATCATCTTGATATGCCAAGGTTGTGGGTTGTATCTTTGGTCAGGGCACATACAAGAATCAACCAATGAAGGCATAAATAAATGGAACAGTAAATCGATGTTTCTTGCTCTCCTTTCCTTCTCTAAAATCAATAAAATATGTAAAAAAAAAAGAATGAAATGGAGATTGGGGATTGCTTGGTGGGGCTGGAGAAAGTGCTGGAGTGAGGGAGGGATCAGTGCCTCCCCTCATCTCGGACCCCAGCCCCAACAGGGACCCCAGGGACTAGGGGTGTCTATCTAGCTCTGTCCCCAGCCTGGGGACTCCTGAGGGGTAGGCCAGGGTTGAATCCCCCCAGCATTGCCCAGCATGGGGCCACAGTGGGGGGCAGGCACCAGAGGGTGTACATTAGGTAGGGGTAGATGCCCTGTCTCTGCCCAGCCTCTCTTCCTTGCCACCCACACCAACAACTGGTTGTCCAGTCCTCCCGGATAGCTGCCCTGCATCCCTTCCTCAAAGCCAGCTAGGATCTTTGTCTCCCACCCCCGCACCCACTCTCGGGGCTGCCCCAGCAGGCCGTACAGAAACCAGCAGCCTTTGTCCCGCGGGAGTTGGGAGGACGCAGGTGCAGGGTGGGGCAGGGCAGGGGGCAGGCATCCTCATTCCCCCCCAACACATACGTGGGGGGCCAAGCTCCGACGTCTGGCCCCTGGCATGTGTCCACACAACATCCAGGCTCCTCACAGGCCATCCTGCTCCCAGACAGCTTCTGAGCAGGGGAAACTGGGGAGCTGTGGGGTGGAAAGGGGTATCTGTTCCACTCTTGGGGATCCTGGGACACTGCAGCAGGATGGGTGGACGGCCTTCAAGCCCCCTGGACAAGCGACAGCAGCAGCACCTGAGGGGTGAGTAGGTGTGGGGAAGGTTGGGGTGGGGAGGGGGCTTCAGGGTTGTCAGATACATAGGATGCCCTGTTAAAGTGAATTCCAGATAAGCAACGAATAATTTTTTTAGTATAAGTATGTCCCAAACTTTGCATGAGGGCCTAATTATGCTACAAGATAATTCCTTATTTACTTGAAATTCAAATATAACTGGTTTCATGTACTTTTGTTTGGTCAATCTGGTAACCTGCCTCAGGGCATGGGTTTGGGGTGGGGGCCATGGGCCAGGTGGGAGGTGCCCTGGGCCTAGCCAAATCTTGGGGGATGGTCCTCCCAAGTGGACAGGGACCAATAGATCCCTCTGTGTGGACCCTAGGCACCGAGTAGCAGTTCTGACTTGAGACAGTGAGTGATCGGTGTCCCTCATCCTCCGCATGGTTGAGTACTTACTGGGTGCTGGGCACTGGGAATACGATGAGCTCATGATCTAGGTCAGGAAAGAAGGTCAAGTTGCCACTACACGAATGGATTCAATAAGCTATTATACAAATGTTAGGTTTTTCTTTCTGTAGTGGCTTAAGGCAAAGATTTATTTCTCTCTCCTATGGAGGGGTACAGTGGCAGGCAGGCTGATAAGTCAGACAGCCCAAATTATTCCATATCATGTTTCTACCATGTGTGGCTTCTGTGCCACATAAAGGTTGCTGAAGCTCCAGTCATTGAGTCCACAGTCCAGGCAGCAAAATGGACTGTATGTTTTACATACAGTCAAATGAGTACATCTTAGGAGAACAGCTTGAAGAACCTTAACATCTGTGTGATCACCTCTTAAATCAGGATACAGAATACTTCTGTCACCCCAGAAAGTTCCCGGGTAAGGTTTTTAAAAGATTTTGAAAATTTCTAGGTAAAGGGGCATGAAAAAACTTTCAGGTGTAATGGAAGTGTCCGTTATCTCATTCGTGGCAGCGGTTTCTGGGTGTGCACACGTGTGAAAACTCATTAAATTCTGTGCTTTGCGCAATTGCAGTTTGTTGTGCATCAGTGTAAATTAAGCTGGGGTCCCCTAACTCCCACCCCACTCCCATGTGGACAGAAACAGACAGCAGAGAATTAGGGGTGAATGGAATTTGGAGCATGTCTTGTGGGGTAGCTTTGGGGTTTGAGGTGAGGGTAGAAGCCCACCAGTTATTTCCACCCAGTTCTGCCTTCCTCTGGCAGGTGGCCTGATTCAGCCACCTCACTGTTCCCTTGTCCTTGTAGGCCAGGTGGATGCCCTGCTGAAGAACTTCCTGCCTCAATACCGCGTGCAGCTAGCAGCCTCTGTCCTGCGGCAGATTTCCCGGGAGCTGGTGCCCCAGGAGCTGGCAGGATGCCAACTGCTGCACAGCAAAGTGGGTGCCACAGAGGGGGGCAGGGGGCTGCTGAGTGAGTGAGGCTGCGGAGGCTGTTGGTTCAGTGTGGGCGGTGACCCTCCTCATGCCTTTGTCCTTGCTGGTACCACAACCTGGGGTGACTCTAACACTCACTGGCAGGTCCTGGGACGGACACTGGGAACAGAGCAGAGACCAAGACAGACCTCACTCTGCCCTCTAGGGCTCAGTCTGATTGTGGAAAATGACCCCAAACAAGTTAACATATCATGACACAGGATGACTTCAGACAGGTGCTAGGAAAACAAGAGGAACGCCGCTGTTGGGGGTGAGGAGCCGAGGTGCAGAGGCCCCTCTGAGCTGAGATGTAAAGGATGAGAAGGAGCCAGATCTGGAGCCCAGAATGGGAAGGGCATTCTAGGCAGAGGGCACCGCCATAGTACAAGGCCTGAGATTGGAAAAAGCTTGCCCTGTGTGAGTGCCACACTCAAGGTCACAGCATGGCCATCGCTGGACACCCATGTTTTTACATCTGTGGTGACCTCTGCTAGTGCACTTTCCATTCCTCCTTGTACTTCAGCTGCCATGTCTTCCAAGAAGCCTTCCTGGATTGCCATTGCCCCCACCTGAGTCAGGCGCCTCCTCTGAGACCCCAATCCCACTGCCTCTCCAGCAAAGCCCCAGGTCATATATTAGTCACTTCTGTGGGTCTGGTCTGCGAGGGCAGGGACCAGACTTTGTCTCCTCTTCCCCCCATCCCCACCCCTGATGCCAACATGGTGCCTGCACATAGTAGGGGTGCAAGAACAGTTTGTGGATGGAATGAAGGAACCTGGAGCTGCCTGATCCAGGCTCCACATGTCTGCTGAGCTGGCAGTGGCACCCAGGGCTTCCACGTGCCCAGCACAACTCAGTCCTCACAAGCCCTGGAGATTATCTTTGACCAACAGGGAAACCAAGATGCAGAAAGGCAGAGTGACCTGTCTGATGTCATACTGCCAGCAAGAGGCAGGAGCATGATTTGAAGTCAGAGCTCATACCCCCTACTGACACTGGGTCCCCTGCCCCATCAAGGCTCTGAGTTTCCCCACCTCTCTCAGATGGCACTATGCACATAGAGCCCCTCCCACCCAGAGCCCTCCCTGTCTCTCTTGGGGCATCGTGGGGCCCTGGTGTCACCACCACCTGCATCTTACACCACCTGCTGGTGCCGGCCACCTGGGGCAGGGCACAGCTGATGCTGGGTTTCAAGCAGCGTGGAGGGACTTCCCCTTGCTTCAGTGTGACCATTTTATATAATACTTTATATATAATTTTAACGATAGCATTTAACAATACTTTTATGATAATTCTCAGAGCTGGGAAAAGGTAGGGAGAATCATGAACAAACACCTGAGTTCCTACCACCCTGCCAAAGAATCCAAATATCACAATGGCAGTTCGTTGATTCATCAGCCATTCATCGAGCACCCAGAGCCCTGTACTTAGTGGCACCTGGGACACAGTGGGAACTGTCCAGGTGGTCTGGAACCAGGACATTGGCCAGTGGCCCTGACATCTGAGGGCCCCTTCTTCCACAGAAGCTTCCCCGAGTCCGTGAGCACCGAGGGCCCCTGATCCAGCTGCAGGGCCACCCACCCCAGTGGCAGCCAATCTTCTGTGTCCTGCGTGGGGATGGCCGTCTGGAATGGTTCAGCCACAAGGAGGTATGTGAGTGGCCTGTGTCCCTTTGGCCTCCAGATTCTCCATCCTGCCCTCCCCAGCATGGGTTTGGGGTCCAGATACCAGCATAGCTGCCCCCTCCTATTTTCAATCATCTCTCCTGAATCAAGGACCCCTGTGTGCTTGGTCTGGGGTGGGGGACCATTTCCTGTTGTGCCAGGTAGGTGCACTCAGGCCCAGGACAGGGGTAGGAGCTTACTCATTGTCATGGGCGGAGCCCAGGTTACAACCACGTTAGGTCTTTGCACGTCACACCCATGTCCTGCTTCCTGGCTGAGGCATTGGCTCAGGTCACTTGTTGCCCTGGGAGGCAGTTACCACCTCTGCGAAATAAGTGATGATGGTCTAGGAGGCAAGGGCTGTGCTGATTGGATGAGATAGGTACTCCTCATTCAGCACTTGGGACTGGCCCAGCATGCCATGGAGGCTGGGTGCTCTAGTGTGGAGGAGGGGGAAAGAGAGGGGTGAGAGGGAAGAAAGGGGTGGAGGCAGGGAGGGGAGGTGGAGGACTTCCCCAGCTAACCACAAACCTTCCCCAATCCTACACTGAGACATGAAAGCCACAGTTTAGACCTGCCCCAAAGCAGTTCTTTGGACACCTTCTATAGGAGTATGAAAACGGGGGCCGTCCTCTGGGCTCCACGGCCCTGACAGGGTACACAGTCCTGACTTCCCAGCGTGAATATCTCCACCTGTTGGACACTTTCTTCCCAGATTCCTCAGGTAAGGCTCCTGGGGACCCCGAGAGCAGGTTTCTCTACTTCAGCGCTGTTGACACTGGGGCCTGATCATTCTTTGCAGTGGGGGCCGCCCTGTGCACTGCAGGGTGTTGAACAGCATCCCTGGTCTCCACCCATTAGATGCCAATAGCAGCCCCCATGCCAAATGTGACAACTAAATATGTCCCTAGACATTGTCAAGTGTCTCTTGGGGGCAGCGTTGTTTCTGGGTATCATCCCAGCTCGAGAAAGAGAAACACTCCCTCTCATCAGAGTGAGAGAGGTAGGTCACTGGACCAGAATCGAAGTAGCAAAGGCTAAAAACAAAGGCTGGCTTTGGCCAGCCTGTGGGGAGATGGGCACTGGTGGGTGGGGACATCTCACAGACCTGGGGCCAGGTGTGTTGTTCGGTCCAGCGTTTCCAGCAGGGCTCTCCCTCCGTCCCTTCTCCCGTATTCTCTTCTCCCCCTCCACTCCTTCTCTCTCTTTTTCTCTAACTTCCTCTCTCCCTCCCTCCCTCCCTCCATTACTCCTTCTTCTCCTCCCCTCCCTCCTTCTTCTCCCTTCTCCCATTATCCCTTTGCCTCTCCCTCCCCCGTCTTCCCTCCCACGACAGCTGTGCAGGAACAGGGAAGGGAGCAGCACGACTGCGCCGGGTGTGTCTGACGAGGGCCTGTGTTATCGCACTGAGCCTGCCCAGCAGGCAGCCCCATCTCCAGCTACCTCATTCCACAGATGTGCACACCGTGACTGAGGGCTGTCACACAGTTAGTAAGGGTCAGAGCCAGAACTGTACCCTTTGCGTCAGTGAGGAGCTGTCTTGCCACCAAATAATGCACATGCACCAACGAGGGCAGTCTACAGAAATGATGAGGATATTGCAAGCATCGGAATCCACCCACATGCCTTTGTTGAGGGTTGACTGAATAATGCAGCCAGACCCTTAGAAAAGAAAGCTGTGCAGCTGCTGGAGGTGTCCCGCACGTGTGCGGGAGCAAAAAGGCCACTTAAAGGCCAGAAAGCTCCATCTTGTTACAACAGCGAACTCTTTGTGCAAATTTTAAGATCTAGAGTAATGTCCCCCAAACTGTTAACAGCTATTATTATCCCTGGGGCCTGTGGTTAAAGGGCTGGGATGCCCAGGAAGTTCTACCTTCTGGATTTTTATATTTTACTACAGTCTGTGTGTATTACTCTAGAACTCAGGACACAATGCTGTGGATCCAGGAGACCCAAAATAGATGAACCAAAATGAAACTCATTCATTGTGTCCTCCCAACCGTTCTAGGTCATTGATAACACTTTTGAACCCACTTTTGAACCCATTTTATAGGATCAGAGAGATGAAAACCTGTGCCCTACACAGAGAAAATGGTTTGGCCAAGTTCGAACCTGGGCACGGCTGGCTCCAGCACCCCACTGCAAGCAGGGGACAGATCACATGCCAACTAGGACAGGTTGTTGGTGGCTGCCTAGGCCACTGTGTTGAGAAGGTTGCAGAGGCTGGGAAACAGTGCTGGGATGGATTGCTCATGTCTGCCCCAGGCACATCTTCCTCTGAGACTGAGCCGGAACAAGGACACTGTAGTTATAGTAGCATGGATCATGCATATGGAGCAACTGCCTGTGCCAGGCTTTCCTCTAAGTATTTCATGGTTATTTTCTCCTAGTGAATGAATGATTGTAGAGCAATGAATGAATGAAGATGTGACTTCCTGTCTGCTTTCAGGAGACCATACACAGGAAGAGCCCGACCCCCTCCTGGAAATGCCTGTGAACTTTCCCCTGTTCCTGCAGCACCCCTTCCGAAGGCATCTCTGTTTCTCTGCAGCCACAGGGGAGATGCAGCGTGCGTGGAGGCTAGCCCTGCAGGGTGGCATCCGGCTTCGTGGCACAGGTGGGTCTCAGGGAAGGTCAAGCAGAGGTGGCGCTTGGAGTCTGGGGTCAGACGGTTCTGTCTCTGCTGGCTATGGGACCCACTCTAAATCTGTTTTCTTATCTATAAAATGGGATGTAGGGAGGTGGGAGACAGATGGGATAGGGCTGTGATAGGGACACAACACAGTCCTGTGGGAGCATCCCCTGGGGGATCAGGGAAGGCTGGGGACTGAGAAAGATGAGAGGCTAAACAGGTGATAAAGGGGAGCAGGACCAACACATGCAACTGGGCAGGCTGTTGACTGAACGTACCTAAGTGGAGAGGCAGTGGGTTCTGCAGTGCAGCTTGATCTGTGACTGCCAGCAGGGGATGCCTTTTCCTACACTGTATAAAGGCTCCTTATGGGCTGATGATTGTCTTGAGGGAGCGTTATCCCTGCAGAGGGCATTTCTTGTGCAAAGGTCTGGAGGTGGGTGATATCTGGGTTTTTGGGACCTGAGGAGGAGGTGGAAGGCTTCCTTCCTCTTGAGGAGACGGGGAGCTGGGCAGATGTAACAGCAGGGGAGCGGCCGGCAGGCACTGAGGAGCCCCCTCCCTGCCCCTACCCCAGTCCTGCAGCGAAGTCAGGCCCCCGCCGCCCATGCCTTCCTGGACGCCATACGGCTCTACCGGCAGCACAAAGGCCACTTTGGCCACGATGACATGACACTGGGTTCGGACGCCGAGGTCAGTGCCGCGCAAGCCTGCACCGGGACCCCCAGAAATTCTCTAGGTCCTTAGCGGAGCCCACGGTCCCCTTTTCTGCAGGTGCTGACCGCGGTGCTGATGCAGGAGCTGCTGCCGGCACTGCAAGCCCAGACCCAGACGGGTTTGCGGGGGGCCGGCCGAGCCCGGGCCTGGGCCTGGACAGAGGTACAGGTGGGATAGCGGAGGTGGAGCAGGGACACACGGGGTGGGTCCACGGAAAGGTTGGGTCTGATTGGGGCACCCAGCTTCGTTTTTCGCGCCGACCATTATCTAAACTCTCTCCACATCTTTCTGCGTCTCCGTCATTATCCATTCCTCCACCCCGCCACATCTGCTGTCTCCCGCGCTCCTGGCCCATGGGATCCCCGGGGCTGGTCCGGGCAGCTCTTGGATGCAGTTCACGCCGCCGTCCTGGCCGGGGCCTCTGCGGGGCTCCGCGCTTTCCAGCCCGAAAAAGACGAACTACTCGCGGCCTTAGATAGAACTATCCGCCCCGACGTGGACCACCTTCTGAGGCTGCGAGGGCGCGTGTCTGCGAAGCTGCTGAGTGAGGCCCGGGGGGCGGGGCCTGGAGAGGCGTGGCCTAGATGGGGTCTGACTACTTGAGGCGCGTAGACTGTGGGGAAGAAGGGGAACAAGGTTGGTGTAAGGGGTGGGGCCTAGAATCTGGGACCGGAAGACTGGCAGGGGCCAGACGGGAGAATGAAAGGACGTGACCTGAGGGGCGGAGACAAAGTGGGCCATGGGCGTGGCCTGGAGGCTGAGACGATGGGGCGGGGTCAAGAAGGAGGGCGGGGCCATGGGAAAAGGGGTCAGCCCAGGGATGGAGCGGGTGAGACCCTGTCAGGAAAGTAGAGGAGACACTAGCAGTGGCATGCCTGACCCGGGTTGTTCAGTCAGACGGCGGAGGTGGCTCCCACTCCGCTCAGTTGCAAAGAACGCGATTGGAATCCGGACTCTGCCTTTCCGGCATGCGCCTCTGAGCCGACCCCACCGCACTCGAAGCCTGTTTATCAGTGAAATGGGGTAGAGAGGATGTTTGGAGTCTGCGTTCCCATCCACCTCACCCTGCTGAGCCAAGGGTCTCCCCATGACTCCATTTGCGGAGCACCTTGCGAAGGAGACCCAGGCCAGTGTTTTCCACTCGAAGCCGAGGTGCAGGGCCCCCTGGAGTCGTGCCTGCTCAGAAAGGTGGACGCGCAGCTGCCCCGAGTCACGCAGACTCTGCTAAACACCGTGGAAGCAACACTCAGAGCGGTGCAAACACTCCTAGTCCAGGGCATGGACCGCCTGTCTCGCCACCTGCGTGGGAGCTCCTCCAGCACCCGGCTGCGGAAGGAGGTGAGCTCTAGGGGTGAGCGTTTTTTTTGGCTGAGTGTTAACTTCATAGAAGAGTTGCATAAATGAACCTTGCATTTCTTTTTTGGCAACTTTTCTCATTTGAAAAACTTTGTAACAACTTTTTTGTAGGCTGCATTTTACTTATTGTGGACCACCATGCTATGGTCATTAGGGCCCAATTTTTCTTATTAAAAATTTAAAAAACCTGGCTGGTATAGCTCAGTGGATTGAGCGCGGACTGCGAACCAAAGTGTCGCTGGTTCGATTCCCAGTCAGGACACATGCCTGGGTTGCAGGCCAGGTCCCCAGTGGGGGCCACATGAGAGGCAACCACACATTGATATTTCTCTCCTCTTTCTCCTTCCCTTCCTCTCTCTCTAAAAATAAATAAATAAAGTCTTTTAAAAATTTTTTAAAAATTACCAATTTGAGAGAGAGAGAGAGAGAGACCCGGAGGGAGGGAGGGAGAGAAGTGGGGAGAGAGAGAGAAAAGGACATCAACTTTTGGCGCTCCACTTGTCCATGTGTTCACTGGCCACCCCTCTGCATGTACCCAACAGGGGATTTAAACCACAACCCTGGCGCATCTGGACAATGCTCCAATCAACTGAGCTACTTGGCTGGTGTGGGGGTGGGGTGGGGTGGGGGGTGTTGCAGTTTAAAACATGGGGAAGGAGTAAGATGACAAGAGTAGGACTTAATAATATCAGTTTGGAGCCACCTTCCCCCCAAACTCTTACTCCTGACATTCCTCCGTTTAGCCAGAGCTCACCCTGTCCCCAGAGAATTCTGCTCCATGCTGGTGAGCTCAGTCCTTCTGTTATTAAAATGAGCTCTACTATACAACAGGAAACCTTTAACTTGTTAAGCCTCTATTTCTTTTTCTTTTTTAAAAAGATTTTATTTATTTATTTTTAGAGAGGGGGGAAGGGAAGGGAGAAAGAGAGTGAGAGAAACATCATTGTGTGGTTGCCTCTCATATGCCCCTTACTGGGGACCTGGCCCCGCAACCCAGGCATGTGCCCTGACTGGGAATCGAACCAGTGATTCTTTGCAGGCTGGCACTCAATCCACTGAGCCACCCCAGCCAGGAAAGCATCTATTTCATAATCACCTCCTCCAGGAACTTTCCCTGGCCTCTCTCTGCCTCTGCAGCTGCCTGTACTTCCTCTTCATGGAGGCATTCATGCACCACTGTGGTTGATTGTCTATCTGCCCCAACTTTTCTGTGAGCTCCTTAAAGGCACAGATGGTATTAGATTACTCTGTTTATGCAGGCCTTGGGCCTAACACAGAGAGGCCATCAGGTGGTGGGAGTGTCATAAGGGCTGAGTATGCTCATTTCCCCTCAGTCATGCCAGCACTGCATATTATCATTTTTCTGGGTTTTACCATTTTATGTCCATCACACCATACCTCACTGTTACTTTTATAGTGCATTTTTGTAGTAATGACCAAGGTAAGATGTGTTTCCATTTGTGTTTTTCCTTTGATGAATTGGCTATGAGGTCTTTGGCCCTGCTTTTTCCATCAACTGGTCGTATTTTTCATATCTAACTGCCATTGGAGCACAGGTTTACTCATTCGGTGAGATGCCGTGGGATCCAGAGCTGATGCAGACCTGCTACCGTGAGGCTGAGCGGAGCTGGGGCCACCTGGGGCAGCTGGTGGCACCGTTTGGCTTCTCTGGAATACGAAGCCTGGTGTTTGCAGCCCAGGATCTCTCACAGCAGGTGCGGGTGAGTGGGAGGCTGGGAGGATGGGAGGCAAGGGCCTCCCTGCTCAGCCTTCACTGAGCAGGTGTCAGGTGCATCCTGGGGAGATCATGGTGACCCATACAGACCTGGCCTTCTCTCTCTGGGCTCCCAGTGTCATGTGGACACAAGCTCATGACCAGGCAGTGACCACATGTGGTGGACAGGGCTGTGGTGGGGATGTGCAAGGTGCTATGGGAGCCCTGAGGACACTCCTGATTCTGCTCAAGGATTGGGGGAACCTCCAGGAAAGGAGGACTTCCAAGCTGGGGCAGCAGTGGGAGAAATGGTGGTCAGGGCATGTCCTGGCCAGAGGGAACAGTGTGTAGACATGCTGGGAGGTGAAAAAGCTTGTCTGCCTTTGGGGAAAATAAAGCAGTTTAGAGACATTGGGCTGTAGGTTTCAAAGGAGGGCAGAAAGGTGGGAGATGTGCCAGTGAGGGGAGTGGGCATATGGGTGAGGGCCCTCGGTGTGAAGTTAAGAGGCTGGGCTCTGTCAAAAGGGCAATGGGGAGCCATAGCAGGTGTGTAAGCTGGGGAGGGGTGTGAGCAAATTCAAGGTTAGGAAGCCCCTCCTGCCTTGGGGAGCAGGGGCTGTCAGGGGCAGGAGAGGGGGAGGCCTGAGCTAGCTGGGCGCTGCTAGTGGAGAGAAGCGGGTGTGTTTTGAAGGCCAAGGAGATGGGACCTGCCAACAGATGCAGTAAGTGAAAGGGGCAGGAGGCCGAACTCTGGCCAGCTCTCTGCTCTGCAGGCTGGGCACCCTGGCACCATCCTCCAGAGGCGAGAGCGCTTTCTACCAGTTTGCACGTGGGTCCCCTCCAACTGGATGATCCCTCGGCTCTGAGAGGAGGAGGTGCTTCCAGTATTTCGTGAAACGAGAAGTTGAGGGAAGAGGCTGGTAGGGACAGATGGGATACTGAGGTGTCAGCAGGGCAGGCAGAGGCTGATAAGGTCAGAGGGTGGGTTCCCCAGGGGTCATCCTAGTTCCTCCTCCCACAGCTCATGGCTGATGCCGTGGCCACCTTCCTGCAGCTGGCCGACCAGTGTCTGACCACGGCCCTGGACTGCAGCCAGGCTGCCCAGCAGCTGGAGAAAGTCAGGGGACGCGTGCTAAAGGTGAGGCCCGTGGGGGAGGGCATGGCCATGGGCCTGGGTGCCCAGATAGCCACTGGACTGGCCACTGTGTGTGTCATGCAGAAGTTCCAGTCGGACAGTCGCTCAGTGCAGAGGAGGTTCGTCCGCGGGTGGCAGATCTGCATCTTTTTGCCCTTTGTGCTGAGCCAGCTGGAGCCAAGCTGCAAAGTGGTGAGCCAATGGGGGGCCTGCAGGCAGGTCCTGCAGGCAACCGAGTGTCCTGTCACTCTGTAAAGTGGGCAGAGTGCCCGCTGTCACAGAACCGCTGCGACAACTGGAGACTTTTATTCCCTGAGCTCTGGGGCTCCACTGGGCTCCCACAATACCCTCTGCTCCTCCCATGACAGTGTTTAATACCTGTCACTTGAGAGCTGGGGTGAGGGCACATGTATCACATACTAGCTGGTGACATAGGTTTCAGAAAAAGGAGGAGGCGGAGTTAGTACGTGCATTCGTGTGTGCGTGTTTGTGTGGTGGGGCGTGGCAGGTGGTCATGGAGACTCTCCCTGGGAAGATGACACTTGAGAGGCAGTGAGCTGAAGGCATGAATCACGTCCTGGGGAAGGGCATTCCAGGCAGAGGGCACAGCATGTGCAAAGGCCCTAAGGAAGGCCTGTGCCTGGTGTGTTGGGGGAAGTGAGGAGGCCAGTGTGGCTGCAGGTTGGTGAGCAAGGCGGTGGGAAAGAGATGCGAGGGGTCACAGGGGCCTGGCCACACAGGGCTTAAGAGCGCCAGGCAGGGGTTGGCCTCAGGTGCTAACAGGCTCTTCTAGAGGAAGTGGCTGTGGGGGTCCTAGAGGAGACACCCGTGTTATTCCTGTGGAAGTGGGATATGCTTTGTTTCATCAATCTGCGCAGCAACTGTGAGAATACGGGTCAAGGAGTCCATTTAAAGATGAGTAAAGTGAGGCTCAAGGACACCCAGGTACTTATGGTTAGGGTTGGAGCTGCACCCACAAAGCTGCCCACCCCTCCAGCCCATCCCACACCCATCTGTGTTCCAGGAGCTGCCTGAGTTTGAAGGGGATGTTCTCGCTGTGGGCAGCCCTGCCCTGACCATCGAGGGCATCTATGAGGATGTCATTCGGGGGGCCTTGCTACAGAGGATTGACAGAGGTGAGCCCACCCCCTATGGCTCAGGGGAGCCTGGTGACACTAGACCTTTTACTGAAGGTCCAGACTGGGACAGAGGTGGACAGCCTAGAGGGACAGTGACGGAAGCTCCCTGAAGCAGGGCATTGGAATGGGGCTCTCAGGGGGCTGTGTGACTTCTCGGAATTCAGAAACTGCAGGTAGACCTTCACATGCAGCCTTTCAACAGTCGCTGCCCGTGTCTCTGTGGGCTGCCACTGAGGACCCAGGAATTCTTGGACTTCGGGGAGACCTTGCAGGATCTCCTGCCCTGGGAAAAGGCTCCAGAACCATCTCTCCTCCCTCCTGCTTTGCCTGTTTACTCATGACGCAATGTCTGACTGCTGTGACGTGTGCATTAACTTGAGGCTGAGCAGTATGTGATGGTGATTCAGGGAATGTCACCATGTCCACGTGGCCAACACAGAGGAAGGAAAAGACAACAGAAGGAGGGGAGGCTGGGGACTGCCGAGGCAGACAGACAGGGCCTTGAATGACAGGCAGATGAGTTTAGACTTTTGGGCAGGCAACAGGAAGTCATGGAGGGTGTGTGAGCAGGGGGTGACAGTGACTAGATGAAAATGAAGGAGGAGGCTGAGGGCATGGTCCTGGGGACAAATGATGGGCCCAAGCAGTGACAGCCACCGAGAGGATGGAGCTCAGTGATGAGGATGAGGCAGGAGCAGAGGTGCCAGAATTGCTGGCCTGGGTGCCACAAAATACACGGGAGGGGGCACAACTTGGGGGTGGAGGACAGAGAAAGGGGAGGCATCCCAGAGAGCCTGTATTTGAAGGACATGGAGAGGAGGAAGGGACACAGCCAAAGCAGTCTGAGAGGTGACAGCCGGGCTCTGGGAGCCAGGAAGTGAGGGTGAGGATGTGGCTCCATTTGTGAGTAGCCACTTTAAATGGAAAAAGGCTATTCTCTGATTGGAAAAAACCCCCCAGAAAGAGGTCATACCTCCATTTCCAGGGGTTTTCCATGTCCTCAGGGGGTTTGATCCTCAATGAATTTGTGACATCTGCTTGGAGTACAATGCTGCGAGGTGGAGCTGGTAGCATCTGAATCAATGAAGATGTTGGGGATCAGCTAGCAGTGTCTGCCCTGGGCACAGGCATGGAGGCTCAGAGAAGCCACTTGTTCAGGGTTCCTGGTTGAGCCGTTTCCTCCATCCTTTGCCCTCTTGTGATTTCTACGGAAAAATGCACGGAAGCCCTTTGATGTCAGGGCTTCTCCAGGTGGATCCAGGGGTTATCTGTTGTTTTAGAATTGAAAAAGGCCCTGGGTGCCAGCGATGTGTCCTGTGCTCCAGATGGCTGCCCGGAAGTCCCATAGAACCAGGCAGAAGCAGGTGAGGACCTCACAGGTTCTTGGGCCATGCCAGTGAACTGCTGGGGGTAGGGAGGCCTTTACAGGGTGTATGGGATGGGTGAAAGTCTAAGTTCCTGCCCTGACCAGTGTGGCTCAGTTGGTTGGGCATCTATCCGCAAAGCAAAAGGTCGCCACTTTGATTCCCGGTCAAGGCACATGCCTGGGTTGAGGGTTCTGTGGTTGGTTGGGGGCATGCGAGAGGCAACCAATTGATGTTTCTCTTACACATTGCATTTCTCTCCCTCCCTTGCCCTCTCTCTAAAAATAAATAAATAAAATCTTTAAAAGAAAGTATAGGTTCCTGAATGGCACAGCATCCACCTGTGCCCTGATGTGGCTAGTCTGGCCAATCTCATGGTAAACAAGGGCAGTGGGGAGACAGAGAGGGACCCTCTAAGCCCAGGCTCTGACATACACATGAATTTGTGTCCTATCTTGTGTGGCCAAAACTTAGCGGGGCTTCTCCCAGCAGCTACTAGTTCCCAATACTGAAAGGAGAGATCGTGGTGATAGGAGCCTGGGGTTCATCAGGAGCAAGGGCTCTGCAAGATGGGAGCAGGGATTCTAGAGTGGCTCACAGGTCCCTTGGGAACCGCAGATATAAGAGCCTCGGGAACCCACCCCCCTAAACTGCTCCCGTGTTCTTCACTGACAGAAACTCTGAGATAATAGACATGCATTGTTTTCAGCTGCTAAATTTTGGGGCCATTTGTTATGCAGCTCTAGCTAACTAATGCATGTCTGGGACAGCTTCCCACAGTCAGTTGCTGCAGATAAACTGATGAATATTCACACACACTAGGATGAACAAAGATTAAACAGTCCTACAAAGACTTCTGAGCGTCAGAATGTTTTCTGATTTTCAACTGGCAGTGAGAGTTTGTAGGTGAGCTCCCTAATATATTTAACCAGAATCCAAGTGATGATGGGTTTTGCTTCTAGTCTCTGACAGGTAATGTTACAGGGTATGACCTCACACTTACTTTTCAGGTAAGTGCAGGTCTTTCTGGATAAACCCCCAAAGTGAAATCTCATGGTTCACAGCACATGTGCTCGTGTTTCCAGCAGTGGTCTCCAGAGCTCTCTCCATCAGTGTGGTCCCCCCTGGTTGCTGCCCCTCACCTGTGTGCAGGTGACCCATTTCCCCACAGGCTGCACAGGCTGTCAGATGACTCAGAATTTCTTATACCTTTTGGGTGGAAAATGGTGTCTTGGCTTCATTTTAATGAGCACATCTCGATGGAGGTAAAGATAAGCATCTTAGGAACTGTTTCATTCCTCTGGAAGCTTCATTCCTCTTCTTAGATCACTTATGTTCTAGGTGCTTACAAATTAAGTTTTTATTGGTAGTGTCCTATTTCCTGAGCATTTATTATGTGCCAGGCATTTGATGTGTCCATCCTTATGACACTTTCCATTTTACAGATGAGGAAACAGGCTCAGAGAGGGATTTGCCCTGCATTGCCAGGCATCTGCACTGAGGTCCAGCCACTTTGCCCACTGCTGCCTCCAGGGACATTCTGGAGCTGGACCTGCCTACAGCCATCTTCGTTTCCGGTGGATAAATGTCTACTAGTGGAATTTCTGAGTCACATGAATGATTTCAAGGCTTTCATAACCACCTCACCTGCACCTCACTGCTTTTCTGAAAGGCTGTGACTTTTCCTTTTATATTTCCACCAGCAGCATTTGTGCATATTCTCCATAACCTTTCCAAACATTAGGAATTTTCATAAAAGAAAAAAAATAAATTTCATAGGCACACACATTTTACTTTATTATTTTGAATGTCTTTGATGACTAAAATGAATCTAAAAATGTTTATTGGACATTTATATGTTTGTGGATTTCTTTTTATGTTGAATTGTCTGTTCATGGTTTTACCTACTTTTTTCTTCGGGAGATTTTATCTTTTTCTTATTGATCTTCGATAACTCTGTATTTTGTATCATGTTACAGATATGTGTCTTAGCTTGCTGTTGGCCTTTTGGGTTTGTTTACTTGCACCAAATTTTAACTTGGTATCAAGTTTCTCAGGCTGAGAGAACTTTTATTGACTTCCCTCTGCTTGCCAGAAAAGTCATCTGTCCACTCGAGGTTGGCAGTTGCTCCACATCACAAGCCGTCCAGCTGCTTCCGGAGCAGGTTCCGGAGGGATTTCCCCCGTGTTCTTCTCGGTTCAGCTTTCCAAGGGGGACCTGCACCCTCCATGGAGACGGTTTCCTCCCATTCTGTCCTGGAGTTTTGAGCCTCCCCCAAAGAGAATAAGGTTTTCCTCATGTTTCCTGACTCGTCCCCTCCACCACCATCTTCTGAGACACATTTGTGCTGCACAGCCTTGTCCAGCTGGCTCTTTTTACTCAGGATGTAGATGTTACTCTGGAAAAGTTGCAGTAACAAGAACTTGTCACGCTGCCCACTAGGAGAAAAATCACTGTTTTCCTTGGGTTCAAAATCCTTCCCGTCTCTTCTCAGAGTCTGGGGATGGGATGTGCTTGTCAACTTATTTTTCTTGTGTAGTATGAAAGATGTTCCGTTGCCCTGCCCCCTTTTTTCCCTTTTTATTCAGGAAAGTTTCAAACATGCCTCCAAAGCAGAGACCTCCACTGTGCCTCTGTCAACAGTGACCGAGTTTGGACCCATCCCTTTTCCTCCACTCAGAGTCAATCATGTAACCAGTAAAGATTGGGCTGCATTTCTGAAATATTCAGCCAAAAACTTAATTTGTGCAGATAATTACTGTAGAAAGGTATCAGAAAACAGAAGCAAAGGAGGGAAAAGTAATTAGAGGAAGAGCATGGAGAGAAGGAGGGGTGAATTAGGCTGGGAGATTCGGGGCTTTTCTGGTCAAGCTCACTGCCCCATCTTGCGTCATCCTTTGATGGACAGCCAGGACACACAGCCTGTACCCTGGATTTTACATGAGCAATATTAACCCCCTGCTATACACTCATTAATGAATATACATCTGAGTGTCATTCTTTAAACTTAATTTTTAGGAAAGACCCCAACATGATCAATTGGAAAATGTACTCGAGTATTGGAAAACAATTTCCTGGTAGCATTTCTATGGAAAAGCCCACCCTGCCTCCAGAGCACATCCTCAGCGCGTTAAAGTATCTCTTGGCTTTTCTTCATGCCCGCTCTGCCAGATCTGTATAATCCCATTGCACAGGTGGGCATATTGAGGATCCCACAGTGAGCCCGAGGGGCGGGGTGGAGCGGGGGAGCCGCGGTCTGAGACCATTCGCTTAATACTCAACCCTTGAGGGCAACCCGGGGAGGTCGGGGACCCAGGACGGTAAAATTCACGTTGCAGCAAGGGAAACAGGCTCAGATCTTTCGGGTCCCAAACCAGGTTCTAACTATCCAGGTTCCCCTGATACAAGCCTGGGGCTTGTACAAGTAAAAGTTGAGCAGCACATCAGGCATGGGAGCAGTCGCCCCGAGGCAGGGCAGATCCTGAACTCTGCGCCTTTAAGTAGGGAGCGGGGGCGGGGCTACCGAGAATACACAGCACTTCTTTCCTTCGAGGTCGTCCGGAGGCGGGGCCTGGAAGGCGGGCCCTGTTGTCGGATCCACGCCTTGCGCTCTCCTCCCCTTTAAGGCGCGCGGCTGCCTCGGGGTTTCGACAGCCCCTTTAAGGCGCGGCCAGCGTCCTCCGGCAGAAAAGAGACTTAAAGGCGACGCGTGGCGCGATGGCGGCTGCCCCACGCGCGTGCCGCGGGCGCGGGCGGCCGCTCCCAACGCTGCTGCTGCTGCTGTTGCTGGCGCTGCCTCCTCCGGGGGGCCCTCCAGGCGCCGCTGCCTACTTCCCGGAGGAGCGCTGGAGCCCCGAATCGCCGCTGCAGGCACCGCGCGTGCTCATCGCCCTGCTGGCGCGCAACGCGGCCCACGCGCTGCCAGCCACACTGGGTGCACTGGAACGGCTACAGCACCCACGGGAGCGCACGGCGCTATGGTGAGTGCTGCGCCGCCGGCAGCCGCTGACCTGCCGCCCAGTCGGCAGCTTCACGCCTTGTCCTCCCTGCTGTTCTGGCACCGGGCAGGGCGGACCAGACCTGCGAGTGCTTTCTGCTTGTCCCCATCGCGCGGGCCAGACCCACGCGTGCCTTCTGCTTGTCCCCTTCGGGCGGGCCAGACCCACGCGTGCCCTCTTCCTACTCTTCTCCTCCCCTCCCCCCGCCCCACATAAGAATGGGCCAGACCCTCGCTTTGCCGGCTGCCTCCCCATTAGGGCAGATCCAGGACCACACCCAGGGCAGACCTTGCTGTCTAACCCTCTAAACCCCACTGGAGTACACACACAGGCTCCAAGGAAGGGCAGCCTGGAGCCCCCGCAAGGGCGTTGCCTTGGCCCACAGTGTACTCCGGCTAACTGTGTGTCTTCCCACTGCTGCTGCTGTTCTGCCCCTCAAATCAGCCTGAATCAGGCCTTCTAACCAGAGTGGGTGTGTGGGGTATGGCCCTAGGGTAAGTGGACCCTTCCTGGACAGGGAATGGAACACAGCTACGAACAAGCCTGACTGGTGACATCCTGCTTCCTGCCTCAGTGTCTTTATCTGGAAAAAGGGCTATTAATATAACTCTGGTTGGGTTTGTCTTTGAAGATTATCCAGTTAATTGGTGTGAAGCCCTGGGGCCCAGGCATTCAGTAACCAGAGCTGCTGTGATTATTACTGCTGTCCTTGTCATCAACTTAGTAACAGTTCTTTTGGGAAAATAGCTCTGGGCTCCACGTTCAAACCAGATTCCCAGATGCCCCTCCTCTGCACCCTAGGTTCCCTAGCCTGAATAGTTCAATCACCCAATTGGTGCTTAAGAAATGTTTGTTGAGTGAATTAGTGAGCACAGCTCACTCTGAGGTGGTGTCGTTCATAGGAGAGACTCAAAAATGATGGGGTGGGACCATGTGAAGTAGTTATATTTTTATTAAATTACACTATTTAGTGCCTAAGCTTATAAGATCCTAGATGCCTCAGTGTCTCATGTGTTTTTCTAAAATTAGCTTATTTAATATTCTCTGCAGCCTAGTGAAGTGTTCTCACCTCTGTGTTAAAGATGAAGAAATTGAGGCATGGAGAGGGGAAGCGCCTTGCCGAGGACTATGTAGCTGCTAGCAGGCCGAGCCAGGGTGCAGAGCCCAGGTGCCGCGCTGTTGCCCTGTCCTGCCTTGGCCTCCCCAACCTCAATGATTGTCCCCCTCTGTCCACAGGGTGGCCACGGACCACAACTCAGACAACACATCGGCTGTACTGCGGGAGTGGTTGGTGGCCATGAAGAGTTTGTACCACTCTGTGGAATGGAGGCCAGCAGAAGAGCCCAGGTGAGTGCCAGGTACTGCCCTGAGCCCTCCCAGTCCTACCCAGCTGCACCCCTGCTCACAACCCTCCCTGGCTCCCTGCTGTGCTATAACAGAACCCTAGTGCCTCAGCCCGACTTTCCAGCCCAACTCCACAGCTTCACGTGACAGCTGTGACTATTCTGGCTATTCTGACCTGCCCTCAGCTTCACAATGGGCCCTAATCCCTGTCTCCCGCCTCTGCCCTAGCCCTTTGCCCCAGCCTTCCCCTACCAGGTTCTTTCACCCCATGTCTTTGAGTGATGCCCACTGCTTTGTTCCCAGTCTCACCAGCAGCCCAACAACACCAGCTCTCCTGCTTAGCTTTCCCATAAGTCCCTGTGCATTATGGATCCGGTTCCTTTTCTTTCAGGGTTTATTTCTGTTCCTACTCACCATTCAGGTCAGATTCTGAGTCTGGGAGGACAGGTTACAATATTCTTTGGCTCTTTATTGTCTCCTAGTACCCCGCCCTGGCTGAGTTTTCTTCTGACCCTACAGATTGCCTGGACTTTCTCCCCGCTGGGCCTTGGTACTGGCCATGCCCCCGCTGCTGCAGATACACCTCCCCCCATTTTCTCCTTGCTTGCTTTTTCCCAGCCTTCAGATCCAGCTTACCGAGCCCCTCCTCCAGGAAGCCCTTTCTGACCACCTCTCAGCCTGGGTCCTCTCTGGGCTCTGACAGTGCCAGTGCTGCCCCCATCACAGCTGCCTCTCTGCAGGTCCTACCCGGATGAGGAGGGCCCCAAACACTGGTCTGACTCGCGCTATGAGCATGTCATGAAGTTACGCCAGGCAGCCCTGAAATCGGCCCGGGACATGTGGGCTGATTACATCTTGGTGAGTTTCCCAGCCCACGGATCACAGCAGGCAACTGGGGTATCCGCAGGGAAGGCAAAGCAGGGGGTGTGGAGACTATCTTTAACTCCGTTTTACAGAGTGGGAAACAGGGACACAGAGGGGACTTGAGTTGTCAGAGGTGACCCAGCTAGTTAGTTGGAGGAGCTGGGATTCAACCTGGGGCCCTAACCATCATCAGACTGTGTCCCCAACTGTCCTGTGTGGTTGGACACTTGGTTTGTCTCCACTTTTATTATCGCCATCACGAGTGACACTAGATCTCCACAAACCCTCAATGACACTCTCTGGGTCACTCCAAAAAGCAGAAGAATGGGTCAGGGGCTGGGTGGACTTGGCGATGCTGAGCTGCTGAGGCCTGATTTTCACTTCCTCCTTCTGGGCTGGTGTTGCCTCTGGAAGGAGGGGATGTTGAGTGTCGAATGCGATAATGTTGGATAACTGCCCATGGGTCATGGGCCTTCCTGTCCCCTGACTTGGGTGTGATTCCCCACCCTGGTGCGGATGGGGAGGACGTTGATGGCCGGGCCACCAGCGAGGCTGAACGCAGTGACACCAGCCTGTCAGTGCCTGTGGCTGGTTTTGTGTACCTGCCAATCAACATACATTTATGAGCCCCTCCTAGTGCCCTCCTGCTGGCGCTGGGGACAGACACAGTGAAGATCTGCACAGGCGGAGCCTCACCTTGCTGGTGTCCTGGGAAAGGTGGATGTGACCAGGAAAACCAAATTGAGTGAGGAAACATCAGAAGGCGGCGGAGCTGTGACGAAGTTGTGGGAAGGCTGTGGATGCTGTGTCAGTGTGCTGGGGCTGCTGGGACAAAGTCCCACACTCGGGGGTGGGGGCTGTATGTGGGAAGTGTGTTGTCTCCCAGTTCTGGAAGCCAGGTGTCAGCAGGGTTGTGCCCCCCTGAAAAGCTCCAGGGGAGGATCCTTCCTGCCTCTTCCAGCTTCTAGTGGCTCCAGGTGTCCTTGGCTTGTGCCTGCATCAGCCCAATCTCTGCCTCTGTGGTCACATGGACTTCTCTCCTGTGTGTCCCTTCTCTTCTTCTAAGGTCATCTGCCAAGACTGTGTTTCCAAATAAGGTCATAGTCACAGCCACCAAGGGGTAGCACTTCAACATTTAACTTCCAGCAGATGGCATAACCGGGGTGGGATGATGAATAAACAGGGTTGGGGGGCCTTCCTTAGGGGGGGGGCGCTGGAAGAGAACTGAAGGAGCAAAGGAGCCAGCCTCGGGGGAAGCTGGAGGACAGTATCTGGGGCGGAGGGAAGAGCAGGCAGCAAGCCTGGGGGTTGAAGGGCCATGAGGAGGCCAGTGTGGCTGGAATGGCGTGAAGAGGGGGCGGTGGAGGGGTGGTGCCGAGGTGGTAGGTGGGGGCTGGCCTCTGGAGGCTGAGGGGGAGATTGGCTTTTCCTCTGATGGTACTGGGGAGCCACCGAGGGTATGTGAGCAGGGGAGGGCTGTGTTCTAATTTATGATTTTCAGAGTCCCTGTGGCGGCTGCGGGATCCTGGCCTTTCGGGGCAGGAAAGGGGACAGCACGGTGCTGGGAGGAGGCCTCTATGGGATGGGGCAGCAGGGTTCAGGCCCTGCTTGGGGACTAGATGTGAGGGTGCCAGGAGGACCCCAGTCCTCAGGCCTGAGCCTTTTGGGAAGGAGAGAGCTGTCCCCTGGGAGGAGGAAGACTCCTTTTGGGGGCCCTTAGGTTGATGCCTCCTCAGACCATTTTTCAGATGAGAAAGTGGAAGCTTGGAGAGGGAGGTTTCAGCTCGCTGGGTGGGGCCCGGGAACCAGTGGAGCGCAGAGGTGGGACTTGGCCCTGCCTGGAACCATCCCGTACAGGACCACCTCGTCTGTTTTGCTTTCACGGTTTGAGGTTGGTTTTCTCTATTTATTCCCTCAGCAAATGTGAGTAGAACACCAGGCTTTGGTTCAAAGCTCAAAGCAGTTTTTGACACATACTATTTTTGGAATTGGAGACTTTGACAATCCATATTGGCGTGTGAAATCATCTGTCCAATGTTTTTAAAATTATTATCAAAAGGGCATCTTTTTCCCCCCTTTTTACAAACACTATGGGTGTTACTTGTAAGAAAATATATAAGAAAAATAAGGAGTTTAGGAAAGAAAAAAACAAACTTTGTAATCTTACCTCTCAGGCTCACTTTCTGGCTTTTTTGTATTTTTTTAATTGAGGTGCAATTTATGAACATAAAATTAACCATTTTAAAGTGTGCGATTCAGTGGTTATTAGCACTTTCACAACATTGTACAGCCATCATCTCTGTCTAGTTCCAGAACATCCCATCACCCCGAAAGGAGACCTCTGTCCCCATCAGCAGTCACTCCCCGCTCCCCTCCCCCAGCCCAGCAACCACTAATCTGCTTTCTATCTCTGGATCTGCCCGTTCTGGACATTTCATATTAATGGGATAACACAACATGTGGACTTTTAAAAAAAGATTTTATTTATTTATTTTAGAGAGAGGGGAAGGGAGGGAGAAAGAGAGGGAGAGAAACATCAGTGTGTGGTTCCCTCTCACGTGTCCCCTACTGAGGACCTGGCCCGTAATCCAGGCACATGCCCTGATTGGGAATTGAACCAGCGACTCTCTGTTCCTCGGGCTGGCGTTCAATCCACTGAGCCACACCAGCCGGGCCTGGACTTTTATGTCTGGCTTCTCTCACTCAACATCATGTTTTCAGGTTCTTCCATGTTGTATTCATTCCTTTTCACGGCTGAATAATATTTCATTGTGCAGATAGACCACATTTTGTTTATCCACTCATCTGATGTTCGACACAGGCTGATTCCACCTTTTGGCTGTTACGAATCATGCTGTTTTGAACATTTGAACATGGATGTTCAACTACCTGTTCAAGCCCCTGTTTCTAGTTCTCTTGATCTATACCCAGGAGTGGAATTGCTGGGTCACATGATAACTCTGTGTTTAATTTTTGGGGGACCTTCCATACTATTCTGGCTGTTTTTACTGCACATATATTCAGAGGTCACAGTTTAAGTGTCCTCCAGGAGTTAGGTGGGGAACACAATACAACTGTACAGCTTGTCCTGGGGACAGCCACCTCCTGTCTGCAGCTGAGGGTTCCCATGTGGGGACCCTGTTCCCGTGGTGCCAGGGAAGCCTGGGATTCTAGTTTCTGCTGTTGTTGACCGCAAGTGACTCAAATACTCTAAAAACCCCGCATGGGTGACAGAAAGCATATCTGTGGACCAGATGCATTTTTTAGAAGCCCACGTCCCAGCAGCTGTGTAACACTGCGGCCTGCGTGTTTCCACATCCCCGGAGACAGGAATGTCCTCACATAATTGTTTTCTGTGGCGTGTTTTTCAGTTCTGATGGGACAGAGTTTCTGTAGCTGATTTGTTGAGGACTTCTTTCAAATGCCTCTAGACTCCTGGGTCATTCCTAGTTCATGTGACAAACAGTGACTATCCTGGTGTGGCCTTTCTGGAAGGTGTTGGTGACACATGGCTTTGGGGGGACCAGCAGGCACACCCCCATGGTGATCCTGTTCGTGGTTTGGTGAAATTCATTCCCAGCTTTTTTCTTTGCTTGCAACAAGCAAGTTACCATCTTTTTACCCCAACATTCAAGGTGTTAAAGAAAAATTCGTATTTTTATGAACTTTTTTTTTAATCCTTATCGGAGGATATATTTTAGTGATTTTTGAAGAGAGAGGAGAGAAATATTGATGTGAGAAACATTAGTCGGTTGCCTCCCATACATGCCCCTCTGGGAATTGAACCTGCAACCCAGGTATGTGCCCTGACTGGGAATCGAACCCACAACCTTTTGGCGCATGGGGAGATGCTCCAACCGACTAAGCCACTTGGCCAGGGCTTATGTGAACTTTTTATTGGCCTCTAACTCACAGAGAAAAAAGTGTGTTCTTCGCAGAGGTGGCCCCTACCCCAATTGTCCTCACTGACCAGTGCTGCCTGTTGTAAAAGTTCCCGTTAATAGGGCCACATAGCACGCCCACTGTCATGTCTGGTGTCTCAACAGCACTGTGTCTGGGACCAGTATGTGCTGCTGTGTGGTCCGTTCCTGCTCCTTCCTTAAGAGTCTGCTTCATCTTGTAAATGTAACTTGGCTTGTTACTAAGGGTAGACCCATGGGTTGAGGCGCCGGGTGGATTCCAGGGTCACATGTGCTATTCCAGGCTCTCCAGACCTCCAGGACTCTGCCTCTGCCCAATCATTCCGAGCTGTGGCCCAGCCCAGGTCACTCAGCGGCCCACACTGATGTCGCGTTGGGTGTTTTGTAGTTTGTGGACTCAGACAACCTGATCCTGAACCCGGACACGCTGACCCTGCTCATCGCTGAGAACAAGACGGTGGTGGCGCCCATGCTGGATTCCCGGGCTGCGTACTCCAATTTCTGGTGTGGGATGACTTCTCAGGTCAGGGGCTGCCTGGGTAGCGCGGGGGCTCAGGGGTGGTGGGGGCTGGGCCAAGCAAGTGGGAGCCTAACTCAGCATCACACTGCCCGTGGCTGGCGTTTCACCACACCATCTAACCACCCCCTGGTAGGGTACATGACTTTGACCTTTCCCCACCTCTTCCCAGTAGTGAGGCAGAAACAAGCACAGAGCGAGGAAGCGGCTTGCCTAAGCTCACACAGCTAGGAAGTGGCAGTGCCAGGATAGGACTTCAGGCACAGCTTGATTCAGATGTTCAAGCAACATTCCAGTCTTCCTTCTTCTCCGGGTGGCTTCACTTTCCAGCTCTCGGGGAATGATCCCAGCTGCATCCATCTGAAGTCCTCTCTGATGGAGCCTTGTCCAGTCTCTCCCCTCTTTCCCCTGAACCAATTACTGGAGCCAAGAACATTCCTGGCTCTGGTTGGCCAGGCCTGTGTCACATGTTCCACCCCAGGGTTGAGGCTGAGATTGCAGGCAAAGCCAGGGGGAGTGAAGGGGTGGCTGCTGGAGTGGGGTTTATGCCAGGGGAAGGGGGCTGGGAGGCTGGAGACAGGAGGCTGACCCATGCTGTCTCCTGCGTTCTGTTTTTAACTGACATGCAATTCAGAAGACTCCCCCTTTTAAAGTGAGTAATTCAGTGGTTTCTGTTTTAAAAATGTGTCATAGAAATCTAAATGTTATGTGCCAGCAGTTCTAATTTGTAAAAGGTCTGAGGAAGAGAGACCAACTCAGGATTGTTCCAGAAGCTTTTAAAACTTATCTTCTAAATTGAATTGATGTTCAGTTTTTATGTAAATCAAAGGATGTCACATTCTTCAGATTTTTTCAGACCCTTTTTCAGATTTTTTAAAAATGTCTTTCCACATCTTTATTCTTGTCTCCAGGAACATAAACACATGTCAGATTTATTTCATGTAAAAGCCCAATGATATTATGCACTTTGATTTCCAATTTGATTTTCCAGGGAGCCAAACACGTGTGCCTCCCGTCAGAACAGCAGATGTAGCGCAGACACGTTCTTTTACGTCGTCACCGGCGTTTCACCGTTCCCGTCGACGGGCATTATATTAGGTGTACAACGTTAAAGCCAGCGCCGAGCATTCACCTTTTATTTCTATGGGCTAAATCTCAAAGTGGCTTTCTTTGGGCACAAGTCATAGCACTTTATAGTTTTATAACTCATTTATTTATCCTCACCGGAGGACTTTTCTTTCACTGCTTTCGGGGAGAGAGGGAGGGGGAGGAGCGTCAATTGGTTGCCTCCCACAGGCACCCAGACTGGGGATTGTAACATCCGGACCCAGGTGGGGGATTGGGGATTAACCTGCATCCTAGCGATGTGCCCTGACCGGGAATCAAACGCGCAACCCCTTGGTTACGGGACGATGCTCCAGCCTACTGAGCCACACTGGCCAGGGCCGTAGTACTTTAGTTTTAATAAATTGTGCGTATTAAATCCCCAAAACTGTAGAAATTAGCATTCTGTCAGCATTGGGTATTATTTTTTTTAATCCTCACCCAAGGATATGTTTATTAATTTTTAGATGGAGAGGAAGGGAGAGAAAGAGAAACATTGAGGGGTGGCCTCCCATACACACCCTGACAGGGGATCGAACATGTACCCTTTTAGTGTATGGGTTGGTGTTCCCATCAGCTGAGCAACCTGGCAGGGCTGGGTTGGGTTTTTTTTTTGTCACTGTTGTTGGCCAGTTTAATGTTAAGACCTTTTTCAGCTTTTTAATTCTGTCCTTCAAATGCTGCCTTTCTCACCCAAAGTGTTGGGCCAGGTCTGCAAGTACATGGCTGCTTTCCTTTTGTCAGCCACTGCCCCATCAGCTGAGGCACGGGATGGAGACTCACTCATCACGCCCACAGCACTGTGCTCAGGGAATGCCCACCACAGCCAGGAGTTGGCACCACGAAGGGTCTCGTCTCTAGGGGTTCCATGCCTCCCATTGTCCTGGCCCTCCACCCTCACCCTGAGGGGCCCCCATGCAGAACTCTGCCCCTTCCCCACAGGGCTACTACAAGCGCACACCTGCCTACATCCCCATCCGAAAGCGAGACCGCCGGGGCTGTTTTGCAGTTCCCATGGTGCACTCGACCTTCCTGATCGACTTGCGGAAGGCAGCATCCAGGAACTTGGCATTCTATCCTCCACACACCGACTATACCTGGTCTTTTGATGACATCATCGTTTTTGCCTTCTCCTGCAAGCAGGCAGGTGAGCCCTCGGGGTTTGCTGTCATAGAGGCGTCATCTGGCCAGTTCTCTGGAATCTGTGCTGAACAAGACCAAACAGAGCCCACAGAAAATTCACAGGACCAAAACTGCAGGGTGTAGGGGTGGCTTCAGGTGTGGCTGTATCCAGGTGGTGTTCAGATGATGGCCCCAGTACCTGTTTTTTCCAGCCCTGGCTTTGCTATATGTCTTTGCACCCTAGGCCTCCCAATTTTCTGTAGTTGAACATAATTGTTCCCTAATTGTATAATTAGTGAAAAATGTTTTGAATAGAAAGAACACAGCCGTATACTAACCCGTCATTTACTTTAAATTGGGAGTTGGCAAACTGGCCAGCAGGCCAAATTTGGCCCGACATCTGTTTCTGTATGGTTACAAGCTAAGAATGTTTTTATTTATGTATTTAGTTTTTGAGAGGGGGTAAGGGAGGGAGAAAGAGAGGGAGAGAAACATCAGTGTGTGGTTACCTTTTCCCCCCAACTGGGAACCTGGCCTGCACCCCAGGCATGTGCACTGACTGGGAATTGAACTGGTGACTCTTTGGTTCGCAGGCTGGTGCCCAACCCACTGAGCCATACCAGCCAGGGCAGAATGTTTTGTTTCTTAAAAAATTTTATTTACTGATTTCAGAGAGAGAGGAACGGAGAGATAAAGAAACATCAGTTTGTTGTCCTTCTTATTCATGCATTCTTATATGTGCCCTGACCACAGATCGAACCCGTATCCTTGGTGTATCAGGATGATGCTCTAACTCTCTGAGCTACCCAGCCCGGGCTGGTTTTTATGTTTTAAAAACAGGGGAAAATGAAAAGAAAAATATTTTGTGACATCTGAAAAATTAGGTGAAATTCAAATTTCGGGGCCTGTGAGGACGGGTTCATTGGTTCACTGCCACACCCACTTATTTAAGTGTTGTCTGTGGCTGGGTCATGTCCCAAGGGCGGAACTGAGTCGTTGAGACAGGAACTGTTGGGCTGGCAGCCTAAAATATTTGTGCCGTCTGCCCCGTTATGGAAGAACTTAGCCAGTTCAAGTAAAAATTACTTCAGTTGCGTTACTAGCTTTTTAAAAAAAGATGCACACTCATTATAAAAATTTAAACCATCCAGAAAAGGACAAATGCAGATGGAGGTAACGTTCCTAACCTCTCACCCAAGTGCTCCCCTTTTTGTGCAGAAATGCGCACCTTGACTGCTCCCCTGCTGTTTTGCGGTTTGCTTTGGCGTGGAATCCTGTGGGGGCCGTGTCCGTGGCAGTGCAAGGTGCTCGTTAACAGTCCTGTTGATAGTCGATGTCTTGCCTGCCAGTGAGAATCCCTGTCTGGCTTCAAGTCCCAGATGGAAGTCTGAGGGGTTTCTGCTGGTTGCTGGAAACAGTGGGTGGGACTCCTTTCCCTTCTGGCCCCACGCTGGGCTATGTGGCTGACGCTGTGGTCAGAGGTGGCCACTGTCATCTTGTTGCTTCGTTTTCAATTTTGATGTTTATTCCTTGACCCCAGAGGTCCAGATGTACGTGTGCAACAAGGAGGTGTATGGCTTTCTGCCAGTGCCACTGCGGTCACATAGTACCCTCCAGGACGAGGCTGAGAGCTTCATGCATGTGGAGCTGGAGGTTATGGGTGAGTCTGCCCACACTGCCCTTTCTGTCATCTCATGTCCATCTCCTGAACACTGATTGAGCACCTGCTGGGTGCTTGTCCCTTTATTGGGCACTGGAAACCCAGTGTGAACAAAGTAAACAGTTGTCCTTGCCTCTCAGGGAGTGCTGGCTTGCAGCAGCTGTGCATGACAGTCAGGGTGGGCTTCCTGGAGGACGTGGCATTAAGATGCATGGTGAATGGGAGTTAGCCAGAAAGGGATTACAGCCAGAAGGAGCATTATATGCTGAGACTGGGAGGCTGAAGGGGATGTGAGCTCAGGGAAGAGACCATGTCAGTGGGGCAGAGCTGGCAGGGCCAGGGCAGCAGCCTTGGACACTGGTGTTTTCCTTAGGAACAGTTGGGAGCCATGGAGGGTGTGGGAGCAGGGAGGACAATGGTGTTTCACTGGTGAACCTTTATGTGCCTGGTAGTGTCTGGCCACAGCCTTTCTGGGCCATTTCCAAACCCCAGATCTATTATTTATTTAGTATTTATCTTATGTGTATACTTTTGTTTTACTTGAATACACTTAAGTAAAAAAGGAAATTACACATTTCAACCACAGTTGTAAGCTCATGTCTTTCTAATAGATAAACAAATAAACCCATAAATTTTTAACTAGTGCCTCTGGTGGGCCCCTGCAATGGACTGAACACATAGGACTGAGCTGCCATCAAGATTGCTTGAGGAGGGACGTCCTGACAGGGGTGGGGGTGTCTCTGGAGCAAGAGGATGGTGGCACAGTGTCTGCTTCCGTGGGGGCTTTGCCCTTCGCCGGTCACACACGTCTCTGAGAAGGCCAAGGAGGCAGCACAGCCATTGCCTTGGTGAACAGATGCCGAGGGGCCAGGCTGCTGGGGTCAGCTGCCCGCTCTTCCCTGTTCTGGAAGCGTTTCTCTCAGAAAGTGTGTGTGTGTGTGTGTGTGTGTGTGTGTGCCCCTGGTGGCTGAAGATGGAATGGCATACTTCCTTCTATTTGGGGGAGGGGACTTTGATCTTCTGAGGTGACACCTGGAGGCTGCAAGGTCACCAGGGTGGAGAATGCACAACACCCAAGTGTCTGTCACATGCAGATACTCAGGCCTAGGTCAGGAGCCCCGCTGGACCAGTCATGAGAGGTAAGTCTCTGCGTGTCACCAACTCATCCACATCTGGACCCTGAGAGGCATTTCTGTGGCTGCCATAATTTTCCTCATTTAAATTTTCACATGTATGTCTGTTACTGCTTCTGGTCAAGAAACATTCACGTGACAGAGGCATGGGTACTTCCTGTTTCTTGAGGGCCAGAGCCGAGCACACAGAACCGATGGAAGGAGGGTCCAGGGGTTTCAGATATTTGTGTGAATTCTTCCTTCTGCCCAAGTGAAAACCTGGACCTAGGTTTCTTTCTATCTGCGTGTGGGTATCTGGACCTAGGCTGTACATGTGACTTTTCATGTGTTCAAACATTTCTTCCAATGAGATTTCAGACTTGCAGAAGAGCTCAGGGTGAAAGATCCCACCTCGCCACAGGCAGGCACTGTCACCATCATACAGTCCCCCCTGAGTGTGTGAGGGGTGCAGAGGCTCAGAAAGAGAAGGCAAGGGGCCCCTGGGATTTGGGCCTATGTCCTCAGACCCCAGAGCCTTGGTGTTGGTCTCAGCTTGCTTATGGAGGGTGGGGTAGCCAGGAGCTGACAGGCTGAGTGGGAGGAAGCCCTGGGATGAGGTAGCCTTGGAGGAGGCCCAGGCTGTGAGGTGGGAGGTGCTGGGTTAGCTCAGCTTTCCCACAGCGCTCAAACAGAAGGACCTGTGTCTGTTCCTTGGGCTCACACGGGGCCTTTGTTCTTGGCAAGGCACGTACCACACTGCCCATCATGTTGGGCTTTTCTGGGCTAGCCTGCTGGGCCGGCAGGGACCTCTGCAGGCTCGTGTCTACCTGAGGGTCCGATTGTTCTGCAGGAGCCGTGAGGGATGTGCCAGAGACCCTGGGGACGTACGTGGTCTGAGCATTGCTCACAGCAGCTGAAAGGGGGACACCCGCGGCTACTCTGAAATTCTGGGCAAACTCTGGCCTGTAGATGAGTCGCCTAGTCAGACGGCCATCTTCCCTCTGTGTGTCTTCCCTCTGTGTCCAAATTCTCATAGGGACCCTAGTCATAGTGACCAGGGCCACTCTGATGACCTCTTTCTACCTTGATCACCTCTGTAAAGACCCTATGTCCAAATAAGGTCACATTCTGAGGTCCGGGGGATTCAGACACTACCATAGCTTTTTGTGGGAGGACACCATTCAACTCATACATGTGTGATTTCACGGCACCTTTTCACAGTAACACTCTGAGGCGCTGTTAGCCCATTTTATAGATGAGGAATCTGAGACCCAGATAGGTCAAGGTCACACAGCTTGTCATCAATCCTTGGTTCACGCACCTGCCGTATGCTGAGCCCTGTGTTGGGCACTGGGGACCCAATGTGAGTGGACAGACCTGGTGTCCATTCCACAGGGCTGGCAGGAGACAGGGAGTGAGGATAGCAGGACGGAGGTTTGATGGAAGCCTGGGCACTGTGGGGGCCAGGAGGAGGTACCTGACTCAGCCTGAGGGTGCTAGGAGACGCTCCCCTCCTCAAGAGACCAAAGTACCTCCCCACCCCTCAAACAGAAGGGAGTGTGCCATTCCATCTTCAGCCACCAGAGGGCTACACACAACTGGGGTGGGGGAGGAGGAAGGAAGGGTGTTCCAGGCAGATGCCCAGCCTGTGCAAAGGTTCTGCGGTAGGAACGGGTGTGTTTGGTGTGCTAACAGCCAGAGTCAGTAGGCGGTGGGGGAGAGAGACTAGCAACGGTGTTATGAATGGGGACAGGTCAGGCAGATTCCCCAACCCCAGGCTGAGGAGCTCAAGGTGATAGGGAGCCGTGTTGGAGAGGGAGAGGGGGCAATGGAAAGAGATTGAAATGCCCCCCGCCCCCTGACGCCAACACCACCTCATCTTTATTCTGCCCTGCAGTGAAGCACCCCCCAGCAGAGCCCTCCCGATTTGTCTCGGTGCCTCCCAAGATGCCTGACAAGATGGGCTTTGATGAGGTGGGCCGGGCCTACAGGGTTGGGGAGGGAGGGGGTGCTTAGGGCTGGAGGGTTCAACAGAGGCCTGTGCCACAGGTCTTCATGATCAACCTGAAGCGGCGGCAGGACCGGCGGGAGCGCATGGTGCGGGCACTGCAGGTGCAGGAGATCGAGTTCCGGCTGGTCGAGGCTGTGGATGGCAAGTGCGTCCAACCCTGGGGGGAGGGGTGTGGACCATGCACTGGGGGCCATAGTGGAGGGGAGGTGAGTCCCACCCTTGGAGAGGGGCTAGCAGAGCCACATGGGGCAGGCCTGGCCATGGGTCCAGGAGGGGCGCCAATAGTTGAAGAGAGAAGCCGCTGCTCAGCAGGAGGGGACCCTCATGGTGGAATGGCAGGCAGGGTGGGTTTTCTACTGACCTCTTCCTGTCCCCCCTTCCAGAGCCATGAACACCAGCCAGGTGGAGGCATTGGGCATCCAGATGCTGCCCGGCTACCAGGACCCCTACCACGGGCGGCCCCTCACCAAGGGAGAGTTGGGCTGCTTCCTCAGCCACTATAACATCTGGAAGGAGGTGGGTCCAGTGGGGTAGAGGGCCTGGTGAGGTGGGTAGGACAGGGCCCTCCTCAGCCTTCCCACAGCTCAAGGAGGGCATTGCGTGCACCCCAGGCAGATTCCAGAGCTGCAGCAGGGCCCAGGGCCTCTGGCGAATGTCCTTCCACTGTGCACATGTGCAGCCTGGGGAGGGGGAGGAGTGAGCCCAGTGTCTGAAATAGGCTGGATCTGGAGCCAAGTGAGGCCTCTTAACACCCAGCTGCTTTCAAATGTCTGGAGCCTGGACTGTGGTCTGGACTTTTACTAATAGAAATAACAGCCATGGGGACTTGAACTAGTGCGGAGCCCTTGCCAGGGGCAGCACGTTAACCCAGGGGCTCATCAGCCACACAGAGAGAGAGGCTGTGATGAGCAAGGATTCAGGGCTGGAACCTGGCACTGCCGGGCATGAGGCCAGATGGGTGTCCAGCTGCAGGGTGGAGGGTGCTCTGGAGGGGCTGTCAAGTGTTTGAGGTGATGGTTGCCCACGTGGGTTTCCCTCCTTTCCTGAGATTCATTGTGGATGGCATGGGGCAGAGGTTGTGGTGTCCAAGCAGCCCTGGAGCTAGGGGACATCCAAGTTCAAGTCCAGCCCTGCCTCTTAGAGAGGTGAGCTCTGTGAGCAGGATGGTGCTTTCCAGCCTTAGCTTCAGTTTCCCCAGTCATAGCCTCAGGGGGCAGCCATGAAGATTCTCAAGTTCATTCATTCACAGAACATTTGCCAAGTGCCTACTGCGCACCTGCCCTGGTGCGGGTGCTGGGGACAGGGTAGCTGCTGGGACACACCAAGCCCCCTGCAGGGGCCTCACAGCCCCAGGAAGTGGGAGGACTGATGATAAAGCACAAAGGACTCAGAGTGAAATGAGTGGGACACACAGAGATGGGGCCTCGGGCAGGAATTGTCCTCAGCTGGCAGCCTTTGGTGGTGGTCGGGAAGGGCCTCCCAGGTGGGTGACACCAGAGCAGAGCCTGAAGGGCGACAGAGAGTCTGCCTGCCGCTGCACGCGGGAGGGTGCCCTGTGTGGGCCTAGGCCCAGGCGCTGGAGTGGGAAGGAGCAGCCGGGTGGGGGAATCTGTTGAATGTTTGAGGAGGTGGTGTCTGGGTGGGGAGGTCAGTCCAGACAGTGGTGGGGAAGGGGTGCTTTGCTTCTCTCCTGCTCCCCCAGGGCCTTTAAGCTGAGTTGGCTTCAGGGTCAGACCCCGTCTTGGTCTCCCTCAGGTTGTGGACAGGGGACTGCAGAAATCGCTCGTCTTTGAGGACGACCTGCGCTTTGAGATCTTCTTCAAGAGGCGCCTGATGAACCTCATGCGGGATGTGGAGAGGGAGGATCTGGACTGGGACCTCATGTGAGTGTGGGGTCTGGGGGTGGGGCCATGCCTGAGGGTATGGCTTGGGGCTGGTGCAGACCTGGGGCGTGGCCAGGGCCCAGGGGTAAATTTTGGAGTGGGGTGTAGCTGGGGCTTAGGGGTTGGGCCAGAGCTCCATCTGAGGATAGGACTCAGGGGTGTGATGTGGAGTGGGTTGGGGCTGGCTGTGAGGCCAGGGCTCAGGGGTGTGGTGGAACTGGAGCCTGGGGGTGTGGCTAGAGCTCAGAAGAGCATAGGTCTAAGGGCATCCATAGGGCAATAGCTTAGATCGACACCTGGGAGCGTGGCAGGAGGAGTACTCTGTGTGTGTATGTGGCCTGTGTGAGGGGTGGGCCTGAGAGCAGTCAGGGCTTGGGGCGTGGCCTCAGGCCTGTGGGGTGGGGCCTTTGGAGGATCACCCGGAAGCCTAGGGATCTGGCTGTGGGCATGGGGTTACATCAGGGCTTGGAGACTTGAAGGGTCTTGTGGGTTTGGGGTGTGGCTAAGATTTACCCAGGAAACCTGTGGGCTGCCTGAGGAGCTGGAGTAGGTGTGGTCAGGACAGGTAGCAGAGAGCTGGCCTAGTGTGGGGAGTAGGCAAGGAGCCTGGGTCTTAGCCCCGTACTAGGTCAGGTGTGGCCAGCATATTTCTGGAACAGTCCTTTGGGATCTCATATAGGGGGGTTGGTTCCTTCTCCCTCCCTCTGTCTCCTGTGGTGTGCAGGGCCCTGATCCAGGTTCTAGGTCCCAGACTCTGGACCATGCTATTAATAAGAATGGTAGCTGCACCCCTTCATTCCTGACTGCTCACCACATCCTTGCACCTCACTCCGCTGCCGCACAGCCCTCTGAACCCAGACCAGCGTTTCTGTTATCACCACTCTTCCTTGTGGCACAGCCTCAGAGAATGTCCCAGAGATCCCATTCTCCCCAGCTCCAGAGCCTTTTATGGCTCCTTACTGCCCTTGGAAAGAGTCCAGTCACATAGGCCTCCCAGCCATGCCAACCCTGCCCCCACTGCAGGGCCTGACAGGGACCCACTACATCCCTGCCTCACTGGGTTAGTGCTCGCTGGTGGGTGGAAGGAGGGTGACAGGGTTTCAATTCTGCACCCCAGCTATGTGGGCCGGAAGCGAATGCAGGTGGAGCACCCCGAGAAAGCTGTGCCCCGCGTGAGGAACCTGGTGGAGGCCGACTACTCCTATTGGACACTGGCCTACGTGATCTCCCTGCACGGCGCCCGCAAGCTGCTGGCCGCCCGGCCACTCTCCAAGATGCTGCCTGTTGACGAGTTCCTGCCAGTCATGTTCGACAAGCACCCAGTGTGAGGGGCTGCGGGCGGGCCGCCTGGGGTCTTGCTGTGTAGCTGTCCTGGAGGGGTGGGGCGGGAGGCTGTCGGCCCCCAGAAAGGTGCCTTTTCCTCGTCCACTTCCTCTGTGCGTCCCCTCTACCTCTGGCTCCACTTGAATCTCTGCTTCTGTCTCAGTTTGTCCCCTCCCAGTTCTCCCCCATCTGTCCCTTCCCCCGACCCACTGCTGTCCCTCTCTCCCTTCCCCCAGGTCCGAGTACAAGGCTCACTTCTCCCCCCGCAGCCTGCGAGCCTTCTCCGTGGAGCCTCTGCTGGTGTACCCCACACACTACACGGGGGACGATGGGTACGTGAGCGACACAGAGACCTCGGTTGTGTGGAACAACGAGCACGTCAAGACTGACTGGGACCGTGCCAAATCGCAGAAGATGAGGGAGCAGCAGGCCCTGAGCCGAGAGGCCAAGAACTCGGATGTGCTGCAGTCTCCGCTGGACAGCGCTGCCCGGGACGAGCTCTGAGGGCAGCCGCTAACGCACCAGAGCAGCCTCCAGATGCTTGCTGGGGACAGCAGGGCCCCTGCGGACCCCTGGCAGGCCACAGAGCGCTCTCCACACAGGGTGGTGTCCAGCCAGCTCTTGCTCAGCAGTCACGTGCACACAGGCAGCATTAACAGAATGCCTACTGTATGCCAAGAACAGTGTTTGGCCCTGAGAGATTGGGTGTGAACAAGTCAGCATGCATCTCTCCACGTGCCTGACGTTTCCAAAGCTTTGTGCACCAGGCCTGTGAGCGATGGCAGTGAGGGAGGCATAATTATTTCCTCAGTGATGATTCAGTCTCGGGCATTTATTGATCCCCCCAAATCAGGCACTAGTGACACACATTCTTTGAAAGTTAATTTAAGTATTTATTGAGTGCCTGCTGTACGCGGGGCACCATTTCAGGCTCTGGGAATATTGGGATGAACAAGACACTACCTTATTCAAACACATGTCGAGCTCCTGCTCTTAGCCTGGTACTTGTGACACAAAAATTCTTACCGACTCCGTGCTTTTATTGAGTGTCTGCTGTGTGCCCGGGGCTGAGCGTGGTGCTTGGGATGGAGATACACCAGGTGCTTCTCCCTCTTTCACTGGTTTCTTCCCCGCACATCTGGAGGGCGCCCACTGTGCACCAGGCGTCGGCGATCCAGTTCGGGCCACAGAGATGAACAAAAAGAATCCTTTTCTTTCTTCATGGACTAGGCATTTATTGAGTGCCTACTGTGTACCAGACCTTGTGGACTCCCAGTGGGACTAGAGAATGGTTGAGTCGGAGTCCTTATTCATTCCCCAGTCACCCGAGCAGTGTGCACACCACCACCCAGCAGGGAGGGTGGCTGTTTTCTCACCAGGGGCTGCTGCTGGTCCCAGTAACCACACGGCCAGCCACATGCAGGCTCCTGCACCCAGCCCCCCTGGAGGGGGTGGGGGTGAAGATGGGGGCTGGGTCTCCCCTGCCCACCCCTTCTCCTGTTCGCTTGACCTCCCAGGCCTGCGTCTCAGGTGTAGTCTGCCTGCTCGGTGGCCTTCCTCTTCGAGCCTTTGGTGGGCTCAGCTGCACTGGGGTGCTGCCTGCAGCTTGGGCAGGATGCTCCCCGGCTGAGGCCTGGGGACTTGCAGTGCCTTCAGGCAGCAACGAATGTTGGAGCCGGCCAGTGGTGCTTGACCCTCTTAGGGATGGTTACTGCTCGCTGGGTTGGATCCTGGATAACTTGCTTATTTTTTTATTAAATGTTCCTGGTTGGTTTTCACATAAGTCTGTGTTCTCTTCTTGGCCCGATGCTCTGCTCGCTACCAACACATCGCTTCCAGTCCCCAACCTCGTTGCTGGCCAAGGTGTGGGAGGGAACCAGGTGCTGGAGAGAAGCTGAAGGGGGGGGGGGTGAGTGTGGGTGAGGGGGCAGTGAGGGCCCTGTGGCCCAGCCTGTCTCATAAAAACATCCCCAAAATAGTCCAGGGACAGATGGCCAAGTTTGCTATATCTTGTGGGGTCAACTACAGGAATATCTGAGGTGACAGAATGCAGAGGAGCCTTTCATGGTTTGGAGTCCCCAGAAAACAGACCCTACGGTGAGAATCTGTATCCAAGTGGTCACCCCTGGAAGCCCAGATGGAGGTAGAGACCTGAGACCAGGAGGAAGCAGCTGCAGGGGGACCAACAAGAAGTCAGACACCTGGGGGTCTCGGGTCCACAGGCTCGAGCAGACACCCCAGGGTCCCACCCCAGGGGTTTGGGTTTTCTGTGTCAAACACTTAAGGGTTCTCAAGATTCTTAAGCCCTTAGAGTGTGTGGGCATATACCTGGGTACTTACAAAATAACACTGATTGTGTGTGATCCTTGTAGAAAACTTAGGACATACAGCTAAGCAAACTAAAAAAGCAAAATTAAGTCACACGTCCTCAAAGACAACTAATATTTTGGTAAAAACAGTCTTACACACTTGCTTGGAGTCTATCTATACATATTTTTCAAGAGAATCATGTGCCCTGAGCCGGTGTGGCTCAGTGGATGGAGTAACGTCCCATAACCGAACGGTTGTGGGTCTGATTCTCAGGGCACATGCCTGGGTTGTGGGTTCATCCCCGGTCTGGGTGTGAGCGTGTGTGACCCAGCCTGGTCCCGACACATGATCCCCGGCGTGGATCCCTGGTCGGGGTGCATAGGAAGGCAACCAAACGACGCTCTCTCCTACCAAGGTTTCTCTTCCTTCCTCTCCTTTCCTCTCTCCCTTCCTCTCCCTTCCTCTCTCTATCTAAAACAGCAAAGGAAAATGTCCTTGGGTGAGGATAAAAAAAAGAACATGTTACATAATCCCTGCTGCGACCTGCTTTCTTTTCCCTATGTAACACATTTTTATTTCATAAGCATGGGATCACTTTTCTTTTAAAATTGAACGACATATTGTGGACCTTCTAATCCACGCAGATGTCTCCCAGTTCCTTTTGCGTTGTGACACACACTATTCCGTGGTGGGCGGGACCGCCACCCTTCGGACCGTTCTGGTTGGAGAACATCACAGCCCGCAGTGACCAGTGACACGTGATACACCTTTGCTGCCGGAGTTTTTATTTCAGTTGGGTGAGTTTGGTAACAATAGTGTCCACCATAGTTCCTTCTCTTGTTAACTCCCCCTTCACCCAGGGTCAATGATCCGAGTTCAGTAACCAGTCCCCTCTTATGGGACATCGGAGTTGCTTCGCACACATTACAGTTACATGAGGTGTTTCCAAGTCTTATTTTAACCCAGTGGATTTCACATGGGAGTGATTTGGTCCCTCAGGGACATTGGTGGTGTCTGGAGACATTCCTGGTGATCATGACTTGGGGTGGGTGCTGTCGTTACCAAGTGGAGTTAGGGTGCAGCTAAGCACCCTACAGGGCACAGAGCGGCCCTGTAACAAAGAAGGACCAGGCCCCAAAGCCCACTGTGCCCGCATCGAGAATCTCTGTGCCCAATGCCATCCAGCCTTTTGGGGACATGAGCCTCTAGAAGGCTCTTCTTTGTGTCATGAAGTAGTTTCCTTTGTTTCAAAATGTCTCTGATTAAAACATAAATTCTCAGGCTCTACCTCCAGATTGAAGGGGTTAGAAGCTTATTAGTGGTGCCTGGGAATCTGAACTTCATTTTGAATGCCCCGCCCTCACATCCAACTCAGATCTTTTCTCCCTTAGCCTCCAGGAGAGCCACATTCTTCTTTCTGTAGTGTTCCGTATATATACTGTTTTAATGTTCTACTTTCCATTGAGAGGTGATTCATGCTCTTGGAGAAAACCTTCAGTTGGTCCATTGTTTTGTCTTAGCTTGCTGTGGCTGCGCAAACAAACTTCCACAAACTTAGGGACCTAAAAAAGAATGCACATTTATTCTCACGTGGTTCTCGGGGCCGGGAGTCCGAAATCACTGCTGCTGGGCTGCAGTCCCCGTGTCAGCAGGGCTGGGTCCTTTGGGAAGATCCAGGCGCAATCGGAGTTCTGGCCTCTCCCAGCTCCTGGGAAGTAACTGTGGCGTCCTTGGCTCGTGACCCCTTCCTACATAGCTCTAACCTTTCTCTTCCACCATCGCATCTACTCTTTTTGTTTTTAATCCTCACCTGAGGACATTTTTTCGTTGCTTATAGAGAGGAAGGGAGAGAGAGAGAAACATCGATGTGAGAGAGGTGCATGAATTGATTGCCTTCTGTACACACCTGGACCGAGGATTGTAGGCACCCAGACTGGGGATCATATGCACCTGGACCAGGGATTGAACCCACAACCTAGGTATGTGCCCTGACCAGGATCTGAACCCACAACCTCCCGGCTATGGGACCGGCTGAGACACACTGGCCAGGGCATCATACATACTTCTTTCATTCCTCTTGTAAGGACCCTTGTGATCGATTACATTTAGGGCCAATATAATAATCCGGAATAATCTCCGTGTCATCTCAAGATCCTTAATTTAGTCCCATGTACAAAGTTCCTTTTGCCATTTAAAGTAACATTCACAGGTTCTGGACAACAGGACATGGGTCTCTTGGAGCCACTGTACAGTCTACCACATTCATCCCTCCACACAGCTACAGTTGTCTGGCTGCATGGATGTATCATAATTTATTATGTATCATAACATGGTTATGCTGGGAGAGAAAAACCACTTGAGGTCTTTTAACAGGACAGGGGTTAATACGGGAAGTTTGCAAGGACTCAATTCTGCCATCGTAGCATGAGAGCAGCCACAGACTGAACTGAATGAATGAATGAGCGTGGTTGTGCTAATAAAATTTCGTTTATAAAAGCACTCAGTGGGCCAGGTGTGGCCCAGGGGCCCGAGCTCACCAGTTCCCGGTGCAGAGGAGCAGGACCTGGGCTGACCCTGTAGGAATGACTTTGTAGAATGAGCTCATCCAGGGTACTGAGGCTCTCCACAGTAAAGGAGGGGCCCTTGAAACCTCCAGCTTCGGGCACATACACCACATCTGTGATTCAAGAATAGGATCCACAGTGCTTTTCAGTGCCCACCAAGGTTGGCTGCTGGCAGAGTGAAGGGAAGGGAAAACCAAGATAACACCAGTTCCTTCTTTCTTCTAAAGTCCCACTTGCGCCTCCAGCTGGTGGAGCCAAACACGTGCCTGGCAACGTGGAAGTCTTCCAGCAGGGCAGCAGCCTTGCAGCCTCTGCCCGGAAAGGAGTCGGTGGGGACGTGGGCTGCTGTCTACCCACCATTTCCTTCTCGTTTATTACCATACAGTATGGGGATGGTAAGAGTGATTGTGTAATTGTAGGATGCATAATCATAGAAGCTATTGCATGTAATTGCAGGATTAGGAGCAGAGTAATTATTATGCAGTGTAACAAATTACGTAATGAAATGTAAGTTTCCAGAGATCACGAATCACATAATTGTGTTGCACCCTCCAGGAAACTGAGTGACGTTGTCTGGGTGATCCTGACTCGTGGCTTAATGGAGAGGCATGAATATGTGGGGGTGGGACTTGGGCAGACCGAGGGGTGAGATAGAGAGTGGAGGGTGGGGCGAGCAGGAGGGTGGTGCTGGAGTTAGCCTAACGCTGAGAGAGGCGAGGCGGGGGAGCTGAAGAATTGATTAGGCGAAGGGGTTGACCGATTGTGGTCCATGAACCAAATCTGGCCTGCCACCTGTTTTCTGTTGTTTTTAAATTGTGGTAAAATTCAGATAAAATAAAATTAGCCATATTCAAGTGTATGATCTCATGGCATTTATGTCATTGTTCCACCATTAGCGCTATTCGATTCCAGAACGTTTTCATCCTCCCAAACTGGAACTCTGTCCCCCTTAAACACTAACTCCCACCCCCCACCTTTTCATTCCATTTTCTGTCTCAGGGCATCTGACCCCTCTGTGGGCCTTCCAGAAGTGGAACCACTCAGTATCTGTCTGTTTGTGTCTGGCTTATTTCTCTCAGCATAACGTCTTCAGTGCTCCTTGCTCTGTAGCGAGTGTCAGAGCGCCCTTCCTCTCTGAGGCCGAGTGGCGTCCCACTGTGTGGATGAACCACGCCGCGTTCCTCCACTCATTCCTCAGTGGGTGTTCGGGCGGCTGTTGTGACCAGTGCTGCTGTGAACATGGGTGTGCAAGTTTCTCTTTGATACTCTGCTCTCATTTCAGGTGTGCATACCCAGAAGCGGAATTGCTGGGTCACATGGTAATTATATTCTTAATTTTTTGAGGAACCTCCATACTGTTTCCCACGGCAGCCGCGCCATTTTCCATTCCCACTAACAGTGCGGAAGGGTCCCAGTTGCTCCACATCCTTGCTAACACTTTTTAAAAAAATAGTAGCCATCCTGATGGGTCTGAGGTAGAATCTTCAATTTTTTAATCCTTAGCTTCATGCTTATTATGATTTTTAAATTATTTATTTATTTTGGTTTTAATCCTCACCTGAGAATGTGTTTATTGACTTCAGACAGAGAGAAAGGGGGGAGAGAGAGAGAGATACCGATGTGAGAAACACAGGAGTTGCCTCCTGTATGTGCCCCAACGGGGGATTGAACCCGCAATCTGGGTATGTGCCCTAGCTGGGAATCGAACCCACAACATTTTGGTGTTTGGAACCACCCTCCAATTAACTGAGCCACCTGGCCAGGGCTATTTTTTATTCATCACACTTATGTATCCTTAAATTATATCTGTGGGTGTATCTTGTGGGTGTAAATATGCATAGCCAGTTTTTGAGCTTTATAAATGTGGTGTCATGTTCTCTGACGCCTTCTGGGACTTACTATTTTCACTCAGCATCACACTTGTTAGATTTGTTTCTGTCAATTGTCAGAGAAGAACCTCACCCACAGAGACACACCTGCAGGCACACCTGTTCCCCGTCTGTAGGGGCAACGCTGAAACTCAGAGGGTCAGAGCAAGCACAGCAAGCAGCATGTGCCCCGGTCTTCAAGCTCCATGGGTGACGGGACGGACCCCACATACGGAGGGACACAGGGCCAAGGGCTGAACATGCTTTGTAGCAAGAAGCAAACAAGCCAGCTCCCCTCTGTCTGGAGTGAGCAGTTAAGCCGAAGTCACACGGCATGGCGCGTCTGTCTCGTCAGGGAAGCGGCTGGGTCTCAGGAAAAGGACAAGGGCTGCAAATCTGGCACAGCCACCAAGGACGGTCAGCGACACTCAGGGCTCCTGGCAGGCTGCCCCTTTTGACATCATGCAGACAGCTGTAGTTCATCCATTTTTATTTTGTATTTTAATTTTTAAAAAGATTTTATTTATTTATTTTAGAGAGGGGAAGGGAGGGAGAAAGAGAGGGAGAGAAACATTGATGTGCAGTTGTCTCTCATGCACCCCTTGTTGGGGACCTGGCCCGCAACCCAGGCGTGTGCCCTGACTGGGAATCAAACCGACGACCCTGTGGTTCACAGGCTGGCACTCAATCCACCGAGCTACACCAGCCAGGGCTGTAGTTCCTTTATTTTTATAGCTGTATAATATTCTTGTGTGAAAATACCATGACACTGAGGCTGCTGCCTGTCTTTCTGCCCACGTGCAAGTCTTCAGAGTGGAATTGCTGAGTTATAGGTAACCCCTGTGGTTCAGCCGCTGTTGTTCCACTTTTAGCCCTTTTTGCTTTTATTTGCAACTGAAAGTACTCATGGAACTCACTCCCAATGGTGGATCCCACGGCCTGGCTCTGGCCACTCTAATACACAAACAGCCCAGATCTTCGGAGGAGAGTCCCTGAATTTACCGTGAAACCCTGAGCTGAGTGAGACTCAGTTTCTGCTCCCTGGTGGGATGGAAGGTCAAAACAGAAATTAAATTTAGCTGTAGAAAAATGAAGTTTCTGTTCTTTGCATCTCCGGGTTTATAAAATGAGATTCTCACCTGCTTCATCAAAACAAAACATGAAAAATCCCAGACAAACACGGATTTTGGGAGTGTGCCCCTGGCTTTTTTGTTCTTCCTTGTTTGAGCTAAGAGCAACCGCTGCCCCATGTCCCAGATTCAAATTCTGACTCCACCCCTCCCACAGAAATCTCCCCTTTCCGGGACTCTTTTCCTGCGCTGTGAGTCGGGGCAATGCTACTTATGGATAGGTCGGCTCGTGGGCAGAAAGCATGTTCAACAGCCTGCACACAGGAGGTGCCATGTGAGTGTTTTTGTGTTTCTGGGAAGGCAAATCCACCACCATGGGTCTGAAGCTGGGTGCTTTTTCTTTTTTTTTAATGTTTGCTGTTAATAAAATATTTTTACAGAGACCAAAAAGTCAGAATAGTGCAAAACATCTCAACATCATGCATTCATGACCACTTTTCGTGGTTTTAAACATTTGTTCCAAGTCACATATTTACAGAGAAATGGGGGCACCTGTGCAGATGCTGGACCAACGGGATGGAATTAAAACAGCGTTTTGACCTCACATTTGCAATCACATGCTAAGAGAAAGGTGTGTAGAGGAAGAACCTCCCTGGACTGGGTGGCAGGCTTCAGGGTCAGAGGGGCAGGGCCAGGGGTGGGGTCTGAGCCCACTCCCGCCCCACTGTGTGGCTGGGGATGCTTGGGGAACCCGACACCTGTGACCTGTGCCTCGAAAGAGCCACTATGGCTGGGTAATTGTAAGGGGATGGGGGTGGGTCTTACTCAACACCATCAACTTGATTTCTCTCTTTAAAAAAAAAAAAGGCAAAGAGAAAAGCAACACATGTCAGCAAAGACGACTTTGGTCCTTAACAGTTCATAGGAAAGGATGTTCAGGGGACAGATAGGGTGGTAATACAAACCAAGTCCCCAGCGAGCTCCCCTTCCTCTGCACCCACACAGTAGAGTCTGGGGTGACTCCAGGATGTCCCCACTCTGCCCCTCCCTCAGTGTCTCCATCTGCAAGATGGACAGCGCAGGGGGTGGGGGTCGGGGACAGTAAGGTCTCTGAGGTCCCAAGGATTTCTAGTTGGGTGTTAAATATTTTTTGCATCTCTGATGGGGGTGAGGTTTCAGGCTCTAGTGCCTCAGTCAGAGGGATTGGGGACATGGCCAGGTACCTCTTCATTTTGGGTAAATCCTTCTAGGTGAGACTAGTGACAGCCAGAAGAGTGGGTCCCTTTTCCTTCTAGGTCCCCAATTTTGCCATTTCTCCCTTCCCTCTCCATCTCTGAGCCTCTCTCTCCATCTCATGGTCTCTGTTCCCTTTGGGGTATGATCACAGTCTTCTGATTTCTTACCTTCTCTTTTTGTTGGTGTGCTTACTCTGCATTTCTGCCTCTCTTGGGGAGGGGGACTGGCTCTGTTAAAGACATTTCTCAATGTCACATTCCTCTACCTCATCGGGGTCCACTCTACTTCATCCTTTCCCTGACTCATTGAAAACTTGGGCCAGCTCCTCACAGGAAACGAAGCCCACGGCAACCCTGAGACCCCACCAGGGTTCAGAACCCTGGCCACCCCAAGCAAGGTGGCAGAAGCCTAGAGGTGCCATCCCAGGTCGGGTATGGCATACACTGGCCAGGTGGCCTTAGGGAAAGCCTTGCTTCTCTTTGAGCCTTGTTCCAATACAGAAACTTCCTGATTTCAAATCCTTCCAGCTCCTTGGATTCCTCTCCTGTCTCTTCCATGTCCCCTCTTGTCCTCTCTCCTCTCTGTCTTGATTCAGCCTCAGTGTGGCTGGAATACCTCCTTTGTGCCCAGATCTGTGTGGGAAGGGGAGGCTGATAGGGATGGTCATGGACAGATAAACATGTGGATATGTGGGTACATAGACATGTCCCCCAAGACATAATTCACCCAGGCATACCCTTTGTGTCATCTCTGTGCTCAGTCTGTGTGGGCCTGGAGAGGCCTCAGACCGCAGTGTGGGGAAAAGAGGCTGTCACAGACACCCCCAGTCCCACAGCTTCTAGAACAGAGAGTGGGGAAGTTCTGAGGGGAGCAGCGACAATTTTCTACAGGAGGAGATCCTTGTGACGAGTTTTGAGGGATGAGAAAGAGTTCCCATGGAAAAGAGGGAGAACATTCCCAAAGCACATGCCTGGGGTGGTGCTGGGGAACCCTGTATCTTCCTCCTCCAGAGTTTCCAGTCTCTTTCTGGTTTTTTGTTTTTTTTTTCTGTCTGGAGAATTCTGGGAGAGGAAGCAGTAGGGGCTGGGGCTGGGTCCAAGGAATCCCAAATCCTCACTTATTAGTGGTGGGAGGTCAAGAGTTCTCAGGGTATCCCCCATAGGGTCCTAGTGGAAAGGGCTGAGGGCAGCCAGAGGTGAGGGGACAGTGGGACCCTTGGACCAAGGGCTCCATCCCTTGTGTGGTTGGAGGTCCCCTATAGGGCGTTAGCAGCAATTGGGAGCTCTGTTGGGTCATCCAATCTCAGTCCATCCTTGGATGTGGCACACAGGCCAAAGGGAGTGGGGACAAGGCATGGCACTAGGACCCATAGCAACTCTCGGGACCTCAGTTTTGTCATCTGCCAACTGCGTGGGCTGAACTCAATGATTCGAGGACTAGGCATGGTCGGGTGGGGTTGAGGTGAAAAAAACCCATAGGTTAGTACGGGTGCCCCAGAGCCGTTCCCTGGGCCCCCAGGGTTTGGGCGCCCGAGAGCGCATGTGCTTTTGAAATCCCATCTTAGGCCCTCTTCCCGTTTATTTTTTGCACGAGCATAAAAAGGGACTCGGATCCTCCGAGGCCCTCCGGCTACCATCCTAGTCCCTCCAGTCCCCAAGACCACCCCAGATCACCCACACCTTGCCCAGGGCCTGCTCCTCGAGGGAGCTTAGAGTTCCATACTTGGCAATTGGTCTTGGGCCCCAGGGGTTGGAGACCCGACTTATGGCTTTTCCATGGGACAGGAGGCAGGGGACCAGAGCCGAGGGACCTGGCCTCCTCCATAAGGGGCGGGATTCTCCCATCCTAGCTCGAAAGGCCGCGAAGGCGCTGCGCGCATTGCTTCAAGGAGGGATGTGGCTTTTTCCTTCCCCGCGCCCTAGCGCGTGGCCTCCCCAGGGGACGGGACATCGTCCATTCACAATTCCCCAGAGCTGGAAGCTAAGTCAAGGGCGCAGGCACAGACCGCCCTCTGCGCAGAACCCGGAGACTTCCACTTAGAAAGGTCCCGCCCCGCCTTCCCGCACAGGCGCAGTGCTGCCCACCCGCGCCCCCAGCGCTAGGGCGCAGGCGCAGCACCGCCCTCCTCGGCGGAGCGCGTGTCTGACTTGAGCTTGACGAACTCCTTGGCCACCTCGTCATTGCTGCGCTGTGACAGGATACGCAGCACCGTGAGGCCCGTGTCGTCCATGTGGATGCGGCGGCCGAGGGGCAGCCAGCAAGCGGCACTCCCGCGCTGTGCCAGCTCACGTAACTGCAGCACGGCCAGCCCCACGGTGCGGTCCTCACGAGCAAAGCAGTAGTCTTTGACGCACACCTGCAGCTCGTAGCACTCGGGGCCAGCTTCTGCACTCAGCGTGCTGCAGAGAGCGAGAAGTCAGGGTAGGTCGCACTCACCGGTCAGCCCTGCTCTAACCGGTGGCCTCGCCCAAGCCAGCCCCTCCCACCTGGCCATCCAAGTGGCTCAGTCCCCCGTGCCCGGCGACACCAAGCGCGATCCTTCCATTTTCATGCCCTCCTACTCTAGGCCCGCCAGCCCCTGCCCCAAGTGACTGGCCCTACAGCCCTTCGCTGGGCCATGTCCACACCAGCTGACACCACTACCACCACCACCACCACCACCACCACCACCACCAAGGAACGTCCCGGCCAGGTCTCTCTTCCTTCCATTCTGCTCCCCACCCAGCAACACCCCACCAGCCTGGCCAAATCATGTTCCTACCCCAGGTAATCCTTACCCCAGAGTCCCCTGGCTAGGCCATGCTTCCACCACTTGGATACCCGACATCCACACCCTTAATCCACTAAGCTGCTGCCCTCACTAACCTGCTGCTCCAGATAGCACACCCAGAAGCTCCCTACCAAGTTCTCACCCGAACACAAGTTCTCCCCTTGATGTGGCCCCATGCTCCCTAGCCCACTCCTTTTATCTCCAGGATGCTGTCTAGATCCGACCCTGCCCTGAAGGCTCACCACAACTCCCCCTGCCCCCAGGCTACACCCCTAGTGAAGCTGGGCTCCTGCCCTTCAGGTGACCTGCCCTGACACCAGCTGATCAAGGGCCCCTCAGCTTGGCCAAGCCCACACCACTCTTCCACATCCCCTCTCAGGCTACACTCCTAGCCCTTAAGTACTCCAGCCCACCCCAGGAGGCATATGCCCTCCTTCTGCCCTGTTCTTGCTCCCAAGCATTGGGTCAGGTGACCTATTACTCCAAAGTCCTCTGGCCCTCTTCTAACAGACTGGCTGGCTGTTGTCCTTCAGGAGCCCCCAACTCTCCCCAGCTCTGATGCCCTTTGCACTTCTGTCCCCCAAGAACAGCTCCCAACGTTACCCTGCCCAGTGAGGTTCACACCTCGCCCCCAAATCCACCCATGCAACTCCACCCTCTCTGTACACCCTGATCAGATTTATTTATGGCCCCCAGGGTCTGTGCTGTCTAGATGCCTGATGCCTTGACCAAGCTCACAGCTGCCGGCCAGGAAGCCTGTCCAGATGTGACCCCCACACCTCACCTAATGTGCACCGCTGTGCCTTGGACCAAGCCACACTTCACTCCTGTCCCCAGTAGCAGACCCCTCAGATGACCTGCCCCAACAGACCTCAAGGCTCACTGCTAACTCCATGAGTCCTCACCCCACGCCTCCCTCATCATGACCCCTACGCCCCTTAACCAGAGTCTTCAGCCACAGAAATGGCCTTGACCAACACATCCCACTGCCCACACTTCCCCTCACCTTCCCCAGCCCTCATGATTTTATATCACATTCGATGCCACTCCCCCAGACCTGCCTGTCCCCAGGATAGTCAACCTCACCCTGCTGCCCCTGACCGATGTCACTCCTGTGCTAAGTTGCTTCTGCTCCCCGCACCCCCAGCCAGGACATGACCCCCTCGCGTTCCTGCACTCTGGAACCACTGGCCCCTCTGACATCCCTCCTGCCTAGTGGGCTGAGGTTAACCCAGCAAATGCCCGCTCCCTAGAGCACCCCAGACTCACAACTGGAAGCTCTCATTGTATTTGGGAGCCCAGCTGTTGTTCTTGGATTTGGTCGCAAACTTGCGTTTCTTGTCACTGAGTTGGGGCCCAATGATGTTGACCTCGATGAATGGACGGAAAATGCCAGAAGTCTGCCACTTAAGGTCATTGGCAGCCACCACTATTGGAGGAAGAGGAGAGGAAGATTGGTCAGGTTCCCTCAGAATGGGGCTGTGGTTTGCAAAGCCTGTCTTAAAGACTATATTTCCCAGCATGCTTCTGAAGCTACGTGTGGCCATGTGACTAAGTTCTGGCCAATGAGTTGTGAGAGAAAGTGGCGTACAACTTTCTCATGGCTTAAAAGGGAAAATGCCTCAAACTTTTCCTTCCAGCTGCAGGCTAAGATACTGGTCAGCCAGAGTTCTTTGGGACCCTATAGAGGAGGAAAATACATTAGGGATGAAAGTGCCACAAAAAATGGCAGAGACCTGGATCCCCAATTCTGTGATGTTTCAGCATCAGCTCTGGGCTGATTGTCATTGGGAGTCACCTTAGAGAAAAATGTATTCTATCTGTTTAAGCCACTGTTAATTCTAGGCCTTGGCTACAATAGCCTGATCTGTGTTCTAATTTACAAAAATAAAAACCAATGAAAGAATAGCAGAGCTGATAGATGGAGAAAGTAGAATTGAGTCCTGTAACACTGTTTGCACCCCTGGATTCAGCCATGCCTGAAGGTGATGTACTTCTGGAATTTTCAGTTTTATGAACTTTTTTTTTTTTTAATGGAAAAAGTTTTTCTTGCTAGAGCCAAGAGTTTAGTTTCTATTTTAGAACCTAGTGCATCCTGGCTGAGGTGCTCCCCCTCCCACCACAGGCTGCTTACCTTTCACTGTGACCTTGTGTTCACCGGTTCCTGGGTGAGTGAAGAGCTCAACGTGGAGGGAGACTTCACCTACAGGGTCTTCCACACCAGAGCCTGGGTGGGGCAGGGGAGGATGCTTGGTGTCAGCTCCATTCTTTCCCACTCACCGGAAAGGACCTGGACTGCCTCCCACCTACCACGTGCTGGCAGCACCAGGTCAACAGCCCTGACAGGGTGCTACCGAGGATTGGCTGGGGTGGTAGGTGCTGTTGGGGAGGTCAAGAATCCAGGGCTCAGGCCTTTCACTGCCTTGCTCTGTGATTTCAGATAGATCTTTGAACTTCTCTGAGCCTAATGTGTCTGTTTCCCACTTTTGTCTTTTGACTGACCACCGTGAGGGCAAAACTCAGTCTTCATCTACTAATACACCTCCGCAGCATCTGACACTCTGGATTCCTGGGCCTCAGTTTCTCCTCTTGGCTGCAACAGTGCCACACTCTCCAAGTTCTCATCCTGCACACTAGGCACTCCTTACCCTCTTTTATCACCCCCTCCTCTGTCAGTCCTCAAACTGCTGGGCATCCTGCACCCCAGGCCTTGACCCCCTTCCTTGTCTTCACTTGCTCTCTAAGTACTGGAACGTTAGAAGATCCCACCAGCTCTACCTTCAAAGTACGTCCAGCGTGTCACCTACCTCCCTAGCCTCTAGTCTCTGTCCCGGCCCAGCCCTTCTCACCGCATTGCTGGACTATTGCAGTAGACCCCTCCCTGTCTTCCTGTACCCTCCTCCGAGCTCCTCTCAATACACCAGAGAGAAAACCTACTAAGTTAGAGCACATCCCTTCTTTGCTCAAAGCCCTCCCAGGTCACCTGGAAGTGATCAAGTCCTTTTTGTGACCTGCAATGTCCTTCCTGATATATCTCCCTATTACCTCTCTTGCCTCACTTCCCTCCACTCTGACACTTGCTAACTCTGCTCCAACCACAGGGACTTCCTCTTTTATTTTCCCTGCCCCCACACCATTCCTCTTTTCATAGACAATCCCAAGCTTCCATTGAGAAATGCTCCCACCCTCACCTCAGACCTTGTGGCTCCCCAATCAGAGCATTCCTTGTCCATGCTGCACTGAATGGCTGAAGGATGGTCATATGACTCAAGCGGGGCCAGTAGGAGTTGGCTCTGGGGCTTTGGCTGTAAGTATTAAGAGAAAGTCTTTCTGTCTCTCTGATGCTAAGCTGGCAAGGCTGCCTCTGCCCAATGAGGGGAGAGGCCACCCAACAGAGGTCTCAGAAGAGACCAGTGATCACTGGCATTGTCGAAGACTCTGGATCCAGCTATTCCTGATGCTAACTCAACCCCTAATCTTTTAGTTCCACAGCTAACAAATTCTCTTCTCTGTTTGAGTCAGCATGAGGTGCACTTCTGTGTCTGGCCAGTACAAGCATCCTGATTGGTTTTGCTGAGGATCATTGAAGGGCAGCTTAAAAAGTTCTGTCCCCGTCCCTCCCTCTGTGACTTTGGAAAGGGCATCCTGTAGGGCCTGGGGACCTGTGACTGCCAGCACGCCCAACCAGGCTCCTCCTCAACCCCCCAGGAAGCACCCCACCCTGGAGCACCCCATGCATGGGAGAGGAACAGGAGGAAAGTTGGGAGTGGGGGTGGGGAAGGAGAACCGGTCAGTCCAAGGTTGATTCCAGGTCACTTGCGTGGGGAGAGAAGTGACTGCGGCTCAGGGGGCATAGAAGCCTGCAGATCCCCCAGCACCCCAGTACTGGGGCGTGCATCCCCATCTTCGCTGCTCCCCCAGGCCACTTTCCTTATCATCTCAGGCTCTCACCCAGTCCTCCCCCCACCAGTCACATGCTCAGCCTCACCTCCCCACCCCCCCAGGCTGATGCTCCATTGCAAGCTCAATCCGGGCCAGAATGAGGGTGCCAGAGGGGAGTCAGATGGTGGTGGGAGGGGTGAGGGGTCAGACCAAGGCCAAAGCTAGTAAGAAGGGGGAGAGGGCAGTGCTGTGCATCCCCCTCCCGTGGTTTGCTGGCTCCAAGAGGAAGGGTCTTTCCTGGGCCTCTCTGTGCTCTCAATGCCTCCCCCCCACCCCACCCACAACAAGCCCTGGCCTCCTCTGCAGGGGAGGGTTCCTTGGGCAAGTGGCTTCTCCTTTGAGACTCAGCGTCCTCATTTATAGACTGATGGACCCCCTTGTGGGGCGATTAGAAGGCATCTTTGTAAGAATCCTTAAGAAGTGTTTGGCACAAGGGCTAGTTCGTAGTCAGAGCCTGAAAAAAGGTTTCCTGTGCTGGGAAAAGTGACAGCAAGTATAACAACAACAACAATAACTAAACACTGCTATGAGCTATTAAATGTCAGAAACTGCCCTAAATTTAATTTATCACATCCTATGAATTAAGGTCCTTGACTGTCTCTAGTTTAGAGATGACAAAACTGAGGCTCAGGGGGGCTGTCCCTTGCCCTAGGTGCCCAGCCACTGAGTGGCAGAATTGGGATCTGGTTTAAGAGATACACTTAGGGAGAAACGGATGCTGACTCAAATTGATTCTCCTTCCCCACGTGGAACCAGCAAGCCGTCCTTCCCCCTTGTCCACCTTGGTCCCCATAGCCGGTCCAGCCCAGACGTGGCCCGGGGCCGTGGAGGCGGAAGGACGGGCCTTTTACTAGCCGGGGCTGGGAAGGGCGCAGGCACCAGGCACCGGGCACCGGGCGCGGGCGGGCGGCGGAGGCACGTACCCTTCTCAGGATAAATGTCTTCACTAAGGGTAAACCTAGTCCCTTTTCCACCATGGACTAATCGCGGGGGAGGGGGGAGAAAAGAGGGAAGTGGGCAGAGACGAGCAATCCAGGGGCGAAGATGGAGGGCGAGTGTGCGTGGGGTGAGCAAGGGAGGTGTGAAGGGGGCGGCGAGTGAGAGGGAGGAGAGACAAGAGAGAGAGAAACGTCAGCTGCAGACGGACAGACGGACAGCTTCCCGCACCGGGGGACACCAGGGACACCAAAAGCAGCAGTGTGGACTGGGCGCGAAGCTGAACATAGAGGGCCCAGGGCTGACTGGGGGGGTGGGCCGGGGGGGGGGGAAAGGGGCCCCTGATGCCCGCAGGGCTTTGCTCCCTCCACCCTAGTCATTCCCTCCACTGCTGGAACTCCGTCTGGGTCAGCGGCCAAAGTTCTCTCCCTTGTTCGCACAATTAAAACCAATTTTGAAAAGGGGAGGGTCCCTGGAGAGGGTAACTAGTCCTATCCCCCAGCCCCAGCTGCTGTGTGCGAGCTCAGAGAGGGACTGGAGACAGGCAAGAGAAAAGAGAATTAGAGAAATGGGAACTTCCTCTCCCTACACCCTCTCTAGGTTGGGGTCCCACCCACCCCTGGGGCTGTCAATCATTCCTTAGCCCCAGACAATACAGAAGTCTCCTCCGCCCCTTCAACCTTTCATCCAGAAGTCCCTTCCCTGGAGCTGCCAATCACTCGTCGGCCACAGGAAGTCGGAAGTCCCGCCCATGCCGGAGCTGTCAATCGCTCCTTAGGCATCCCCACTGTGGAGGTCCCGCCCCCAAAGCTGTCAGCCTTGTGTTCAGGTCACGTCCCTAGAATCTGTCAATCACCTTGGTATTTGACATCAGAAGTCCCTCCCCATAGCCTCCTGAACCTATGACGTCACAGATTTTCCCAGACGTCAATCATCTCCTGGCCTGGTGACATAAGAGATCCCACCCTCACAAGCTGTGGATGTCATTGGTCAGTGACATCAGGCAGTTCACAAGCGCCAAGGAGCTGTCAATTCACCATTATATCACAGAAGAGATGAGCCAGCGGCAACTCATGGCTGGGCTAGGCTGCCCCTGTGGGCCAGCGGGTATTCGCCTGGAGCTACCCTGGGGCCCCTTACCCTGGGCCGCCTGTGTCTGCACGAAGGTCTTAATGAGCAGGTCGGTGGCCTGCGTGTAGAGGGACAGGGCGTAGCGCAGGGACTGCAGGTCTGGGCTCTTCTCCAAGAAGGTCTTCTTGAGGCCCACACCGCCCGCGTGGAAGTATTGCTGTGGGCATAGGGTGGGGGAGGTGAGGCCAGAGGCACCCCCTACCAGCTCATTGTGGAGGGCCCCCATGCCTTGTCCTCCATCCCTCTGCCCTCTGCAGTGATGCAAGGGATGACCTGGTGGTCTCCAAAACACCCAAGTCTGGTGCTGCTGCTCCATCCCTTCACTCCTGCCCTAAACCCTCTAGTGGGCTCCCAACACCCTCAGAATAACGCTCATGCCTCCGGCCCCTCACTTGCCCATTGTGGCTCTGACCCCGCAACCTCCCTGCCTGCTCCCCAGCTGTCTTCCCTAGAATAAGCCTGCCTCAGGGCCTTTGCACTTACTATGCTCACTGGTGGTGAGGCCCTCTATGCCCTTACCCTGGCCCTTAGTCTTACCTGGCTCCTTGTCTTTCTTTGATCAAGGTTTCAAGATTTCTTTGACCTCTACTCTTCAATTTATTGCCCAACTTCATTTCAGCAAAACGTGTTTTTTTTTCAGAGCAGTTTTCATGCTTTTCATTTCATGGAGACCACAGCCCCTTTCATGCCTCCGTGTTCTTGCATGGGCCAGGCCCCTGCCTAGAATGCTGTTTGCTTTTCCTTACAAATTCCTATGCATTCCTTCTATGCATCCCTCAAAACCCTTAGCCTTCCACATGTCTTCTTCCAGAAAGTCCTTGCTGCTCCCTCCCTGGGCTACCCCAGCTCCTATCCTTCCCTCTACCACACTCTGATCCCACAGGGCTGGGGACATCTGTATCCACCTGTGCCCCCCAGCCTGGGGCTCCTCTGGGCCTTGCCAGAGGGTCATCAGGAAATGTTTATAAATTGAATGAGTTAAGGCGGGTTCGAATCTAGGTCTAAGTCCACATCAGCCACACCTTCTGCCTGCCCCACCTGGGGTAGGTAGGGTTGGGCCTCTCACCTTGATGGTGTCCAGGGCCAGCTCAACAACTGCACACTGCTTTGGGGTCAAGCTCTTGGCTTCTTCTCGTACCATGTGATCCTGGATAGATGGAGAGAGGGGTCAGGTGGGCAGAGCAGGCCCTTCACTAGGAATCTGCCTATCTATGGTACTAATCCTTGTAAAACTGTGAGGAGTTACATAGTGGGTCTGCCTTTTCATCATGGTGTCCCCAGTGCCCAGCGTGTGACTGGCACACAGCAGGTGCTCAGTAAATATTTGTTGAATAAATTATTTGCACCCTTGATCCAGCTGTATCTGAAGTTGAACCATGCACATCTTTCCAACACACCAGAACAAATAAATTGTGCTTAAGCCAGTCTGAGTAGTATTCCTGCCCCAGGAACCTGCAAAGCATGTCACTATTCTGGGACTTCTCCCCAAGGAATCCCCACCTGATTTCCTGCCCCCACCCGTGGCCTCACCTTGAGTTTAGACAGCTGACCCAGCTCCTTGGCTGCATTGAAGATCATCTGCGTTCCCTGCGGGTAGCAACAGACATAGCCAGGTAAGGGTGGGGGTCCTCCAGCCCAGTCCCCAAGCCCCTGCTGACACCCTAGCCCTGGACATCTTCTTGGTTCTTGTCCAAAGGCTCTGGGCAAGGCAATGGATGTGTCCTGGAGACAGGTCTGGAGCCTCCCAGGAAGTGCTGAGAGGTGGTGACTTTGTCCCCAGAAATCCCTGTCCTGAGGGGATGTTATCCACCCTCCCACCTCCACCAGGACCCCAGGTTTTGGGGACAGAGAAGAGAAACAGAGAGAGAGAGAGAGAGAGAGCGGGCTGTGAGGGGCGGTGGGTGGGGGGATTTCCAGATGGTGTTTGTAGGTATGGGTGGGCCTTGCCAGCCCAAAGTCAGAGGGTCTTGAGGAAACCGTGGGATGGGCTCTAGTGAAACCCCCACTATTCACAGGACCATTCCCTCTGTGGGAGGCATTCCCCAGTAACCTGGGAGGTCTGTTAGTCTGACCTTTTAAAAGAACAATCTTCCCCAACAACACACACCTCAACATACCCTTCCCCCGCCCCCCCCTCCCCAAACAGACACTGGCAAAATGGTGTCCTGGTTATCCCAACAAGCTGAGTGGGCCTGGGTTCAAATATCAGCTCTGCTGTGTGGCCCTGGGCAAGTAATTTAACCTCTCTGAGCCTTAGTTTTGCCATCTAGATGAGGGAAATCATATCTACTTCAAGGTTTAGCTACGACTGTGTCTTTGTTCAATGGTTATTGCTACTAGCACTTGATCTAAAGGTCACGGGCAGTGCTGGGGGAGACAGGGTCCAGGCCTGGAAGTCCCATGTCCTGCCTCCTCTGTCACTGTGCTGGGTGACCTAAGGTGTGTCCTAGACCCTTTTTGGGCCTCAGTTTCTTCCCAGGCTAACAGGGGCATCCCTTGGAGGATGCGGTGGGGCTGAGTATCAATGAAATAAGGAGTCCTGCATTACTGGGTCCTGAGCCCATCTGGGGGTCCTGGGCGGGGAGGGAGCCATTCGCAGCTAGGAGATGTGGAGTTAAGTACATGGACGATCTACCAGCTGACCCATGGAAGCCACTACCCGTGCTATCACCATCCTGGCTGTCCTTGCTCTATTCCTGGCCTGCACTTCCTCAAGGATGTAATGAGGCAGTTACTCAGGAGACGAGCTGCTTGAGCCTCAGTTTCCCTTGCCACCCCTCTTCCCTGCCTGCTGCGCCCCCACCTGCCACCCCTCACAAGCAAGCCAGACAGACAGAGGAAGAAGAGACCGACAGATGGGTTCACAGAACGACCCCAGACGGCACGGACCACAGGGGTGGAAAAAGGCAGGGGGTGGGGTGGGGGTGGGGAGGAGCCAGACAGACAGTGAGAGGTCGGTCTTACATCTGAGTGGCTTGGCAGTTTCGCCCTGCCCTGTGAAAAGAATCAGGTGGAGGTCAGAGTTCAGGTGCTGGCTGGGAGGATAGTCAGTGGGACTTCCCTGCCCCCTCAAAGCATAGTCCCACCCTCCAGCCCACAAGCCTCCCAGGTCCTGGGTCTAATGATGAGCTCCCTCCCCATCTAAGCACTTTCCCTTGTCCCTTGGTGGGGGCTTGGGGCCAGGCTCCTGGACTGCCATGCCAAGAGCCTAGAACCAGTCCAGCACCTTGGGACAAATGCCCCATCCCATAGTCAGTCTGCCCCAGGGTGGGGCACCTTGGGGAAGGGGAGAAAAAGACAGAGCCTGAGGCCTATTGTCTCCCGACTCCCAAGACCTTACCCTGGCAGGCCTGACTCTAACGAAACATGCTGACAGGTGCCACAGATTTGCTCAACACACAGACACTCAGGCACATCCATGAGTGTGCAGAAAGTTTATGCACACACCCAACCAGGTTGACATACAAAGACACACACTTGCAGAAGTCAAATGCTAAAATATACACGTGCATTCCTAAACACTTGCACGTGTGTGCACAATCACACACGTACACTCTCTCCCCTCCCATGGACGCACATGCATGTGTATGGTGCCTGGCACCCTGAATGTGGCTGGATGAGCGAGTAGGGAGGTCCTACAGTCCACGCTTATAAAGCGGAGACCTCCACTTGTGTGCACACAGGTGTGATGGCTCCCGCACCATGCACAGCAAGGGCACCCGTTCACGTTTTGCTACAGTTCTCATCTCTTTATAGTAAACAACCATTAGAACAAAAATCTGCATAAAAAACAACACATGTCTCAGCCCAGGGCAGTGGTTCAATGTCTGGGCCCTTCTCAAAGTCACAGAATTTCAGCTGAGCCCAGGCCTGGGATAAGCTCCTTGCGTGTTGTCGTGAGAGGGTGGGAGCCGTATGTGCACGTTAGCACACATATGCACACACATCCCTGGGGAATCACCTCATCTCTGCATCCTGGTTGTGAGGGTACCAGTTAGGACCCCCTCCCTTCCTTGTGACTCCCAGGCGACCATCCTGCCCACGCACATGGATGCACACACGCACACACAAGCCCAGACACCGGGGCTCGGGGCCTCAGCACCGACGAGGCCCTCATTACCTTTTCTAATCCCTTGCCATGTTTTCTCAAGAGGGTGCCCTGCAGAAACAATGTCACAGGGTGATCAGCCTGGCAAGCCACGTGCAGTGGGGACGCGGGGTGATCACACGTACTCATGGGGACAGGGGGTAAGGGGCATCTGCACTGCACAGGGGGCTGGTGACTGGGTCGCAAGGGGGTGTGTGTATGTGCGTCTTCACGACTGACTGTTAAAATGTGTGAGGGAGTCAGAAAGACAAGACAGGAGAAATAGAAATACAGAGCCAGAGAAAAAGGAGAGAAGTCGCTGCCAAAATATAACCATTTACAGTTGTTGTCTACATGAGACTCTCGGTTCTTGGGCGAACAGGAAAGCAAACAGCTCCACGTTCAGAGAGACTGGAACCTGCGTACTGACTCCAGCCTCTGTTTACTACCTGCCTAAATGGCTCCTCCCCGGAGCCTCAGCTTTCCTCGTCGGCAAAATGGGAATAATAAAATCCACCTTTCTCTAAAGGCTCACAAGGGTGAGCCGAAATTTCGCGCAGCTAAGAGGTCTGGTATATGGGGAATCATCAGTAAACGTAAGCCCCCTTTGCTTCCTGCCCACCAGTGCACTGCCTGTGGCTGGGCGTGCTGCCCCCAGCCGGTTACTGCTGAAGACCCACACTGAGGCTACCAAGAGATGAACTCCGGTAAACTTCTTGTACTTCCGGTACAGGATTAAATATTGTAAAAGCCTTGTACTTCTCTCAAAGAGGGGGATGCTGAAGTGGTTTACTGATTTCTGCCCTGCTCTGAGTCTAAATACTACCCCCACCAAAACAACAACATTAGCTCTGATTTAGTGACCGCTGCCTCCGCGGTCATGGAGCAAGCACTTCAGTGCGCTGTTCCACTGGGTTTTGACAACAGCACTCTGACAGTTGCTACAATTAACCACTATTTCCAGACAAAGAGACAGAGGTTGGAAGGTGAAGTGACTTTCCAAGGTCACAGAAAGAGAGACAGAGAGAGTGGCTGGGCTGGGATTTGACACAAAATCTGCCTGACACCAAAGCCGTCCCCCTCCTGGGTGCTTGGGTGTATGGACAGTGGGAGTGGGGTAGGTAGGAGTGGTGGACAGCCTCCCCGAGCAGCTGAGTAGGGTCCTGGGTGGTGAGCCCAAAGGGGCTGTGTTGACTTTGAACCTCCTAGTTTCTAGAAGAGATCCAGATACCCTAATGGAGTCTGAGCATGGGAGGGGGGTGGGTATCCCAACTAAAGGACCAGGGCAGACAAGAAGGTGCTAGGCCTGGGGTTTGGGAACCTGGAGGTGCTGCCTCCATACTTATAACAGGTAGGGGTGGTGGGTGTGGCCTTCCTCCCTCCCTCCCAACCCCGCCCCCTCCCCATGCTCTACCCCAGACAGACACAGGCACATCTAGGCAGGAGGTGGGACAGTGTGGGGGGGGCAGTGGGTGAGGAGGGGGCACTGGGTGGGGGACTGCAGCCATGCGGTAGGCTGAGTCCAGACATAGAGCGGACGGACGGACAGACAGACAGAAGGGACTCTACTTACGATCATCTGTCAGCCGTGATGGGGGCCGGGTGGTAGGGAGGGGGGAATAAGTCACCATGAGTCTCCCGGGAAGGCCAGGGAGAGGGCGGAGAGGGCACCGAGGGGTGAACCCCGTGCCCCAGCCCAGCCTGGAGGAGGCAGGGTTCGCTGCAGGAGGTCCAAGCCTCCTACACCATTGTTGCCTCTTGGGGAGACCCCACCCATCCTCCCCAAGCCTCCCACGTCCACCCAGGAATGTCCTCCCACTTTGTGCTGAGCTATCAACCCACATACCAAGGTGTCCAGGCCCCCAATGCCACCCTGGAGGGATCCATGCCCAGCCACACCCCTCCACAGATGTCAGGGTAACCCCACTCCCACCCGGCAGCCTGATCCCTGGGGATCACCCTCTCTAGGCTGTTCCCAAAAGGAAACCCCTATTCTATTCATCTTTGATCTTTGAAGTCCATGGTGTTTCCCTTCCTTGTCTCTTGATTGACCCCCTCAAGGGCCTCTGATAAACCCAGAGACCCCTATGACTTGTGTGCCAAATAGGTGGCCTTGAGCCCCAAGCTGACTTGTTTTCTGGATGATCTCTGACCTTGGAATGACCGCTTACTCACATAACCTCTAAGTTCCTTAGATGTCATTTGACTCTACTTGACGTCTTTGACCTTTAAATAACTGACCCATGAATGACCTCTTTGACCCTTTGATGACTTTTGACCCACGTGTAACCTCTCTGGTTTTTGGCCTCATTGATCTCTGGTGGCTTCTAAGACCCTTGGATGACCATTATGCCTGGACAACCTCTGAGTCCCAATACCTTTAGCACCAAACTCTCTGGGCTCCCACAGGGGAGGTGACCCAGGTGTCCCCCTTGACCCCTGTGGGCCTCACCGTCTGGTCAGTGAGGGGTGGCAGGACGATGGTCTTCTCCATGGTGTTCATGACCAGCTTCCACAACTCCTTCAGTACCCTCTTCAGCACCGTCTTCTCGCAGATTTTGGCAAAGAGAGTCAGGCTGGGGGTGAGGGGCAGGTATGAGAGAGAGCCCAGCTGGCTCTGACCTGTGGAACCAGGCCCTCGCCCTCAACATATGGGCAAGGTGGAAAAGCACCCCATGGACATGCCAGAGGGCTCAGGGCCTATACAGGGGCCTCGGGTGGTCTGATGGAGCTACGATGTCTGATACATGTGGAGAGCAAATGGTGGCTTGACAGCTCAGCAGTGGCCAGACAGGAAAGGGCCTCAAAGTCTGGGAGGAAGGCCTGGGCCTTAGCATGAGGGCAGTGGGGAACTATGGAGTATTCAAGAGAGAGAGACAAAGACAGACCCTTGAAAAAGGGTCTGTTTGAAAAAATAGAGTGGGGATAAAATGGATTAGAAGGCTGCATGGAGAATAGGGACTGTGAGGAGGCTGAGGCCATGCTCAGGAGGAAGAGGAAGCAAATTATAGGAAAAGGGCAGACTCGAGAGGGAGAACAAAGAATTCATGATTGGATGTTTGAGGCAATCTACCATGATTCATCCAGCAACTGAACCCCCACCCACCAAACCAGTCCTCCTCCAACTTTCTTTAATTTTCCTTCCATCTATTTTTCCTCCCTCCCTCCCTCCCATACATCCAGTTTTCTAACCATCCGTCATCCGTCCTTTCTTCTGCCCCTTCTTTCCATCCTCCCATCTACACTTCCATTTATCCTTATTCTCATTCATCCATCCATCCATCCAGTTATTCATCCAGCCAAATATTTACCCAACTATCCACACATTCATCCATTCATCTATCCATCCTTTTATCCACCTTTCCTCCATCTAGCCTTCCAGCATTTATCTTTTGATCTACCCATCTATCCACCTGCCCAACCCTTATGTCATCCATTTATTGGTACAAATACTTACTCACCAATCCCTCCAGTAATTTACCCACCCATCTTTCCATCTCTTCATTGCCTCCACCCACCCACCCATCCAAATCATTCAACCATCAGCCAGCAAGCATGCCCAAGTATTCTCTGTAGTCCTGGGCCCAGTCTCTGAGGCCCCACCCATGGCCCCTCCCTCACTGGCCCAGTGTACCCAGCCTGGCTCACTTGCTGTCCAGCAGGTCCATGATGGGCTGCAGCACGTTGTCAGCATCCTGGGCCACGCTGCTGCAGGCACTGGCTGGCACATTGCCAGTGCCCTTCACCTGGCTAAGTATGTCACCCATCTGTTTGACACACTCCTCAATGTGAGGCTGGAAGCTGAGGGCACAGAGGAGAGGAGCTCAGACCAGACTTCTGGACTCTGGAGAAAGGGCCAGGTGAGGCCATAAATGCTGCTCTGTGGACCTTGACCTTTTATCATCGGCATCAGGGAGTCATGGCATATAACTGAGGAGGGGGTATTTATAATAGCAGAATCTGGTACTGGGCTAAGACATTTACCATTTCATCACATAGTCTTACTCAGGTACTATTGTTATCATTCCCACTTTATAGGTGAATAAACTAAGGCTCAGAGAAGTTAAAAGACTCACCCAAGGCCACACAGCTAATAAGCAGTGAAGCCATGATTGAACTCAACTTCATCTAAGTCCAAGCCTGAGGTCTTCACTACTATATCTGCTGAGTCTCTGCATGCCCTAGGCTCAGAGGTCTGGGAGCTGCCCCCTCCCCCTGCTCCAAGCCCTGGAGTTGCCCCCACCTGGTAGCAAACACCCGGCTGAGTTCATCCAAGACGTTGTTGAGTTTCACCTGGAGCTCTTTTAAGATGTCACTGGCCTCAGCATCCAGCTGAAGAAGGGGAAGGGACATCCGTCAGGTCAGGTTTACAGAGCATCCACATGTCTGGGGCATTTTCCCACCCAACTCAGGGAAAGGGATCCCAAGGGGCTGGGGAGGAAACGAAGACACAGGCAGTGAAGCCACTTGCTGGGGTTTAAGGGAGTGGCCGAACAGGTATGAGCTCTGGGGCCTGCAGGGATGGCGGCAGTAGGGGGTGGAGATGATCATCCTGCTCAGCCCCACCTCACCTCCTTGCCTCCCATGGCTTCAAACATCTTCTCTAGCTGAACTCGCAGCTGCTGAGTGTTGTTCATGAGAATGCAGGGCTGGGGATGGGAACAAAGCAGGGAGTCAGGGCTCAGGACCCCTCACCAGGGTTTCTTCCACCCACCAGCAGGGACCCTGGATAGTTTCAGGGTCTGGATCTGGAGATAGCTTGGGTCCCACAAGGTCATCTGAGAATGGATGTTCCTGGGAGTGTTGAAGAGGGTGGTCTCTGGGGACTGGCAGAGAAAAGGATGACCCAAAGAAGGGGAGTTCTAGTCATATACCCACATGCTCCTACATGGGCTCAAAGCTTTGCATGCTCACGTACACATACCCTGAAGGCTTCATTTGCCACAGACAGTGACACACTAAAGGCATGTCCCCTCACCTCCAGATCCCCCAAGACATACACAGTCAGACACACACAGTTGGACACACATGCAGACACGGGTCTCAGAGCCCAGGGAAGGGCGGAGCCCTGGGGTTGCAGAATGGGGTTGGGAGGGAGGACAGGGGCCCCGCAGGTCACCACTTTCTCCTTCTCCTTGGAGCAGTAGGAGGCGAAGTCCTTGATGATGATGTCCGCATACTGGAGGAGCACATTACTGATGGTCTGGGTAGGACATGGAGGGTGGTTAAGAGGAGGGGCTGGAGCTAGATGGGCCCATCAAGAGCCACCAGTGAGATGAGGGATAAACTCAAACCCACTTTAGTGCCTAAAATGGACCACCGGGCTAGGTGAATTCTTCACCCAGGATGACCATCACCATTGAGGGAGACACTACCACTTGAAGACAATTATTTTATGGAGACTCAGCTCTTTTTCAGAGCAATCAACCATCATGTTAACCCAGCCCCAACCACGAACATTGCCTGATCCCAAACCAAGTCTCGATTCCTACCTGCATTCTCCACCTTCATGCCAGCCTAAAGCAAATCCAATTGAACCTAATCCCAGTGCAATGATCTCAACCTCCAAACTCCCCCAGGGCCCACTCAAATTCGATATAACCCCTAACACTCACTCTAATAATACCAAATCAAATCCCAGTCCTAGCAGGAACTCTTAACCCAACCCCAATCTCAACCCCATCCCCAAATTCAACTCCAACCTTAACTCCAACCATGACCTCAACCCCAACCTTAACTCAGATGCTGTCCCCAACTTACCACTCTGACCTCTATGGGAGAACCAACCCCAACATTGACCTCAACCCCAACCTCAGTCCCAGTGTATCACCAACCCCAACTCTGACACCAATCCCAGCCTTAGCTCTGCCTCAATCTTGACCCTAACCCTAACCCATCCCCAACCTGACCCCACCCCCGACCTCACCCATACTCCCGCACCTTAGCAAACCGCCTCATGTAGTGCCCCACAATCTGGGGGTCAGGGCACTCAAGCTTCTTGATAATCTCAAAGCTCTGGTTAAGCTGGGAGAAGACGTCCACCACGGAGCAGGAGAACAGGGCATGCTCTGAGGTCTGCTGGAACTGCAGGGGAAGGGAGGCCAGGAGAGAGAGAGGGGTCAGGGCCAGACAGTCCCCAGAGCCCACCCCCTTACTCTCCATGAGGAGAGCCAGACACCAAGTGTCCTGGAGTGAGATGGAGAGTGTGTGAGACTGACTTACAATCAGACACAGAGGCCACAGGGGGTGGGCAGGTGGAGTGAGGCTTGATAAACTCACATTCATTTGTTGAATAAACAAAAGACTTTAAACTCCATGAATAAGACAAAGATTGCAGACACCCTCCAGAGACTGGCCTCATCCCAACGGCAGTTTTGCCTCCAAGTTGTATCTCAATGGACCACAGAGGGAGTGAATCCACTGTAGGCAGATTGGGAGCTTGGTGGTGGGTCAGCCTTCTCACCCCATCCTTCTTGTCTCGCTCCAGGGCCCCGTGCAAGAAATCTCGGGACACCTCCTCATTCTCGTCCAGCCACTGGATGACGAAAGGCTCAAACCACCTGGAATGGAGAGCCGGGGTGGGACCCTGCCATCTCTTGTCCCCATAACCTTCTGCTTGAACACACCCTGTGGCCTTGGGTGGTCACTCCTGTGATCCTCTTCCCCACCAGGCCTTTGCTACTTCACCCATGAAATTGACCAAGTGACCACTGTCAGGGCAAGGCCTACACTTGCAGGAATCTTGGTTGATAAACTGCCATGGGCAAGTTTACTCTCTGAAATTCCAACAGAGCATAGTAGGTCCTCAGTAAATGGTGGCTACTAACCCACTCTCTACCACAGCTTGTGTGTCAGACATTCCAAGTTCAAATCTAGCTCCATCACTTATTGGACATTGCCTTGGGCAAATCCTTCAGCATTTAAACCTATATTTTTCATCCACAAAATGGGAATTATGATATTCTCATCTCATAGAATTGTCAAAAGGATTAAATGAGAAAATACATGTGGGACTGCTCGGCACAGTTCCTGATACTTATGATTATTAATTGGCTATAGGAGTCCTTAGGCCAATGACTAAGAATGGAGAACACGGGGTTTGAGCCCCAACTGTGCCCCTGATGGCCAGGGAATCCTAAGTAGGTGAGCCCTCCTCTTTGGGCCTCAGTCTAGTGTCAGGACTATGGTTCTGACTTGGGTTCTGGGCAGGAGGCTTACGCAGGGTACTCGGGCACTCGGTCCTTGAAAGCAGGAAGCTCTGCCACATACTCATTGTAGAGCCACTTGACCTTGAAGTGGAGGTTCATGTAGTCGGCACTCTTGCACAAGCGATGCTTGTCATGCTCTGGAGCAGGGAATAGGGGGGAGTGGCTCAGCCGGGAGGGTCTGCCACCCTCTGTCTCGGCAGTGCCCACTCTGGCCATCACTGGTATTCAAGCTCAGGCAAGGGGGGCACAGGGAACTCACAGTCTTGGAGAAAACACTGAGACACAGCTCTCTGCTGTAGCCAGGCTGGGAGATGTGGAGGTGGGGGACTCACCCTCCATGGCATACTTCATGTCCTGGGCAAACAGGTTCCACATCACTTCAGCACTGATTTTACCCACATTCAGCTCCTGGGGAAACCTGGCAAAAGTTAGGGAAGTATAGAAACTTGACAGCCAGAAGCCAGATGGCACAGGCTGTTTTGGCCTTCCCTGCCAAATGGTAGTGAAGAGGGATCTGTATTCAAGTTCTCTCACAGCTACCAACTTGCACAAGCAATGCTTGTCAAGGGTGAGTAACTCTGCCTTGAGGCCTTGCTTCTCCTGAGTCTCTACCCACACATCCCTCCATCCCTTAATCTACCCCTTTACCATCCATATACCCATCCATTCATCCACCCATCTGTATATCTACCCATCTATCCATTTCTCCCTTCATCTCCCTCCCTCCCTCCTTTCCTTCCTCTCTCCCTCTCTTCCTTTCCTTCCCTCCCTTCCTTCCAATCAATCATCCATCCATCCAGACATCTATTCCTTTATTCACTCATCCATCCTTCTACCAATCTATCCATCCATTCAGCAATCCATCAGTCCATCCAAAGTCCCCAATCTTATCTCCATATCTGAGTAACCAAGATATCAGAGCACCTCAGGGTTAGGGGCCCCTCTAATATTCACCTCAGAGAGATATAAAACACAATAGCTCATTCAGCTCACAGGGATGAAAATTCTACAAACACATAAATCCACAAACCAAAACTGTGCACCCATTCACACACAATTACACAATATACAATATTGTATATTGAAGTCCATTCTACAATTGTAAACACATACACAATCCCACAGACCACAGCTGTACACAAAATTACATCTATACATGTAAGAGATAATGCAATTTAAATGTAAAAAATTTAGAAGAGTATTTTGCACATATTAGAACATTATCTATTGTGATTTATGAACCTATACATACACTCAGAATTATATACATATATATACAGTTATTCACACAAATCAATACATATTAAAATACATATTGATTGCACCAATAATTGTGTATATAGATACAACTTTATGTTTGCAAGTTATGTCATATTTCATCCAGGCACAACCACACCCACAGTTGCGCCCACATACACAACACTTCATGTGCAACAGACATGATCGCCTTTACACATAAGACAAAACTGTGTACACACATACACGATGACCTCCAGATAACTAACTACACAGACACACGACTCACTGGTTGAGGCAGGGAGTGTAGGAATTCTTGTCTTCCTCAATGATGGACACTATGAGAGTGATCAGCTTGGACCAGAAGTCGAGGTTCTTGATGCTGGGGCCCTGTTCCTCTGGGGGAACTTCCCCCTTCTTGGCCTGGTGGGGCAGTGGAGATGTTGGCCACAAGGGGTCAAGGGATGGGAGCTTCAGATTTTTATTGAGGCGCAGGAGGTTGTTGAGGAAGGGGCCCCATTAACACGTGTGTGGTTCAGGTGGGAGGCCTGCATAGAAAGGCCTGAACTCATGTAAACTGGCTCAAGCAGGGCTCATATCTACTGAGCTTAACAAAGCTTAACTAGACACAGCTCATAAAATTGAATTTAGTTGAACAAACTCAGCTCCCTAAACCAAATGGAACTGAAACTAATGCAAATCATATCCACTTAGCCTAACAGATGGCATTTCTCAGGGTTAATTCAGTGGAACCGAACTTGGGCCAATTACACTTCATAGAGTGGAATTAAACTTAACTGGATTAAATTGAACTCAAATCAACTGAATTGGATTTAGCCTAATCAATCTCTCCAAGATCCACATGAACCTACATCAAAATAATGGACATAAATCGATCTGAACTCAACTCAACTTAATCTAACACAACACAATCTTAGTCAACCCAATCCGACTCTACTTGCTCACTTCAACCTAACATACTCAGACCAACTCGATCTAATGTTAGTCGATCAGTGGAAATGAATGTAACTAAACTCAGCAGAAATGAGCCCAGTTGAACCCAAGTCATTGAACTCAGCTGTACCTAATCTAACAACCCAGCTCATCCTCACCCAAGCCAACTCAACACAGTCAAGAACAACTTCAACTCAATTCAATTGAATTGAAATGACTAAATTTTTACTCAATTAAGTTCAACTCAATCCAATTCAGTGCTGCTCACTAATTAGCCAAGAGCAATTTTAAGTCAACTGAATAGAAATAAATGGAACTAAACTGATTAGAGTTGAACTAAACTCAATTTAATCCACTTTACCGCAACACAGTTCAATTAAGAGCAACTTGATTTCAACTCAAGTTAAATGAATGTAAATGAACAGAATGAAATAAAATCTAACTGAATTTGGCTCATGTGTTACCTCCTATTAGAAGCCAGACCTGATGTAGGGGCCACATCAGGCTAATCGCCCTGGGTGGTAAATTACTAACTTTTACATCTTTCCCTCCTAATAGAGCATAAACTCTGTGAAATGCTTTTGCCAATCCTGGGACATTATATGTATAGATAAACACATGTTAAAAGATCTCAAATAAATTGAGTCGAAATGACCAAAACCGTACTGTACCAAACATTCAATTCAACTCAAAATTCACTGAACAGTGATTCAATCCACACACTGTGTTATGCCAAACTAAGTTTAACTAAAATCAAATTATTTGAGCACCTATTATGTATCAGGTGCTAAGTACCTAACTATATTTTATATAAAGCTTGTATCTCATTGAATCTCCTCAATCCTGAGATGGGGGTTAACGACATAATTTTACAGAGGGAGATACTGAGGCTCAGAACAGTAAAATCACTTGGGAAGGAGAAGATCTGGGAGTTAGGCCAGGGTCAAATGGTGTCTACTAGTCCCTTCTGCCTCATCTGAGGTTCTTACAGGGTCGGTCTGGTACTCTCGACTGTAGAGTTCATGACAGTTGTTGAAGATGTACTCATAAGTAGAGTTGAGGCAGGCTTTCACACAATCCTTCACCACCTGGCTGGCGCGGGGTGGGCTCTGCAGTTCTTGCACCTGGAAGAAGGGAGGTGGGCATGGATGGGTAAAGCTGGGACAGGAGGTGCCCAGGAAATGGTTACAAGTGGTTCTGGGGTTAAGGAAACATTAACAGTGTGAAAGCAGAGGGTCACTGAAAAAGGGTACCTCTCTCTAGGAGAAATGCTACTTTTAAGACCTAAGAGTCCTGGAGAATTCTTCTCGGAGAGCTAATGGGACTGGGTCCCCTTTCCTACCTTCATCCGAAAGAAGGTGATGCTGGTGAGAAGGTCCACAGTGGATTTGAGGTCCTGGAGTCTCTCCGGGCTGCTGGCTGGGAAGTTATTCTGTTGGAAGGGAGAAGAGAGGTGGAGTTATGGAAGAAGGTTAGGGGAGGATGGGACACAGTGTTTTAGGGGAGATACAAGAGGCCTCAAGTTTCAGGAGGTGGATTGGGGGTCAATGAGAGCACCTTGAAGCAACTGGGAGGTCTTCTTGGATGTACCAAGTAGGTTGGGAAGGAGCTGCTCACATATGAGTATACGTGTTCGAGGAACACACTCTGCATGTTAGAATGGGTCCTCCCATGTGCACACCTGCTAGAGGCTGTCTATGGGCACACACATGCGTGGTGGCAAGCAAGTCATCACACATGCACTTCTCACCCGATACATGGAGAGGTCTATCCGCAGGGAGTTATGCAGTTGGTCCAGGAGCTTCACAAAGCGCTCTTTCTGGGGAAGCAGAAAAGGAGGATGGATGGAAGCAGGGACTTGGGCATTGAGGGTAGCAGTGAAAGGTGGCTGCCATATTGGCTGAGGGTTTAACATACAGTAAAAACATCCCATCCACCATTGAACTGAACCCTAATAACATCCATTTCCATTCTACAGAAGGGTAAACTGAGACTCAGAGAGATGTGACTGGTGCAACGTCACACAGCAAATCAAGTCCAAAGTGGAAATCTGGGAGCTGCACAGGGTTTCACCAGCACAGGTTTGGGTTCTCCCTCATCCCTCAGCCCCTGGGACTGACCCCGAAATTGGAGGCTGCGAAGCGGTCGGAGGCAGACACGTTGGTAGAGGCGGTGGTATGAGCATAATAGGCATTGATGTTGGCAAGCAGGGTGCTCATGACGGCAGGCACCCCAGGACACATGTACTTGGAGGAGAGGCAGGCAAAGTGGCTGGTGGAAGGGAGTGGGAAGCACTGGGCTGGGTGTCCAGCCATGAGAGGCTGTGACCCCCCAGAATGCCTCCAAGACAGCATCGTGACTCCTCCCAACCCCCCAAAAAATTCCCTTTCTGTCACCTGATTCTGTCCTCTGAGTTTCTCTCTGTCTCCTCTCTCCTATCTCTGCCTCTAACTCCAGCTCTCATCCCTGTCACTGTGGCCCCTAGCACTGGTACTAGCCTAACCTCCCAGAGGAATTAAATCACACTCACCACACCCACTTCTTCTCTGACTCCCTTTCCTATGAATCCCTTCCATCTCAGATCTGGCAGTATCCACTTGGTGACCCCCTTGCCCAGTTTCTTGCACCTCTCCCTGATGTCCACCCCAGCCTACAGCCTCACGTCATGGCTTGGTAGATGGACTCGACGCCATAGCGCATGGCAAATTCATCCACAATCTCCTGGGCTGTCTCATCATAGTAAACCTTCCAGGCATCATCACCCTTGGCATCCGGGATCTTCACAACCCCATTGTTCTGCACGTCAGTCACGAAGTGAAACAGATTCTGCCAATACCAGGGAGAAGGTGTATCAGAGAGTGCAAGGGGCCAGAAGGGGTCAGGTCTAGGGCATCTTACATTATCCATCTTTTTATTCATTAGGTCATTCATCTACTCTTTCATCCATCCAGCCACCCAAAATTTCACCTATCATTTGTCCATTCTTCCAATAATTCATCCATCCATCCATCCATCCACTCACCCATCCACCTATCCATTCAACTACCCCAAAATTTATCCATCCACTAATTCGCCATTCTGATAATTCAACCACACATCCATCTATCCCATACATTTACCCACAACTTAATCAGTCCATCCAACAATTCATCCTTCTACCCAATCAACTATTAATCCACTCATCCATCTATCATTCATCTGTTGATGCATCTATTCACCCACCCGTCTAACTACCCCAAAATTCGCCTATTACACCTCTGTACTTTCAATAGTTCATCCATACATCTATCCACTCACCCAGCCATTTGTTCACCCACCCACCTATCCTTCCATTCATTTACCCATCTATCCATCCATTGATCCACTCACCCCTTCAACACCAAATTCATCTATTCATCTATTCTTCCTCCTAATAAATCAACCACACACCCATCTATCCCATCTACTACATACAACTTAATCTGTCCATCCAATAATCCATCCATATACCCATTCAGCTATCTGTCCCCCATCAATTTATCCATCCATCCATCCATCCGTCATCTATCTGTCCATTCATCTGTTCACCCATCCATCTATCCAACTACCTCCAAATTCATCCATCCATCCCATATACTTCCAATAGTTCAACTAGACATCCATCTGTTCATCCCTCCATCATCCATATATTCTTTTATCTACTCAATACTCATTCATCTATTTAATTATTTATTCTCTCCAGAAGCCCCCAGGTAGCTGGAAAAGATAGACTCAGACACAAACAGCCCAACCTTGAATGTTCAGGGATGGGACACATGGAAGACCTGGAGCTGGGTAGTAAGAGTCTGCCTGGAGGTCAGGGAGGGCTTCCTAGAGAAGGGGGCCCTGAAGCTGGATCTTGATGGCTGGGGAGGGAGTTTTCCAGGCAGAGAGAGTGGCATAAGGGACAGCCTCAGAGGCCCAGGGGAGTGTGGATGGTGTGGCAGAAAAGAGGAAGGAGGAGCTGGGGCAGGTAGAAATGGTGAGTGGTGGCAATGTGGGAGATCACAACGAGCTTTGAGGGCAGGTTGAGCAGTGGGCCTCACCTCGTGCAGACAGGTGTACTGGACGTGGTAGGGGGCCACCTTCTCCTCGCCCTTGATCTCCACACTGATGTGTAGCCGGATGGCACCTGACACAGCAGACTTGTCAGTCCGCTTGTCTACAGGGCAGAAAGGGATGGCAGTGTCAGAACTTTCCAATCTGGCCCTGGGCTACTTTAATGTATGTATGACTGTTGCCCTCCCGGACTCCCTGAAATTAAGGCCTGGGTGTCTTTCCTCAGACTGACTCCCTAGAGTTGTGTTTCTTCCATTAGACAAGAATTCCTTAGGCCCCTTCTCTCCCTTCAAACTAGGATCCCAGACCTTGCTTCCTCACTCAGACTAAATTCCTGGCTCTGCATGTCCCTCCTTAGGCTAGAAACCCTAAGCACTGCTTCCTCCCCACCAACTGAGTTCCCAGGCCCTGCCTTCCCAATCAGATCAAGCTCCCTAGAGTCTGCTGCTCATCTTGTTATGCAGGTTCCAGCCTCTGCCATCAGAATGGGATATCTAGATTTCTTCCAATCAAACAAAGAAGTTCCTGGACTCTGCTCACCCCTGTCAGACTGGGTTCTTCCCACACCTTCAGACTAAGTTCACAGACCCTACATCCCCCATCAGATTGGGCTCACAGATTCCACTCATCTTCACAGACAGGGCTCGTGGGACTGTAGCTCACTTCTTGGATTAGGATGCCCGAACTATGCATATACTTCCTTTCTTAGATCAGATTCTTGAAGTTCAATCTTCCTTCTCAGGTTGGATTCCTGGGTCTGTGCCTCTCTCTTCACACTGGGGTCCCCAGGTCTTACTCCTGCCTCCACCATGAGACTGGAATACAGAGATTCTGTCCCTCCCTCACCCTACCAAACCAAACTAAGAATTTCCTTGGTCATCCTCTCAGCTGGGGTGCTTCCTGCTGCCATCAGATTGGGCTCCTAGATTGACTCCTCCTGACACCGTCTCTCCTTTCTAACTAGGTTCCTCATTCTGGCTGGCTCCCTGAGGCCTCCTCCCCACCCCCTGCAGACTCCCCCCCTCGCTCACCCAGGTTGTACCACACGTCCATCTCGCCACTGAGCGTCCGCACCTCGATGATCGTTTGCCCCAGGAAGTCATCAGACTCCCTCTTGAACCGCTGCTTCACGCGGGATTTGATATCATCGTCTTCATCCCAGACACGCACCTTGATTCGATCTGAGGAGTTGTGACATTCACTGCGGGGGGGGGGGAGGCAGGAGCAAGGGTCAGGCAGCCAGCCTGGGTCAGCACTAAGGCCCCCCTGGCTGCCCCAGCAGAGAGTCCTGCATGGGTGTGGGCCTGCCAGGCGCTTACAAATGGAAGTTCTCCTCCCACACAGGGTTCAGGTTCCCATAGATGGTTTTCGTCCGCTTCTTGGTCTTCCCAACCTGGACAGTGACGTAGGGGTCACTGGATCCCGTCTTGTCCTTTGCCTGCAAGCCCTGGGCACAGACCACTGGAAGACACATAGGACAGATATAAATGTGGCTCAAGGAAGGAGGTATGCTGGAGTCACTGCCAGAGGCTCCAGGCTGCTTGCTGGGGACGCCTGTGATATGGCCTGAGGGCACACAGGCCTTGCTAGAGAGTTAACACCCAGGGAATCCTCAGCCAATGAAGGATAGGAAGGTGCCCCAGGGCCGCCCCTGGGGTAGGACATTCTCAGGTGTGTGCTCTACACTGTGCCCCTGAAGTTTCCCAGTGGGACCAAACCTCCATTGACCGCAAAGTCACCTGCTCATTGGTGCCCACCTGAAGCGCACCTTCTTTCCTTGCTCCCAGAATTCTGTCTCCACCCCCCACCCCCAGGGCTTCCTGGGACCACCTCCTGGACATCCACCTGCCCTGAAATCATCTTGGGGTCTGTCTCCTAAGAAATCCAAATGAGGCAGGGCATGGATAAACACAAGGGCCCTGCCCCTAGGTAGGACCACTCTGCAGTGGGAACTCAATACTGTCCCCCGGCAGTCCCAGGTGGGACTGAACCCCAGGTGTCCACAGCACTGCCTGCTGTTGTCACTCCGTGTAGATAGAGCTCCTTCTCTTCCAGTTTCATTTCCAAACTTCCACAGGGCTTCCTGGGATCACTTTCCCGATAAACCATGTGCCCTCAACCCCTTTTCCTGGAGTCTGATTCTGGGGGCGCTAATCAAGAAGCACCCAGACAGTGTCATGCACATTGTTTTGGAGGCACAAATGTTCACCTGTGGGCATAAATGTGCACACAACGTGGACATGGGAAAGACATGGATATGTTCAAGTATGTGCGGCAAAGGGAAGGAAGAGTCCTGGGAGGGAGCTTAGAAGGCTGAGAAGGTCCTCCTAGCCCTCACCTCCCAACCCCTCACCCCCGGCAGCCTCACCAGTGATGCTGATCTTGGCTGACCATTTGGACGTGCCATCCAGCACGCTCTGCTTGACTGCCTTCATCTGCTGCGTGTGCGCGGACTTGGTCACAGCAAAGATCTCCTGGATGAGTTCGAAGATCTCGGGCTTGTTGCGCTCCCGGATCTTCATGCGGTCCTTGAGCACCATGATGATGTTCTGCGTCCGGTCTTCAGCCCCGTGCTTGGAGCTCTTCTCCGCTGCCCCTGCGGAAGCGGACAGCCCGCACTGTCCAGGGAGCGCACCTCACCGCAGCCCGCAGCCCGCCCCCCCGCCCCCTAGAGCTCCCTCAGCGGCTGCCATGGGCATTTTAAGCCATGGGGGTTCATGAGAATCAGCCCCAAAACCAGAGGTTCCTACTTGTTCTCTGAATCCCCGCACACCCTCCGAATTCCCTGCCTGTCCAAGACCCTGCCCTGTGCTAACCCTAACCCTACCTAACCCATTTTTCTCAAGGGGAATGGGTGCCTGTCGTTAACCCTGACCCTTGTAGTTAAGCCAGTCCCTGAGTCCCATCCCACCTTTTTCGACTCTCACAACTCCTTTCCCCTCCTCTCAACCCCATTCTTCCGCCAGAAGGTGTGCTGCCCCATCGCCCCAACCAGCCCACAGCTCTGCCCCTCTCTTCAAGCCCCTCCCATCTCGCAAATCCTGCTAATTCTCGTCCTGCCTCCCACCCTGCCTCCGCGGAGTCCCAGCCCCAACACTCAGAGCCCCACCCCTCCGTCCCTGCCCCGCCCGCGCCAGCGCTCACGCTGCAGGCAGTCGGCGTTGAGCAGGTCCTGGCACTTCTCGTGGCACTTGACGCCGCACTCGGTGCAGCGCATGCCCTGCCGCGCGATGCCCCACAGCAGCCCCTCGCACTCATAGCAGTAGGTGGGCGTGGTGGCCGTCCACACCTCGAAGTTGTGCGGCGTCGTGCACGAGATGGGGTAGATTAAGGCTTGCAGGGTCTTCTTGTAAACGTGGTTTTTCTGCGAGGAGTGAGGGGGTGCGGTATGGGGAGCAGGGCCCTCACCTGGGGGCCCTGTCCTGCGAGTACCCTCACCCTGTGCAGAGTACAGTCTAGTCTCACCCCCTCCGCCGCCCCCACGCGGTCAGAACCCACAGGTTCCTGCGTACAGAGGGTGCTAACCCGATGCTGAGCTGTTTACCCCCCGAGAGTGAGGAATGCCTGTCTCCGCCACACCCTTTTCCTCTTCCTCCAGAAGCCCCCAGCTCAGCCCACCTTACAACCCCACGCACCAGCTCCTCGTTGTTCAAAGTGCTGGAGGCCAAGGCCGACGTGATGCCCGCTTTTCTGGACTGGACCAGGGACTGGGGCGGGGATGACACCAACAGAGTCATGGAGTAGATCCACACCCATGGGGTTATCACCGAGAGCAGAATCCACAGCCACGGTTTGGGGCCACCAGCCACAGAGTCAAGCCAAAGTCACAATGAATAGGACACAGCAGCAGGAGAAGAACAGGCAAAGAAGTGACAGAGACTTGGGTTTAGAAGGGACCCTGGAAGGTGAGCAGCCTTACACCCCTTACTCACCCATCCCCCCGCCACCACGGGCCAGACTTGGCCATGGTCATCAGCCACACTGTGAACCAAGGTGGGAAGTCACCTGCCCTCTTTCCCACCCATGAACTGTAGGACATGGCAGGGCCCCTCCTCAGAGCCCATGGGTTGGGGGCCAGTTGAAAGACCCCAGTACAGGGGCCTGGGAAGGAGACTCAGGGGCCTAGGTCACTATCACTCACTCACCATGGCCTGAAGCGTCCCATGCAGCACACAGGGTAGAAACCAGATTAGTTAGTCCCAGACAACACCTTACCAGCCCTCAGCCCCAGGTCTGCCACGGGCAGCTGTGCAGGATGAGCACTGGGGGAGGGGAGGGCACAGGCACTCACCAGGTCACTCACGAGTGGGATGGGTTTCCTCTTACGAATGTCAGGCATGCTGTCAATGATGATGAGGCCACCCCCTGGACTGTAAGACACACATGAAGACGTCAAGGGCCCAGGGAAGTCCCCATTCCTCCAACAAACATCAGCTGAGGCTGAGGCAGGACATGTGATTTCCCCAGGCATTAAGAATTTCATTGTGCCCCCCCCACCCAAAAAAAAAAATACATTCAACTCCTAAACCCTAGGACTTCAAAATGTGACCCATTTGGAGATAAGGTAATTGCAGAGGTCATTAGTGAAGATGAAGTCATATTAGAGCAGGGTGGGCCCCAGTCCAGTGTGGCTGGTGCCTTTATAAGAAGAGACACACACACAGAAGACAGTGGTGTGACAATGGAGGCAGAGATTGGAGCGACGCACTTACAAACCCAGAGCTACTAGTGCTGACAGCCCCTGAAAGCTGGACAGGCCAGGCAGGAGTTCTGCCCTATGGGTGTCGAGGGAACGCGGCCCTGTCCACACCTTAATCTCGGACTTCTGGCCTCCAGAACCGTGAGAGAATAAATTTCTGTTGTTTTAAGCCCCCTGTTTGTGGTCGTTTGTCACAGGAAATGAAGACACTGGGCCTCAACTTCCTTGTCTGGAGATGGGGAGATGATGCAGGTGCCCATGTTTAATAAAAATTTGAATTAAGGGAAACCTAAGTAGTATATAAAACTATCAATGAAACCTTTCTTTATGCTGAAAATTGAAAATCTAGCCTGGAAGGAGTGGTTTCAGCTCCCAGGGAACGAGGGAATGGAAATTGTGTTCTTGTCTCTTGGCAGTTTTACAGTAGCCGGAGGGCTGAACGAGCGCTGTGGCAGACGCAGCAGTGGCCTGTCTGAATTTCCTTTACTGAGAGGTGCACTCATTCCAGGGAAGGTTCAGCTGTGGCTCCTCTCCCCAAGGTTCCTCACTGGCCAGTGAGAGAGGTGCCTGGCCGCTGGGTATCCTGGACAAGCTCTAAGGGGCAGCTCCTGCTCCAGCGCCCCCTGCAGGATCAGGCAGAGGCTTGGCGACTCCTGAACCACATCTCTGCTCACACTGCTTCCCAGGCCTGACCCTGCCTGCCACACCGGTGACTCCTGAGAGAGCTTCCTCCATTAATCACACGCACAGGAATCCCCATCTCAGTCCCTGCTCCGGCACGCCTGCTCATCTGGGAATCACGGCTCCTGGCTCTGTTTGCAAAAGACCTCCGAGGGAAGGAAGTCACTCTCCTGCTGCTATTTTAAAACGTTAGTGTAATTTAAGAATTTCTTTTGCAACCTCATTATCCAAAGGCTGAAAAAAACACCCCAAATCAGTAACTTAAGAAGTTCGATGTGACAAATGGCTCCATTTAAGACCAGACTATTGTTGATGAAAAGTGCCAGCAGCCACAGCAATAGGCTGGGAGATTTAAAAGCAGAATCAAAGCAAAAAATTCACTCCAAGCTTGCAGATGGGCAGTGCCGGAGAATGGGTTTCTCCTTTATCTCACATATATTTTTAGGGGGAAGCATTTTTGAATTATGTGAGTGACTTAGGCAAGGCATATACCTCTCTGGACTCAGTTTCCCCATCTGCAAAACAGAGTAGTGCCCCCCCCCCCATGGCTTTGTTGTGAGGGTTCAACATGTTACCACCTTTGGCTCCTGAGTGTCTTTTGATAGTGGTTCTAATTGTTTCTTTTACCCATGCCCACTCTGGGCCCCGTCTAAATGGAACCTGTCCCTGCCCTTGCTGGCTACAGTGCAAACAAGCCTCAAGCTCTGGGTTCAAAACTTCTTCCCAGCCCCAAAGCTCCAGTACTCACCCGCCTTTGAACCACAGGGATTTGGACATCTCTCCTTCTCCCCGGGCCTGCGGAACAGACAGATGTGGTGAGCGTGGCTGCCCTTCCCCAGGGCCAGGCAGTCTCCACACCCACTTCTGTCTTCCCTTATGGCTGTGAGTCAGGAAACTTGGGGACCTAGTCCTCACTGTGTGCCCTTAGAGAGCTCACTGGTTTTCTCTAGGCCTTAGCTTTTCCATCTGTGAAATGAGAGAGAGGAGTTCCTCTCTGCCATCAGCCTTCGTGGATGTTAGTCTCCTCATCTGTCAACGTGAGGATGTGTTAGCATCAGTCCAGCAAGCGCTTATGCTTCTGTAGCCTCTGGTGATTCTCAGGGGCTGGTTCAAACACTCACAAGAACCTGTCATTCCTTAAACTCCCTGCAGCCTCACCTGCCTGTCTGCTTTTGTGTCCCAGGACCCTTGCCCAAGCTGTGCCACCTGTGTGTATGCCCTCCCACCTTCTGCACCCAAGAAGCCTCCACTTATCATTCAGGTCTCAGTGTACACCCAGAGTCTACACCTCCCATCTCCCATGTAACTAACTAAAGGGTTGCATGGCTGGGGTGGGGGAAACGGGCAGCACTCTATTCTAAAATATTACTGAAGTATTTTGAATACTTTAAGTCTCACCTCCTCCAGAGAATTTTCCTAATTGCCTTGGATTTGTTTTATGTCCCATCTATAAAACCTGGAGAGCCCACCCACCTTTATTTTTCTTGTCTTATCACTGGTTCCATGACAAGGGTAATAGCTGTTGTTTTGTCTTGTTTTTTTTTTTCATTTAATTTGCCAACAGAGTAAAAGTTATTCAATAGACTTTTCACTGTATATTCTTTTCTACCTTTTAAATTTGGAATCATGTGAATATCTTATTTAGTAAAAGGTAAAATAAAGTTCTTTTTTTTACACTGACAAGAAATTCGACTTGAAATTTTTGTGGCTCTGATACTGGATGGTTGAAAATTTGGGGAATGTGATTAGGATCTGCTCTTGCCAGCCTCATCCAAATTTGGAAGGTCCCGCTGGATGATAACACTGCTCTGTCTGCAGCCCAGAGTCATTTGAATGACTGAAGGAGTAAGTAAAGGGTCTCAATCCTGCTGCACATCTGAACAGTCATCACACTGACCCTGACACTAATTTTGTCTCTCACTGAATTCCTTTCCTAACACTGACCTGACCCCGGACCTTCCCCAATACTGACAGTGACACCCAACATGATCCGAAGCACTGATCTCGTGCCCTGATACCAATTCTAACTCTGACCTCTGATTGCTGCCTTAATCCTGATATCGACCCCTATGCCTAACCTCTACCCCTATCCATGAACTTGACCCCTGACATAGCTGTAACCATGACCTAGGTCCAGGTCACAGCTCACCTCTCCTCCTCCTCTGTTTAGAAATATCAGGTTGGCATGGGGGAGGCTGGGCTGGATCTTGGTGTGAGGCATAGGGCAGGAAGGTGTGCGTGAGATCAGGAATGGTAGAGCCAAGGCAAGGGCAGGAGAGCATGGGGCCGGGTTGGTGTGGGCAGAGCCATGGAAGGACCAGGACATACAGAGGAATAGACGTGGTGGATGGGGTGAGGAAGTGGGCATGGCCAAGCTGTCCATGAGGCATGGCATGGACTGGTGCAGTGGGTAGGGCCAGAAAAAGGACCAGTGTGGCAGGAGCATTAGAGGAGTGGGGAAGTGGGCATGGCCAGTCTGGGCGTGGTCACGGGTAAGGCATTGGGCCAGAGAGTGAGCTGGCCAGGGCTCTCACTCACCTCCTGCAGCTGCAGCCGCACTTTGTTGAAGGCTCGCAGCCAGTTGGCCTTGGCCCTCGACATGGAGTCCTGACCCTCTTGGCCTTCCTCATCTTCTTGCGGCCTGAAACTGAGGCCCGGGGCATCCTGAGGTTCCAGGGCTGGCTCTCCCTCCACCCTTTGCCTTCTGAGTGATGCCTTGTCCTCCAGAGACACTAGGACCCACCTGTGCCCCCCTCTGACCTGTCCCAGTGCCCTTGTCCCCTTCCCACACGCCCATCAGCTCTCTGACAACTTTGGGTCCCCAGACTCCCTTTTCCATCCTCCTGGCCCTCTGACCCTTTGTAAATCTATTTGCCCAGGGTCCTCCCAAGCGTTTGTGACTTCTCCAACCCCTCACAGCCCCTAAGACACCTTCGTGACGCAGCTTGACCTCTTCTAACTCCACTGAACCCCCTCTGACCACCTGGGCCCACCTTGATTTCTTCAGTAAATCCACAGTCCTGTGACAACTCCACCCTCCCCTCCGATTCCCTAGGTCCCTGTTCACTCCATCATGGCACCACTGACCCCCAACCATGGTGACCTTGTGACAGCCCCTCAGCCCTCTCTCATTACCTCTCCTCAGCTTTGGGGGGCTCATCCTTGGGCACCCGCTCAGCTGTAGGCACCTCCTCAGGCACAGCTGGCTCAGGGGCCACTTTGGCCACAGTGGGGGCCTCAGTGGGCAAGGCTGGGGCCTTGTCCTCCTCTGGGGCAGCTGGCAAAAGACTGACACGCTTGAAGTCCTTGGGCTCAGCCACAGCCGCCTCCTGGTGCTCGGCATAGCCACGGATGTCATCAGGCACCTCCTCTTCCTCTTCCAGCTCTTCCTCATCCTCAGGCAGCTCCTCTTCCTCCTCCTCCTCTTCCAGGAAGTCCTCCAGGTCCTCGTCCAGCTCCTCATCCAGCTCCTCATCCAGCTCCTCGTCCAACTCATCCTCATCTTGGTCCCAGTGCGGCGAGTCCTTGTGGTAGCTGACTGAGCTGTGGCAGGAGTGGTAGGAGTCCCGGTCCCGCTCATCCTCCAACTCGGAGCCCTGCAGGCTCTGCTCGTCCGGATCAAAGTCCTCGCTCAGCTGTGAGCTGCCCTGGCTCAGCTCCCCTGAGGAGGCGTAGCGGCTGCTGCCTGTGGGGCTGAAGGCATGGGAGGGGCTCAGGGGCTGGGTACAGAGCCTCTGCCCAACCAGCCCCAGCCCCACAGATCCAACACCCAGTCGTTTATGCAACACCGCTGAACACCTGTGGTGCACTGGGCCCCACTGTCGGTGCCAAAGAAACAACCATGAACAAAAGACACAGAAAGCCTGCTCTTGTGGCAGTTACGGTCTAGGTGGGCAGACAATAAACCAGATCAATGAACTTAGTGATCACGGATGACCTACTGTGTGCTGGCTCTGTCCACGCTCCTCCCACATGCTGGGAACCCGGGATCAATGTCCTCACCATAGCCCCCTTGGAGACCTAGGGCTCCGGCAACGTTGCCGTGGTTGTTGTGCTTGGCTCTTGACATCTCCCACCTCAGCCTGGTCCTTCCATCACTGAGCCCCTTCATTCAACAAGGCCGGGCCTTTCTGCCTCCACCCCTTGCCTCAACCTCTGCTCCCAGCCGGCCCTGCCACAGGTCCCCTTAGCTCCATCTCGCAGACGCACGTAAAATTCCCTCACTTCTCTGCGCCCTGGGCCCTACCCTGGTCCAGGCTTTGTCATCTCCACACAGTGCTGCCCCATCATCCATTCCCATCCCCTGCCTCACTGGAAACCACAGAGGGGCTTCTTTGAGTCATAAACCCAATCACATACCACCCCTGTCCAAACGCCACCAGGCCCTTTAGTGTCCTTGGAACAAAACCCATGCTATGCCTGGCACCCTCTTGTGGCCCAAACCCTCCAACCTCTCCACCCTCTGTCCCTCTTTTTCTCCTCCTGCTCTGGTCACAATGACTTCCTTGCTGTTCCTCCAACACCCTAAACTTGTGCCCACTTCCAGGCCTCTGCGCTTGCTGTGCCCTCTGTCAGGAATGCGCTTTCTTGCTTGACTCTCGTCCCATTTTTGCCACTAAATGTTTTGCCTTGAACATGTTATTTCATTTCCTTGGATCTAAAAAATAAAGGCTAGATGCTCAGTGTTTTATAAAGTTCCTTCCAAAATATTTTATCCATAAACTAGCCAAGCTTTCTGCAGTATATATTAAGTATAGAAAATTTCAAAATAAGGGTTGTTCAAATACCTGCAAAAAACCGTATTGGTCAACAGTCAAGTTTGAGCAGGAAGCTTAAGAAGTTTTCCTTCAGATGACGATTTACCCAAACTCCCACACTGTCCAATAGAACTCTCGGTAAGGATGGATGTGTTTTCTATCTGTCTAAATGCTGTGCAGTCAACGGGGAGGGGCAGCAGGCTGGAGTTTCAGCCTCCCCGGCTCAAGGACCGGCACCCTGCCCCAGGGCCATGGTAAGGCACACTGGGGCCAGGGGCCCACCTACTGGGCAGGTCTGGGGACAGCCTACTTCCAAAGGAGTGGTGACAATGGCTGGACAGAACAGGAGCAGCCCCAAGTCACTGTGCCCATGCTCGCTGGCCAGGAACACAGGGTCTGGGGCCACCAGGATGGTTGGGCAGGATCACCTGGGACCCCCAGCCAGCTGCTTGCTGGGATTTTTCCAACAGTACCGTGTCTCACATCCCCCACTAATAGGGATCTCTTGCCACCCGCCCCTCCCCGACCTGTAAGAGTAGATGGGGACCAGTGGCTTTTTAAAGGAGTGCAAGGAGCCCCCATATCTCAGTGGGACCAATCAGGGGCATCTGGGCTTTCTTCCTTCAGCCAAAGCAGATCCATGTTTCTCAATCTTGTGGAATTTTCTTGCAAAATTTTGGGTAAAGCAAGGGCTCTAGTGTTTATAAGAAAGAGTGAATGCTGCTTTTCTAGGCCCAGTTACCTACACCTCCAGCTCCCTCTAGCCCCCTACTCCTCTCTTCACTCCAGGAGACAGCGCTAGACACACACACACACACACACACACACACACACACACACACACACACAGACCTCAGCTCCAGCTTGGCTACCTGAGGGCCTGCGGCTCGGAGAACTCCTCGTAACTGTGCATGGAGTCGCTGTAGGATTCCCGGGAACCCAGGGGCGGTGGGCGAACAGAATACTGGTGGACTGAAGCATTGGGCTGGGACGTAGTATAATAGGGTGGGGGGATGCTGTTGCTTGTCTCGCTGCGATAGTCACTGTCACGATCGTCCACTGCACTGTCAGGGTCATCATCTGGAAGAGAGAGGAGGTGAGGGGGGAGGGTGAGGAGGGGCAGCTGGAGGAGAGACATGGGAAGAGAGAAGACAATGGGGGCCAAAGCAGGATCTCAGACTTAGGGGATCTTCACTGGCTGCTAATCTAAGAAGAGTGACCAGAATGAACGAAGGGTATTGGGTCATGTAAACAGAGGCACAGGCTTTAGAGTAAGGGAGGTAAAAACCTTGCTTTGCCTCACGTGGGTCAAACTGGACCTAGAGTCTGGGTCCAGGGTAGGCGCCACAATGTGAGGACAGTGGTAAACGGGAGGGTATCTTTCAGCTCAAATGTAAGAACGGACTTTGCCAAAGTCCAGGCTCTCTGAAAACAAAATGGTTTTTTCCCCAATCGGGCAGTGAGCTTTCCATAACAGGAGTCAAGCAAACACTCAAAGAAGTTGGAGGGAGATCAGAAGGACAAGGCAGAGTACAAACGCCCCTTAACCCTAGAGAGTTCTTCATATCTGAGAATGGAGCCCCAGATCTGAACTCATGAGCACAGGAACAAAGAAGGGGCTCTGACAAGGTACCAGCTGCCTCACAGAGGGTTAGGTCGTTAGGTTGGCAAGCCCACCACACACCCAGACTCTATCACTGAAATGGCCCAGGGTGGCGTTGTCAACTTCAAGTGTTACATGAAAATTAAAGGGTGTTTTTAGCTTGGTTTGTTTTCCTTAGTAAAAAGAAAACAGGTTTTCTTTCTCAGTAAAAAGAAAATGGAATTGTGTCAAGGGAAGTTAGATTGTTGCTGGACAGGAGAGACTATTTATTTTGAAAACAGCACTTGGTTTGAAAATGGGCTGCAAAAAATAAATAAAAATAAATAACCCCTGCCGGGTGGCCCATGGAATCAATTTACTGGTGATTTTAAACACCAAGGAGGTGGCTCACCTCTTTTTATCCCTTTAAGTATTTTTCGTTTAAGTATTTTTGCTTTAAGTATTATTTCCCAGATGTTTGTCTATTTTTGTTTCTTTGTTATTTGAACCTTCTAATTGTTTTCCAGCTAATGTGTCTGTTTCTATATATATTCAACAAATAGGTCCAATTCTTAAGATGTGGTAAATTTTTAAAAACTAATTCATGCATTCCCTCAGTTATTTTGCCCTTAGAAAAATCTTAATTCGTTTTCAGCTGGAAAGCTGGCCCTACCAAGGCAACGGTGGGTTCCCAGTTTCTCATTTAACTCGGGCCACTAGGACCTACGAGCTTTTCACCCTGCCCCGCCGTACACGGCGACCCTCTACTGCGCATGCGCGGCCTGCACCGACGTTAAGGACAGAGGCAGATGCCGGTTTCCATGGCTTAGAGTGGTGGGCCTCGGGGCGAAACTGTGATCCTGTAAACGCCTGAGGTGGGGGGATCTGAAACCTGGACGATCCCCCTCGAAGCTCTGGACAATTTGTCAGTGTCACCAAATTGCCCCTATGACCAGTTGGTTTTCCACCCAATTATACGGGTCTTTGGCCAAATTGGTGTTCTGTTTACCAAATTGTTCTTGACTAAGCCAAGACGTTTTCAACCGAGTCACATGAGGCTGTGTGCTGTTCACCCAATTATTTTTTTCTGCCAAACTGTTTTTGAGGGCGAATCGCTTTTGATTGTATTCTTTTTGTTTTCCCCCAGACTCTGCTTTTTACCAAATTGCTGCTTCCAACTTTCCAACACTGTGTCTCCATAAAAGGTTCTGCTTTTGGCCCGGTGGTCTTTGCTCATCACCCCGTTATCAGCTTTAGCCAAATTGGTTTTAACCAAAAACATCTGTTTTCGATGGTATTATTTGCTTGTGACGAACTGGTTGTTACCAAATCATCTTTTCTGCCTAATGTCTATTCTGGTCAAATTGATTTCTGACCAGCTTGTTTTTGACAAATTGTTTGGATCAAAGTATGTGTAAACAGTTTCCCTGGTTCTGGAGGGAGGGGGTGTGGAGCTTGTCTGCCAGGGGCCGGGGGGTTGGGGGGGAGCCCCCAGCTGGCACAGGAGAGAGGATGTAGGTTCCTATACAGACTGAAGGACTGAGTTTCTCTGGAAAAGGACATGGGAGTAAGAGAACCCTTCCTTAGGGAGGGAAATGGGTATTCATTGGTGGGATGGCTTGTCTCCCTCCCCTGGGGACAAATTAGAGGAAGATGTGTGTGAGGGGGCTTTGGAGGGAGGGCTCAGAAATGACATCCACCTGGGGACCCCTGCCCTCTGCTCTGAGACCCTCTTTCTTCCGCACCCCCCACCCTCGGAGTGACATTTCCAGGTGGAGGAGGAAGATAGGGAGACAAAAAGAGGAAGGAGTCATAGGAGAGGAGATGAGGTTATACATGGGGAGTGGGGGGATGGGGGTCACAGTGCCCAGCTGGAGACAGGCAGGTCTCCCGTCTAAGGCCCACGCCTCCCAGCTGAACCCTTCCACCCCAATGGCAGTGCCCACTCCCCACCAGATAGAGCAAGACCCCCCAAGACAGATGTTAAAGGTCAGGGGCAGGAGGGCAGGGAAGGGGCCTTGTCGTCTGGCCCAGTGTGCCAGCTGCAGGCTCCTCGCTTCCCTGCACAGTGGGGTGGGGTTGCCAAGGCACCCCCTCCCCGTGGCCTCCCAGGATGTCAAGCTGAGTACTTACTCTGCTGCTCACCCCAGCCAAAATAATTCCAGTTGCCTACAAAGAGAAGGGGCAGAGATAATAAAAGGGAGCAGGCAGGGGGGGCACAAGGGGGGGGGCTCCACCATCCTCCTCATTCTCCCCATCTCCTCCCACCCAGGACCCCAGTCACCTCCTAACCTGAGGATCTTTCCCCAAGTATCACTTTAACCACTGACATTTGTCACGCCTTCACTCACCACCTTGGGAGAAAGGCGGAATATCTGTTTTATGCGGAGGCCACAGGCTCAGCCAGGAAGTAACAAAGGGTTTTCCAGCTCTGAAGTCTGGTTGGCACACCTGTCTTCTTCCCTCCCCTATCCCATGCGTGAGGAAAGAAATATTGAACTGGAAATCCTAAATTTTGAAACACCCCCGTTGGGTGGGTTTTTCTCATCCTGCTCATTGTACAGGTGCAGAAACAGGGTTCAGAGATGTGGGATAAGCAGCCTCAAGCCACACAGCCTCTGAGCTGCAGGGCCAGGAAAAGAATCATGTCTTGCTTCATCACTCCCAGTGCCTGGAATTGTGGGAAATGCCTTGGACCAAAGCCTGTCTCCTCCACGAACATTCCGAAGCAGACTTGCAAGTGAATGCTGGGAGGTAGGTCTTCATTCCCAAATTGAACCCACTCTTCATTCCAGTCCACCTGCCCAGGTAACTCTGTCATCTGCTCCTGTCTCCACCTCATCTGGCCCTTCCCCCACCACAACCTTCAGTGGGGTAGGGACTTACAGTTCCTTCTGGGAAGCGATGGCTTCCCCCCAGGCAAAGAAGTCAGGAGACTTTCTCAGTAACATACCCCAGGTTAGGACAGAACAGGGTCCCCCAACTGCAGTTCCCTACCAGCTCCCCCCACTAGGCTCCACCATCACCATTCTGGGCATATGGGGGGTGTGAAAAACAGGTATGGGGAGACAGTGAGAGAGGAGGAAAGGGAGAAAAGGGGGATAAGGAAGAAGATAGAACAGGAGAAAGAAGTTGAAGTGCGGGGTGGGGACAAAGTGTCATGGGTTCGGGTTCTACCCTGGGACTCTATGATCTGTCACTTCCTCCCCGCTCCAGGGGACTCAGGAGGAACTTTTGGGGAAGAAACATCTCCTTGGCCCATGGAGACCTGGTCTGGGTGCATCTGGGTGTCCACAGGGCCAAGGAACATAAACAATCTTGAAAACTCCAGCCTGGATGGAGGGGCAGTAGACAGAGGAACGTGATCATCATCAGCAAAAACAGACGCAGTGCAGTGGAAAGAGTCCCTCAGACCTAGTTCAAATCCTGGCTTTGCCTCTTGCCGGGTGTGTGACCTTGGGCAAGTTGCTTCTCCTCCTGGGCCTCGATTTCCTCATCTAAGAAAACAGGCGAATGAAACAACTTTGTCCATCATCCGTGTGCCTGTTTTACATGCATCGGCAGGACTGTAGGTGCCCGTCTGCTCCCTCTGGCTTTGGGCTGCTTGGGGGCCTGTGCTGGCTGCAAGAAAGAGCCCCTCATCTGGATTTGACTGATAGAATGAAAGCGTCTGCAAAATGTTTTTTAAGCCTCTAGATGTTCTGGGACTCCTCAAAGCGAAGGGCTGTCAGATGCACCATTTCAAAGAGAGTGACTCCAGGGATCAGAGAGGGACACTGGCATGTCTGCGGCCACAGAGCAAGGCAGAACTCAAACCCAAGTCCCAGGTCTCTTCTTCTTTCCACCACACTGTGAGCATTAACTGCCCACTCTTAGGACCCATGCCTCTGGAGAGGAGTGGGCCTGTTATACACAACAGTCATGGGTAGGGAAGGGAGACCAAGGAAGGAATGGAGAGGTACTTACAACACTGGTTGCTGGGGACGGGGAGAGGCTTGTCTTGTTCATCTTGGAATGAATACTGAGGGGAGGAAAGGAAAGAGGGCACATCTCAGAGGGGCCAGAAGCCAGGGGACTGGGATGGTCTTCTGTTGTGTCCCATCCTGACCGCCCCCCACCCCATGCCTCTCAAATTCTCTCCCTCTGGAGGAGAAAGCTACACATGTCACAGATGGAGAGAGACACATACAGAGAGGCAGGGAGACACAGATATAGGAAAAAGAAAGAGACACACAGGAAGGAAAGAAACAGAGACGAGAGAGACAGGAGGGAGAGAGAGACAGACAGAGAAATGAGGTTGGACAAAGATTACTCACACGAGAGTATGGCCCCTTGAACTCCACCTCTCACTAAAGAGCACTGTAGTCTTGTCAGCTATTCCTTCCCTGCCCTCGTCTTTTAAAGACTGTCCTCTGGGCCCCAGGGGGTATTTGCACTGTGGGGATACAGAGCCAGGAAGACCAGGAAGAGCGGCATGGAAGAGCGGAGGTACAGGGGCTGAGGCTTGTGAGGGATGAGAATTTTTAAGAAAGTCTGAAAGTGTGACTTGAGGAATTAAGGGGTATGGGGCAGAGAGGGGGTGTGAGAACTGCTTCAGGGCCCCTGTATGTCCTTGGGGGTATTTGGCAAATGCAGAACTTGAGTCAATTGAAATCATCATCACATTGTTGGTAGACTGTTCCTAGCTGACATCCTGCTTGGAGACGGGACCACATGAGTCACCGATTCAGTCGGGTTATGAAGAGTTAGAGACAGAGATATAGGGAAAGACAGGCAGCGAGACAAACAGAGACAGAGAGCGGAGGACATGGGGAGATGAAGAGAGGCAGACGCAAGAAGGAAAGAGCCCCCCATGTCAATACTCACCTCATCCTGGTCCCGCATGGCATTCAGCTGCTCCAGCTTCTTGGCCCAGTAACGAGCCTCCTCCTCAGGAATGTCTGGAAGGGGAGTCCTGGCTGTGAGCCTGGAAGCCCCTGCTGTCCCGTCAGCACACACCCAGTATATCCTGAAGACCTACAGGTCTGGTCTCCACTGGGTCTGGGGTCAGGATGGCACCCCGGTCCCTCCCTGCCCCAGCACTGCCTTGGGGATGGATGGGGGATGAGAGAGAAGATGTACCCTAGCATTACAATTGTGGGGGAGCCATGAGTCCTTGGAGGGATGATGTGGGAGAACTGAGCTACTTCTGGGAAAGGTGGAAAGGCCTCTTTGTGTCTCTGCTTTTGTTTACCTCTGCTGTCTCTCTCTGTCTCTGTTTCTCTCTGTCTCTCTTCTATCCCCAGCTCACCCTTGAAGCCAAATCCCTCACCAAGAACCAACCAGGGCAGCTCAGACCTGTGTCCCATGGATCAAGAAGCATTTGCTTCCCCCTGGTAACCTGTAGGAGCTGGAACATGCTCTGTACACAGCAGGTGCACACCTCAGCTGACTCGCTGAAACCCAGAAAATCCTCTCCTCTGGGGAGAGGAAAACTTGTCTTCAAAATGAGGCTTATATGGACCTACCCAGGCCTGACCATCCTCCTGGGACTGGGTGAGGGTCCTGTGCCCCCCAAACTCACCTAAGGGCAGCTCGAAGCGGGTGTCAAGGAGGATGCGGTGGAAGGTGGGGTCCTTGGTGCCACAGATTTCACTGTCTGCCATGATGACCTGGGAGTCCAGAGTCAGCCACTCTCCAGGGCCCTCCTGGGTGTAGGGAGCAATGATGACAGGGGTCAGGTTCCAGGTGAGGTGAGGTGAGGTGAAGCGGATCAGGTATCTGCTAACACAAGTTGTCTCCCTCATCCCATCTCACCTACCCCAAGAGCCAGGGCCACACCCCCACTTTACAGATGAGGAAACTGAGACTCAGAGGGAAGATCCCAGTCCAGGGCAACATGGGGACTTGTCTGGGGAACCCAGAGTCAAAGATCCAGAGAGAGGGCCCTGTAGAGTCATCAGGAGTAGTCACACAACCACTCCTCATCGCTGACAGCAGTTATGCAGCTCTAGCTTCATATAAAGGCCCTGGTGCTCCCACAATCTGGTAAGGAAATCCTTCCCCAAGTGAATGAACCAGTGCCCCTGGGCTCAGGGACATAAGTCCTTCAGCAGGTGGGATCTACTCTGAACTTCAGTTTTTTAATCTCAAGTGAGAATGATGTTCTGTGGAATTTGCTTTCCACAGCCCCAGAGAGAGGCTGGTAGGGGTGGAAGTAGTAGTCCAAGGCCCTCTGTATATATCCAGGGGGGTGTTTTGAAGGGCTTCCCAGAGGATAGGACATGGGAGCTGAGCTTAGGACATGCAAACCCATGATTAGGCAAATATGTATTGAGTGTTAGAAGGTGATGAGAGAGACACTGGAAGCCCAGGAAACAGCTTATGTGAAGGTTCAAAGGCCTTCTTTGGGGCCCACAAGGGGTGGAGGTTGGGGTGTAGGGAGAGATAAGGCTGGCAATGTGAACAGGTGCCATCAAGAAGGACTCCCAAGGGAAATGTGGATAGAAGGTAGGAAAGGGTCTTGGGGTAATAAGATGCTGCTGGGCTCAGCATGGGGGAATGAAATAGAGGAGGAAAAACTTAAGGCCAGGAGGCCAAGATTGTCTAGTACCTTCAGGGCTTGTGTGGCCTTCCTCTTGCACAAAGTGCTAATTGTTCACAATATCCCTTCCCCTCTCTTCCATAGGAATACATTTTTAGCTGGGTCCAGGGATATGCAGCTTAAGACTACATTTTCCAGATTCCCTTGCAGCTAGGTGGAGCCATATGACTAAGTTCTGGCCAATGGGATGTGAGTAAAATGACAAGAGCAACCTCCAGGTTTGGCCCTTAACTTGGAGGGAAAACTCCATCCCTTGCCCCCTTTCCCTTCTCTGGTGGAAATGCAAATGTAATGGTGGTTCTCCAGCAGCCATCCTGGGCCATGGAGTGGAAGCACATGAAAGGAAGAGCAAATAAGATGGAAAGAGTTTAGACCCTGGTGACTTTGGCGCTGCCACTGCAGCCCCAGATGTCTACATGAACATTGTCAAGGGATGGAGGTAGATGTCCATCTTGTTTAGGCCACTGGGCTCTGGGTCCCTCCCAGGCACTCCTCTCCAACGCTCAGCCCACCACTCACTTCATTGGACTGGCGAATGGTCCGCAGGGGGATCCACACGGTGCCCACCATCGTGTCCCAGATGAGACCCTTGTTCCACACTTCCACTGTCAGCCCTAAATCTAGGCGGTTAATCTCACTGAGGAGAGAGAGGAGGGGGCAGGAGGGAGAATAGAGACTCAGAAAAGTCAGTTCACTCACCTTAGGATATACAGCCAACCGAAAGTCAAACCCTGGTCTGGGTGAGTCCTAGCCAGGAAGGTAACACAGCGATTCTTGTTTAACAGATAGGGAACTGAGGCCAGAAGGCTACGTTACATGCTCAGGGTCTCGCAGCGGAACCAGGGCTCCAAGCTGAGATGGAAGGGGTGGGAGAGATATCACACACCTCCTATAGCCCAACTTGCCTGGTGCCTCCTCAAACCCTCAAACCTCAAGAATGCTGGCTAAGTGAGAAAGATGCCCAAATACCCTTCGTGGTCCCCTGTTATCCCAGGATAAGGGCACTTGGGGTGCTTCCATACTTCCAAGTGTCATCTCTGTCCAATCGTATAGGGACACCACTGAATGTATGAATGATCCTACCCCTAAGCACTTTCCTGGTAGGCCTCAGACTAGACGTAGGCAATTTGGGGGGAAATCTTGGTGAACGTCCAAATCACTGAGTTTACCAATTTGCCAAAGATTTATCTTAAGGAGTGTTCTTGAATATATATGTTGGCTGTAACCTGGCCATTCAATTACTGGTTTTCAGGGAGTTGGGGACCACTTTGTCCCTCCTCCTTTACGTCTTCCTGAAAACTGTAAGGCCAGTTCCCCCTTACTTCCCCGTGTGTTCCTCTGCTCCAGGACCCTAACTGGGTTCTCTTACGGCCTCCAGGACTGACAGTCCCCAGCCAGGCTCTGCTCAGGGGTAGAGTGCTGCTTGGGACCAAATCCTAGCTCTTCCAGGTAGAGGCTGTGTGACACTGAGCAGGTGGCTTAGCCTCTCTGGTCCTCTGTTTCCTCATCTGTAAAATGAGGATTACAGTAGCATCCTCCCTCCCAGTGTTGTGGGCAAATTGATGTAATGAAAGCCTTAGCACAGAGCATGGCACACGTTCCCATCATCAGAGTAGGTGGGACGTAATAGGAGGGCCCAAATAGCTCCAGGTCGAGAGGAGGGTCCAGGTCATGAATTCATTCAATGATTAGGCAAATACATATTGAGTGTCAGGCCCTGTGCTTGGCATGGGGGTGAGAGTAGTGACAAAGACCAACTAGGCCCTACCCTCCTGGAGCTCATTGTCTGGGGTCAGGGGCCATAAATATGTCCAGAATTCACACAAATGACTAAAATAACAATTGGTAGCAAGATCTGAAATGACTCTTCGATTGCGGCCTGGTAGTAGTGGTCAGAGAAGGGACACAGCTGAGATAGGAAGGATAAGAAGGAGCCAGTTGGGAGGGGCAGGAAGAGGGGAGAAGAGCAAGTGCAAAGGTCCTGGGGCAGGAACAAGCTGGCCACGGTGCAGGAACCTTGCAGAGGTGGCTGTGGCTGGAGCAAGTGAGCCAGGAAAGATGGAGGGAGATACTGGTGGGAAGTCAAAGGGGCCAGGCCTCTTTAGGGCTGTGGGGAGGAGTGTGGTTTTTGTTCTGGGTTTGATGAGCCACAGGCAACTTTGGAGAATGAAAGGATGTGATTTGCAGTTTTAAAAATATCCCTCTGGCTGCCTGGAGAACAGATTGCGAGAGGCAGATTGCAGCAGGAGGCCGGGGTGGAGGCTGGTGGCACTGGAGACTTGGCTGGTGGCATCAGAGATAAAGGGAAGTGACTGGGTTTGGGAAGTGCTTTGGAGGCAAAGCTGATGGGTAGACATGGGGCAGAGGGAGGAGGAACGGAAGTCCCAGATGACACCCAGATGTTCAGCTCTGCCCAGGTGGACGAGCAAGGTGCCAGAGGGGAGGGTGCGCAGGACCAGTCAGACTCACAACATGAAATCCTGTTCCCAGCTGGGCTGGCTGCCTCGCACAGCGATGGTCGTGCTCTTGACATTCTGTACCTTCAGGGTCACATATGTGTTGAATTTCTCTGTGGTGGTGAGAGCAGGGTTAGTGTGGGGGCTCAGGCACCCCTGGCGCCCCTTCCCAAGCTCTAGTCAACCTGCTGTGATCCCCCAGATGCTGTGTCTGATCGGGGCCCCCCAGGTCCAACACACTGCTTTGCTTCTGTGCGTCTCCCCCCACTCCCAGGCCAGACCCCAAGGTTCCCCCTATGCCCAGTCCCTCAGAGCACAGGGACGAGGCCTTGGTGCAGGGAGACATGGAATTTGGGGATGCCTCATCCTGCTGCTTAAAAATAACTATGTCCAACAGCTTTGGTTTTTAGCTGGAAAGACTGAGGCCCCAGGTGGGAACAAAAGTGACTATAAGAATCTCCAACACCTCTTTCAGCCTCACTTTCCCTACCTGGAAGGGTTATTGGCTCAGGGTGAGCCCCACCCACCGAGGGGTTTTCAGGGGACAGCTGAGGAGATTGCTGGGACCACAGGCCCTGTCTGACATTCTCCATGATGCTTAGCAGACATACAGCCCAAGTCCCCCACCAATGGCTCAGACCCCCCTTCCTGGTCTCTCCAAGGGATGGATAGACAAACAGACAGACAACATAGGACAGGACAGGAATAGAGGCTACTTACCTTGGGCACCATCAAACTTGGCTTTTTTGACTGTGGAGAGAGACGAGATAGGGAAGGGAAACGGGGAGAGAGGCAGGGAGGAGAGAGGCAGAGGCAGAGAGAAAGAGAGAGAGACACCAAAATAGAGACAGAGCAAGAGAGACAGAGAGGAGATACAGAAACAGAGAGAAGACAGAGGCAATGACAGAGAGCAAAAGAGACAGATACAGCGACCAAACAGGAAAAAATAAAAACAAGATAAAGACAGAGGCAAAATTAGAGACAGAGACAGAGACAAGGAGAATAGGAAAAATAAGGAGAGAAAGGAGGCAGGGATGGGAGGGAGAGAGAGCAGCCATCAGACAGATGAGCAGAGGCAGACCTAGGGGTAGAAGGAATCTGGACCCTGGGAATAATCCATGTCCCTCATCCCTCCGTATCAAATACCCCTGAAGCTTCTCCTCTCCAGCTATGCCTTTACTCTCAATTGAACAAGATTTAAAAGAAGGAGATGGGCAGGTGGCAGAAAAAGCCTCTTACAGGAAGCCCTCCAGGATTGTCACAGAGCGAGGAGGACAATTGGGGAGGTGGGGAGGGGAGAGAGAGGAGAGACAATCTCCAGTGATCTTATCCCCCTGTCAAGCTAGCGAGATTTCTCCTCCAATTGTCCAGCTCAGCCTGTCCTACCAAACACTCCCCAGGTTTGGGGTTCAATATTCAAAGGGGATTAGAGGAGGTAGAACAGAACATCCTGGTCCTGGCCAGGAGGTTGTTAGAGCTTGTCCAGTCCCACTCACCTGTGAAAGGTACAACCCGAATATATGTCAGGGTCCTGTGTGGTCCAGTCTCTTCAGATTTCATGTAACCCACAGCCCTCATGATTCAAAGCAATCTCCCTCTTCCCTGGCTTTTCTCACAGGATAGTAAACTTTCACTTTCAACATCTCTGGCAGCCTGTGGCTGCCCCCCAACATCTTTTGCCACCTCCACCTAAAATCTGTTACCAAACTGAGCCTCTCTCCTCCTTTCCACGTTTCTGTTACCTTTTTTAAATTTTCAAATGAATGTTTTTACTTGAGTAGGCAATACACGCACACTTTACAAAATCAAACTAATCCAAAAATTTTACAATGAGAATAGGGTTCTTTCTACCCTAGCCCTCTCTCCCTGCCGAGTGCACTCCACGTTACCAGGTACTAGAGACAGAGTCTGGCGTCAGCAATCAGGAGTGCAGCTGCATTATTTTCTTTCCTCCACAGATGTTAGCGTTCCAGGCCCTCTGTGGGCCTTGGCGTTTTTCAGTACGTTTTGAAGAGTGTGTGCAAGCAAGTTTAGAGGATAAAGTTCTAGTAACAGAATTGTGGTTCATTCTTTCTTCTCTTGAGAGTCAAGTTTGGCCTTTTTTCTGGGCAGATGCCACAGCCTCCCATCTTGTCTGTATCTCTGTCCCCATCACTTGAATTTCTGCCATGCAAAAGCAGATGAATGGAGACAGTGAAGAGAGAATTCCCAGGAAAGGAGGGAAGTGGGGTGGTCCTAAATACTCGTCAATAAATATTGTTTGTTCCTGTTTGGGGGTAGGGGTGCTGCACAGCAGTGGGATCGACTCACGGAAGCACTGAGTGAACTCCCCAGAGCTGCAGAGCGAGAGAGGGAATGAGTGCCTCCTTATGCCTCTGACTCAGACTTTAAATGCCAATGATTGGGCATCAGACCCCCCCCCCCCCACCTGGGTTTGGGTTTGAGAGGTAGAGTGACCATGAAGCTCTTGGCTGGGCGTTGGGAGAGGTGGAGTCAGGTTCAGTTTACCATGCTGTGTGACTCTAGGCAAGTGAACTCTCCTCTCTGAGCTTCCATCTGTCTCACTGCGATTCAGTCTCTCCCTGCTGTTCTAGATCTGGCTGTGTGTGTGTGTTTGCGTCTGTCTATCTCCTGTATCCCCCCGTATTTTCTGTCATGGCCCTTCTCTTTTACTCAGCTCCTCAGCCCTGGGGCTGAGAGAAGCTCAGGGCTACTTGGGACTGTGTGCACCAGCAGCTCCAGTTCCCTCTCCCTGGGGGAGCTCCAGCTTGCTGACCTGATGACTCTGAAGGGAGGGGGTACAGGGGCTGAGAGGGAAGGAGGACGGTGGGAGAGACACAGACAGGGGCCTAGAAAGGCACACACAGAGGGACCTACGGAGGGAGGAGAGAAAAAGGAGGGAAAAGGGTGAGGATAACAAGTCAAGAAAGTCAGAGACAGAGACACAGAGAGACAGGAGGAGAGAGACATGTAGATTTCCACTAGGGATGGCAGGCAGCTGAGAGAATTGACAGTGAGGGGAGAGAAGAGTTGGACAGGGGAAGCTCAGGGGTGTAGGTGAGAGGCCATGGGGGGATGGAGGGGGACTGACTGGGGTCTAACCTCACCTGGCCTGTGCTCCACCCTGCAGTTCCCAGTGTTTCCTTTTTACAGATTGGGACAGGGCTCAGAGAGGAGGCCAGTCGTCCAAAGTCTGTCCTCCATGCACGCCTGGTGGGGGTTTGGGGTGTGTGGCGTCTCTCCTTGTCTCCCTTCTTCTGTTCTGTTTCTCTCCACTCCTGTCATTGTCTTTCTGTCTCCTTCCTCCCCCTCTGCCTTTGTCTGTCTCTCTTGTCCCCACTCCTTTCCCCTACCCACTTTCCTGCTCCCCAGACCTCTGAGAGCCAGAGGGCAATGGGCTTGGCTGGAGTCCACGGCAGTAGGAGACTGTTGGAGGGATCCAGCTCCCACGGCAGAGGCCTGGCTCAGGCCCTCAGGCCCCTTTAGGGAGTCTAGGATAACGATAGCAATATATGTTCCTTTTGGGGATTCAGAGAAAGGAGGGGGGACTCAGGGAACGGGGTTTAGAGTCGGGAGGAGAACTCATGGGGTAGGGAAACATAGCAGGGCATGGGATAGCGGCAGGAGGGGAGGGGACTGGGGGGAAGAGGCTCCAGGAGCTGGAGGAGACGCGTGGGGGGTGGGGAGAGGACTCCGGAAGTGGGAGGGGCTTGGAGGGGTGGGTAGTAGCTGGAAAGCCGCAGAAGAAGAGGGCTTGGAGGAAGGAGGGGGCTCAGGGAGGGGCCGATAGGGCTCACAGAAAGAACCAAGTCTCTTTCTTTCCCACCTTTTCCCCCCACCGTCTTCCCGTCGGTAAATGTCTTTCCTTCAGCAAATGATCCCGAGTCATTGTCGCCTTCGCCACCATCACCATCACATACACGCCCGCCACCTTCCCCCGCCTTCGCCGGGCAATGGGGTCACTGGAGCGGAAGCTCCACCCCTCCCCCGCCAGCTCCTGGTCACACGCAAGAGGCTATTTATAACAAAGGCGCAGAGGGCGTGTGCAACTGGACCGCTGGGAGTGGCGGGTCAGGGCGGTGCTTACTGCTGGCCCCTCTGACTTGCTGGCGAGAGACACCGTGGGACACACGTCGTCAGGCCGGGTCAGCAACCTGCGCCGCGGCCTCCGCGGTCCCTGGGGGCCGGGTCAGCACTGACTGATGTGGTTGTACGGCAGAATCAGTGGAGTCAGGAGCAGGGGCTCAGGACTCCCCTCATAGGCGCTGCCAGGCCGTTTCTCCATCTGGGAAATGGGTGGAGGAAGAGCTAGCCCGTCTCCCTTCCTCTTCCTCTGGTCTTCCCTTCTCTTCCTCTCCCCTTTCTTCCTCATCATTATTAGGACACTATTATTATACTATCGTTACTACTACCACTATTAATAGTACCATTACTATTTTTTAAAAGAGATTTTTATTTACCTTTAGAGAGAAGGAAAGGGAGGGAGAAAGAGAGGGAGAGAAGCATTGATGTGTGGTCGACTCTTGCATGTCCCAACTGGGGACCTGGCCCACATGCCAGGATGTGCCCTGACTAGGAATCGAACCAGTGACTCTGGTTTGCAGGCCAGCACTCAATCCACTGAGCCACACCAGCCAGGGCTCACTGCTATTTTTATTTGACTGGGTTTTAAATGTGGCCCTGCCGTGAAAGGCTCTGGATTCTAATTGAGGTGGACTCCAGTGTTGGGGTACTTGGTCCATGACCTGCTAGGCCTGGAGGTGGGGGTGGGAAGTAGAGGATTCCTACCCTTAAGAGAAGCGGTTCAATGCCCCCTCCCCTACAGGACATGCTTACCAGACGTCAGAAGTTACTACAAGGGTGGGGTGGAGGGAAGCCTAGAGAATTCTGAAATAAATTCTGGAATGTTTGGTAGTTTCATATGTGATGTTGATGGCGGACATGGGCTTTGTGATAAAGACACTGGCCCTGCTGGTTTGGCATCTGGGAAAGAGAACCCTTCACCTACCAAACACAGAAACAAGCCAGAGCCTCCAATGTAAAAAACGCTCCAAGAACCTTGACAGGGATTTCTGTCTCTTGTTTACCAGGTATGAGAACTAGGCCTGGCCTATATAGCAGGTGCTCATTAAATAGTGTTAAATGAATAAATGACGTCATTTCTTCTCATAGCTCTGCAGTGACACCCAGCCTATCGGCTCAGGCGCTGCCCAAGGCTCAAAACTTGGAGCGCCCCGCTTTTCGCTGTCCACGGTGCTGAACCACTCGTCTCTCTCTCTCTCTCTCCACCCCGCAAGCCGTTCGCTGCTTTGAACCTGTCCTCCATGCGCTGTCCACGGTTCTGAATTCTCCGTCCCATGTACTTCCAAAGAACTTGGCACCTCTTTTGCAACCTGTGTACTCCGGAGCCCTCCACAGCCCTGAGAACGCAATGAGCTCTCAGGAAATGTCTTACACCCATGGGCCCCCTTCAAGAAAACTTTTAGGTCCCATTAATAAAAACAGCATCATTGATTTTTTTCTGTCTTTGGCTCACACTTATTAAACCTTTCCACAGAACAAGCATTGTGCTGATGGCTCTGTGTACCTCACTTCATTGGAGAGTTCCAGGAAACCTAGGCAGTAGGAGCTATTAGTGTGCCCACTCTACAGATGGAATGAAGAGGGTGTGGGACTTGCCAGGAAGTGGTGGATTTAGGGATTCAAACCCAGACATGCTGGACTCAGATGTCCTGGTTGGCACCTCACAGAGGAAGCCCATTGTATGTGGGAGAAGAGTGAGGTGTAGGTTATGGGAGCAGCTAAGATTACAGCCCTGAAGATGAGTCAGAGCCAATCCTGAAGGGCATGTTCTGAGGATGGTGACAGCAAAGACAGATGCACACCCCTCCTGGCTGGGTGGTATCAGAAATGGAACAGTCAGGGGCAGAGGGATTTGTGAAGGCTTTTTGGGAGAGGGGCAGGAGAATAGCCATGATAAATAGGGAGATAATGACATATCTTTTTACTGAGTGGATGAAGAAAGAAGGCAATCCCAAGACAGATTCTCACCCCATGGAAGGGACTTGGGTGTCTCACAGGTCTTGGAGGCTCAACCTTTAACCTCCACTCCCAGTAGACTGTGGAGCCAGGCAGCTGCAACTCTGACTCTGTGGCACTAGGCAAGTCATTGGTCCTCCCTGAGCCTCAGTCTTCCTCATCTGTAAAATGGCTGTTGTGAGGATTAAATAGGGCAATGAGCATAAAAGTCCTCAATATTGCTTGTAGAATGCTGGATAATGGTGCTTTTGATTGATTTATTATTAGTTGTAAGATAAACTCATCCTCAAACACATTTGTTAATTTTACACAAAATTAATTCATGAAATATTTATGGAGCCTTAAAAACATGGAATGGCCTGGCAAATGCCAGGAGGCACATGGGAAGGTCTAGAACTGAATCCACACTACCACAGTTTTGCCCATGTTATTCCTTCCTTCTTAGCTCCTCCCTCATCTTCTGAGACCAGGCAAATGGTGGTGGTGAACTCAGGGCAGGCTTCCCAGAAGAAAAAAATCCCTGGATGGTCCCCTCCCAGGCTCCTTCAGCCCTTCCTTCTCATTCCCACTCTGACTGCACCAACGTGAGGCCAGGAGTAGGGCTGGGTGCCAGAAACAGTGTCTGGCACATAGTAGGTGCTGAATTCATGCTTGCTGAGTAAATATATGAATGATTGCATAAAGGAACCAAGTGAAGTTCTTAGTGTTAGCAGCCTCAGGACTCTGCTAAGACCTAGCAAATTAATTAGAGGCAGGGGGATGCAGTAGTGGGACTCCACATAAATAATAAAATGAGAGGGGGCAGAGACAAGGACTCTACAGGGTAGCCTCCATGTATTGGTGTGAGGTAGACTTGCATTTATGTGTATTTGCTTGTGTTACTAGGGCAGGCAATTGTGTGTACATGGCTGTATATGTGCATTTTGGAGGGACATGTGCTGTATCCCAATGCAGGTGAGGGCCTGCATATATGTGCTGGGGAGCAGGGTGTGACTGCATATGGAACTGCATATGTGTGAGCTTAGGTACCTGTGAGCTTGCAGGTGATGTCAGGTGGAAACATACATTGGTGTGTGTGTGATGCAGTTTTATGGCATGTGTATTTATTTACTTACATGTGTGTACACAGTTGTATAAAGCTATATACATAGGCATGTGTCTGTATGCATCATCATTTACCTGTTCACAGGGGCTGCTTTGAGTGTCCAGGCAAGTGTTTTCATGTGTGCATGTATAGCTTGGCATGTGCTTATGAGTATACATGTTTCTTATAGATTTGGGACCCTAGTATGTATATCTGAACATACACTTGCATGTAAAGCCATAAGCAGATTTTTATGACATAGATATTGTGAACATACACCAAGCTCATGTGGATATGTGTGTGTGCATGCATGTACAGACACATACACTTTGCAGATACCATGTCTGTGGCAGCAGACTGTGTCCTGAATATATGTATGTGTGTGTGTTCACACAGGCATGTGGACATGCACATTTGTCCATGTGTGCAGTCACAGGAATGTCATTTTCATGGAGTCTTTGTGGATCCTGAGCATTTCTGTCCACACAGGGCAAGTCTGGCTAGAAGGTGCCAGCTCATATGTGTGCAGGTGTGGGTGTATGTGGCAGGGCCCCTGGTTTGGTAGTCAGGAATTTCCTCAACCCCAGGGATAAGCTCAGATCCATGGAAAGCCCTCTCAGCCCAGCTCCACTGCTGCCCTGCCTCCTCTTCTCTCCTCTTCTTCCCATCCACCATCCTGGCTCCACCAGGTCACTCCCACCCCTCCTAGCATTTTCTCCTCTTCCCACTTCTCTCAGTTTTTCCCTCAGCCTCTCCAGGCATCATACTGCTCCTCTTACACCTTAGGGTTTTACTCGTCCCACCTCACCCCCAGCCTTGCCCGTCCAGCGACCTCCCCTCCACCCTGCTGGTGACAGAATCATCCAAAACAGTTCTTCCCCCAGGTATCCCTTTCAGGAAGCCTCACCCTTCTTACTGCCCCGCTTCACACCACCTCCACATCCCAGCCTCCTGTTTGCGTCAGAGTGAAGGGTGAGATTCTCCCCCAACTAAGCAAACCTTCCAGAAGAACTGAACTCGGAGGATGTGAGGCAGGGTGAGGTGGGGGTGGGAAGAGCAGAAAGTCAGTCAGAACACCCACATAGGCCCCCTCCTCCAGTGCCAGCCCCCAAACCTCCTCACTTCCCACCCCACCTCCCCCCAAGTGCTGGGCAACTTAGAAGGGGAGAGAGGCCAGTGGGGATCTTCACCTCCCCCTCCTCTTAGGCCTAGTCCATGGAAGTTTCATAGCAGGGGCGGGGCGGGGGGAGCCCTCCACCTCACCACTCCCCTAACTCCATAGGGGAAGAGTTGAATGAGTAGAATTTTGATCTTGTGGGCCCTCTGCTACCACCAGCCCCGCCCGCCGGGAACGAGCTCGGGGAAAGGAGGCCCCTGTCCCTTTAAGAACCTGCGTCCATGCCGGCCCAGCCCCGCGCGATCAGCACCCGGAAAGCGCCGGAAAGCCCCGCGGAGGGGGGCCGGAGGGCGGGGCTAGGTTTGTGAATGGAGCGGCAGAGGGGGAGGGGTGCGAGGGGGAGGGACAGTGGGGATGGTTTTGTGCTCCCGCGCCCGCCCGCCCAGGTCCTGGTGGAGGCCGCGGTTCAGCGCGCTCTCACGAAGGCACACAGACACACATGTACACATGCACACTCCGGCTGCCTAAGGCTTCTCGAAGCCTGACATCTCCGACTTGGCTGACACACCTCTTCCCCCACCCCAGTCTTCTTGAAGGGAGTAGGGGTGAGGGAGGTGGACCCCAGTCCTTAAAACCCAAGGTTGAGACCCCTATAATCCTGGTACCCCTGTTCGCCACCACCTCTGCCGCCCAAGGTCTCCCAAAGTCTGACTTCTCAGCAGGAGTGCCTGGGACGCCGGGGTCCTGGAGGGCTGGCTTCTCCCCCACGCCAGCCTTCTGAGGTGAGAATGGCCTTGCCCCTCCCGCGTCTCTCTCCCTCCTCCATCCCAATGCAGAGCACAGGCCTGGGCGTGGGCCTCGGTACAGATGGCGTTCTGGCCCCAAAATAGCTCCACCCTCCTCTCCTTCCCTCGCTTAGGCACGAAGTGGGTGAGGTGAGGAGGGCCGGGAGGGGTGCAGGGGGCATTGCACCTCCAAGAGGTCGGCTCCCTGCAAAGAAGGTTGAATACGCGTTTCGAAGTGCTGGCTGGGACGGCGAGCACGGGAGGCCTGCAGCCGATTCCCGCACCCTCCAACTCCGGTAGCCAAAGAGTTAACTGAAAAAGCGCCTTTTAAGACCCCCAATCACAAACCTCTCAGGACGAGGGGAGGGGTCTCTCTAGCCCCTTTCACAGTCGTCCTCCACGTCCAGGGCTAGGGGGTTACTAGCTCGCTGTTGTCCTAAGGGCCGAACCCCCGTACCCAAATTTTACACGGTCAGGGCTGGAAGACCCCTCCCCGTGCACGCCTCTTCGAATTCCGAACTCAGTTTGCATCCATGAGGACTCGCAGCCCAGCCCACAGTATAGGACTCCTGCCAAGTACCCCGCAGGATTCGTTGGAACTATGCGGCTCGGCCCCTTCCACACGGACGCCCTGATAACCTGGTCTACACAGATACCCCAGTCTAGACCGTCTCCAGATCTCTGCTGTGGTCCACACGGACCTCCGCGTGCAGCCAAGTCCACCCACCCGGAACAGCTGCCGCCAGGACCCCTCTGAGAGCCCAGCTACGTCTACACTGATCAGGCGCCCTGTCGCGTCTACGAGGGCTACCCCTTCAAAAGTCCAGCCGCGTGCGCTCTACTCAACCCCCCCACCCCACCCCCGGCCCAGGGGCCCAGCCGCATCCACACGGACCCCGAAGCCAGCCGGGTCCACCCCGGTCCCCGCCCCGCAGCCTCGCCTCCTACCTCCAACGCAAAGTAGAGACATGTCTTCGGGGTCGCCGGCGGACCGGCACCGTCAGGTCGGGCTCAGAGGCCACCGGGCTGGTGCATGGCCAGGGCTGCCGCCGGCGCTCAGCTCACGCCGGGGCCCGGCCTCCGCCGCCGGCCATCTTGGTTCAGCACCGGGGGCGCGGACAGCTCCTGACGTGGTGTGACGTGGGGCCGCCGGGCGGAGCCCGGGGCACGCCTGATGCTGCGGGAGCGCCACCAGCTGGGGCGCCGGGGACTCGGGGAGGGGCTTTAAAGGGCCTGAGCTGGGTTGGGGCTTCCTGACCCGAGTGACTGAGGGCGGCTGCCTCCACGCAGCTTCCCTTCTGGTTCTCGAATCTCCTTGAGTTGTTCTGTGGTTTCGCTGCCTCTATTCCTCTGTCCCTACTTCTCTGGTTCTTTGACTCTGTTTCTCTATTTCTTAGTCTCCCCGGGTCCCTCTGTTCCTCTGAATCTTTGTCTGCATGTCTTTCTCCATCATGTGTCTCTTTCCTAGTCTCTTTCTGTCCAGTCTCTCTGTGTCTCTACCCTGGCCTAAGTCTGTCTGTTTCACTTTCTCTACGCTACTCATCCTGCGAATCTTTGCACACGCTCAGACTGGATCCCATCCTTCGCTTCTTTGTGGAACTGGAAAACTCCTATTCATCCGTCATTGCCCAGTGTGAACATAACCCCCTACCGGGAAGCCTTCCCTGATTCCCCCAAACTGAGCCTTTACTTTCTGGACGCCCCCAGACTCCAGCTCTTCCACTGGTTGGGCCCTGGCGCAGTTCTGCTCACCACCCCTCCCCACACATATAATTGGTTAGTTCCACGTGGACCAGTGCCCTGCAAACCTGTTTGCTTTGTATCTCCAGTGCCTAAAACAATGCCGGAGGTCGTGGGTGTAACAGATACACTTTTTACTGTCATATTGCTTCGAATTAGTACTCTGTTGGTTATTTATCTATTCTGTAGTTGGTGGACATTAAAATTGTTTCCACTGCACTAGCCAGGTGGCTTGGTTGGTTGGAGCTTCGACCGTACACCAAAAGGTTGTGGGTTCGATTCCAAGTCAGGACACATACCTAGGTTGTGGGTTTGATCCCCCATGGGGCATCAATCAATGAGTGGCGACCAATCAATGTTTCTCTCTCACATTGATGTTTCTCTCTTTCTCTCTCTCTTCCCCTCTCTCTCTCAAATCAATAAACATATCCTTTGGTGGATATTTTTTAATAAAAAAGATTGTTTCCACTAAGGGTTTATTACAGCCAAAGATTTTATGACCATTCTTAGAAATATTGGCTCGTGAACATGGGTAAGGTTGAATGGTCATGGGACACCCACATGCTCAGTTTCACAAGATGGCACCAAATTGCTTTCCCATGTTGCTCCAGAAGTTTACATTGACCCAGAACTATATAAGCATTCAGTTGCTCCACTTCCTTGCTAACACTTTGAATCGTCCAATCCAAGTTTTGAATTATGCCAAAGTGGAGGGGTGGACTCCAGTTTTGGTTTTGATTTACTTTCTGATTATTCATGAGGTGGAACTTCTAATGTGATTACTGGTTTCTTCTTTGGGTGAAATACCTGTTCCAGTCTTTTATCTGTTTTTAAAATTTGACTCTTTTCCTATTGATTTTGTAGTTCTTTATCCATATTAGATGTAACTCCTTTGTTGATTTCATGTGTGTGTTGTAAAAAGATCTTCAATTTTGTGGCTTGTTTTCTTTCTATTTATGGTGTCATTTTGTGAACAGAAGCTCTTAATTTTTTAAATAACCATTTTATTATGGAAAATTTTTATTTTTTATTTGCTTTAAGATTTTATTTATTTTTTAGAGAGCGGAGGAGGGAGGGAGAAAGAGAAGGAGAGAAACACTGATGTGAGAGAGATACATCTATTAGTTGCCTCTCGCACACTCCCAACCAGGGACCTGGCCTGCAACCCAGGCATGTGCACTGACTGGCAATTGAACCTGCGACCTTTGGGTTCACAGACTGGTGCTCAACCCACTGAGCCACACCAGCCTGGCTACTGTGGAAAATTTTTAGATATACAGAAAAGTTACAGAATAAAGGGATAAAGCATTCCTGTAAACCCTTCATCCAGCTTCCCCTAATGTTTACATCATACGTGGGGTTACAGGGCACTTATGTCAAAATGAAAACATTAGCATAGGCACTTATTAACTTGATAGCAGACTTTATATTTCACCAGGGTTTCATCTTTCTAGTCCAAGATCCAATCCAGATCCTACATTGCACTTAGTCATTTTATTTCCTTGTCCCCATTCTCTGTGATTTTCTTAGTTTTTCCTTATTTTTCATCACTTTGACATTTTTGAAGAGTACTTGTCAGGTATTTTGTAGAAAGTCTCTTGACTCAAATTTATCTGATATTTTCTTTGTTTTTGAAGATTTTATTTTTTTATTTTTAGAGAGGGGAAGGGAGGGAGAAAGAGAGGGAGAGAAACATTAGTGTGTGCTTGCTTCTCTCACACCCAGCTGGAGACCTGGCCCACAACCCAGGCGTGTGTCCTGACTGGAAATTGAACCAGTGATCCTTTGATTCTCAGGCTGGCACTCAATCACTTAGCCATACCAGCCAGGGCAGATATTTTCTTATTATTAGACTGAGGTTATGGGGTTTGGGGAGAAGATCACAGAAGTGGGGTAACCTTCATGTCACATCATACCAGAGGTCCTTCATGCCCACATGACATTACAGGTGATATGAATTTTGATTACCTGGGTAAGGTGCTGCTTGCCAGGTTTACCCACTTTAAGTTAGTATTCTTTCCCTTGCTCTGCTGTTTCTTGTAAGCAAATTGCTAAACCCAGCCTACCCTCAAGGGGAAGGAATTGTGCTCCACCCCCTGGAACAGGAGTTTCTACAAAGCCCTTAATTTTTCATTTCTTTTCTTTTTATTGCTGTAAAATACACATAGCCAAATTTATTTTAACCACTTTAAATATTTATTTATTTATTTATTTATTTATTTGAGAGAGGGAAAGGGAGGGAGAAAAAGAGGGAGCAAAACATTGATTGGTCACCTCTTGCACACGTCCCAGATAAGGGACTGAGCCCGCCACCCCCAGGCTTGTGCCCTGACTGGGAATCAAACCAGCAAACTTTCGCTTTGCGGGATGACACTGAACCAGCTGAGCCACGCTGGCCAGGGCCTATTGTAGCCAATTTAAAGTGTACAATTCAGTGGCATTTAGTACATTTACAATATTGTGCAACCACAACTTCAATGCAATACTAGAACGTTTCCAAACCCTGCCCCCCGCCCCCACCCCAAGGAAACCCCTATTCCCATGAGCAGTCTCTCCTCCTGCCTCCTTCCTCAGCCCCTGGCCACTGCTAATCTGCCTTCTGTCTCTGGATTTGATATTAAATTCTTCAACTTGATCAATCTTTTTCATTGCAGAATGTACATTGTGTTTTGTGTAAGGACTTCTTTCTTTTCCCAAGTTCATAAAGATATTCTCACAGCGTCTTCTACATTTTTGAGTTCTGTTATTTACAGTCAAATCTTGACCACTCTTGGAACAGATTTGAGAGTGTGGAGTGAGATAAAGTCCAACTGCACATTTTTTCTGTATGGACAATCCATTGTCCCAATGCCCTTTAAGGAAACTGTCACAAAGCAAGTTTTCATACACATATAATTAACAATGGGCACAGACCAACTAAGATGTGTGCAGGGCTGCAGGATGTCTACCCCATCTGTGGGTCTGTTCTGGCTCTCTCTTTTGACCCAGGCCATCTCTCCCTGTTCTGAAGCTTTATACAGTCCTTGCAATCTGCTAATCATGCTAGTCACCCCATTTGTCCTCCTTTGGGAGTGCACGGGTTGTTCTTCCACTTTTATTGTTTGATGGGTTCCATGGAGAAATCTGGTTGAGACTGATGGAATTGCACTGATTTTATAAAATAAATAGGGAAAATTATAATCTTTTGTGATATTGAATCTTCCAAAGTACAAATTCAGTGAATCCTTCCATTTGTCTTTCAGTGAGGCTTATAACTTTCTCATTAAAACTCTGGCGTGCCTTTGTTTTTTATTTCTTATTCCTAAATGCTTTGTGTATTTTATGTTATGGATACATGGCTTCTTTTTTTTTAAGATTACATTTTTTTTTATCTGTTAGTTGCAGGGATATAGAGTGCAATTGGCTCCAGCACCTAACAAGATTTCTCATTTTTCCAATCCAATCCAATCATATTTCCAATATCCAATATAATTATTGGATATTGTAAATCCAATAATTATATCTGCAGATTCTTTGATATCATCCATTGCATCGAATAGATGTCATCTGCAAATAAAAGCCCATTCATTTTTTCTTCTCCAGTCTTTGAACCTCTCATTGCTTTTTCCTGTCTTACCACACTGGCCAGGGCCATCAAATATGATCTAAGGCATCCATGATAATAGGCATCCTTGCTTTGTTCCCTGTCTCAAAAGGAGCATTTCAATATTCACCATTACATATGATATCTGCTGTAGGTTTTTAATAGAGAATTAAGTTAAGGAGGTCCACTTCTGTTTCCAGTTTGCTAAGATTTTTTCCTTTTATTGCATGTGAGTGACGGATTTTAGCAAATGCATTTCCTGCATCATTGGGACACCTAGATAACTTCATCATTAATCTGTTAAGGCGAATTACATCTCTCAATATGTTTAACACATGGGTCTCCACTGTTCACTGTCTCTCTTATTGCACCTCATCTCTCTCCTGCCAAAGCCCTTGATAAACTGATCACTCAGATCCAATTAATTTTAAAGAACCAGTGCCCCGTTTTGCTCCCACCAACAGCCCTCCTTATTTCAAAACTATTTGAGCTATCTCATCTCTCCATTGATCATGCCATACTGCCTCCATCTTTCTCTCTCCTTCCCTGCTCTGTGGCTCGCTCCTTCCCTTGCTCTCCTCACTATGCATCTATGTTCATGTCTTTTGCGAACTTGCTCAGAAATCTTCTCTCTTGGCTTCTGATGTCGTGCTCTCTCTCCACAATCTTATGAAACCCACAGAGAAAAGTCATTGAAAGACAAGTGATGGGAAAGGGTACACAGTTGATGGGAAGAAAGTACAACACACATACACATGAATAAAAACACTCCCCCCCTCCCCAAATGCACACACACTCCTCCTGGATGTTTAAGCTCCTGGCCATCCCCAGGGGCCTCACTCTTATCAAAATTTGCCCACCTCTTGTTCCAAGAGCTGCTATGGAGACATCTGGGCTTCAGATGAGAAGGTTCCCTCTCCACAGCATCTGCTCAGCTTTGAGAATGAACAGAACTTGTTCTAGAAGCCTCAACCCAAGGCAACCCTGCTTGGTGTTCAATATGTTCTTAATCTTTACTGTGTACATCTGGTGTTTCTGGCACTGTGTGAGGCTCCACAGAAGGGACAGATATGAATCAGATGTCAATTTGTTCAGCAAGCATTTGTTGCAGCCAGAGTGTAGACAGAGTGCAAAGGGCCACCTGGCTTCCAGGGCCAAAATGAAGACATCATACCCTGGGGTCCACCCTCCATGTTTGTTCACCTGTTGGGAACCACCCTGCCTGGTTTCAGAAGCTGTAACCCCCTGGCTAAGGCTGAGTAAAAAGACCTTGGGACCAGAAGCCATAAGGAGACAAAGCTTATCTTCCTAGCAGGGGCACCACCTCTGTCCCCTTTCACTTCACCCTGCTTGGCTCCGGGTGGATTAGCCAATAATGGGTAAGATTCCTCAAGGGACAAATGACTTAAGACAAACATGGTCACGATGGGGCCCTCAGGGAAGGACTTGGAGGGCTATAGAAAAAGGGGGTGATGGATCCTTACCCCTGGGCTTTGACATAGCCTGGGTCCTCATTCTGTCTGCAAGAAGTCTCCTAATCTCTTGGCTGCCTTACTTCCCCTGCCCGACTTAAGCCTGAAACAATGCCAGAGGTGGGTGCAGCCCTGTGCTGGAAAGGGCGATCCTCTGGAGGTGATGAGGCCTAAGAAAGAATGCATAAAGTCCTGTGAAACCTGCTTTGTTTATACCCTCAATTTAAATGATAAAGGTGAAAGCATAGAATGAGTTTGTTCACCAAAGTTTTATGGCCCTTTAGCTATCTGACCCTGACTCAGAATAAGCCCTCATAGTTCTTTGAATGTTATCTATTGTTTGATCATTACTGCCTGACAATGACTGATGAGCTTTATGTATATGCCCTGTATTCCTATGCAAATTAAACCCAATAAAAGCCCATTGAGGAACAGGCTCAAGGCCCTTCTCCTCTGAGAGATCAGCTACCTTTCCTCCCCAAGCAGATCATGTCTTGGTAGACTTATTCTCGTCCACAGTGGACAGGGCGGGGGGGTGGGGGCTGGGGAGGAGCTCTGCAGGTAAAGCTCCCCTACATTCATCCCCAACTCTAGTTACTGTTATTAGGCAGCAAGTGACGGTGAGGGCATAGAATATAGAATTCAGAGCCCTCAGGACTGCCTTATGCTCTCCTTTTCTTCTGGCAGTTCTATTGTCACTGGCCTTGCCCTGGGTGCTGGGCAGAGTAGGGGTCAGGGAACACTGAAGAAGAGGAAATAGAACATGAGGTTCTCATGACTGGAGAGGGGAAGAGTACTCATGTGGTTCCTAAAGGTCTATTGTGTGCTTTGCAATGTGCTGACTGCCTAACATATGCTATCTCCCTTAAGCCCAATCTCTAAGGTTAGGGCTGGGACAAAGAAAAGGAGAGGGACTGGGAGGTGGGGCAGGAGACTCTGACTGAGGTATTGGGAAAGGATTCCTGTCAGAAGGAAGCTGGAGAGTGAAGAGGTTTCAAAAATAAGGTGAAACTTGGAAGAAGAGCCTTCCTGGCAGAGGGCATGGTGAGCACAAATGTCTGGGCTAGACCTCCTGATGGATGTAGTTATGACAAAGAAAAATCAATGAAGACAATCTTGGTTTATTGCCCATAAAATGGGAATAAAAAAGCAATTGTTTCCTAGAGAACTAATGGTATGAGGGCAGTGCTGACCCCTTGCAAATTTCAGGACCTGACCTGCAGGGCTGGACTGGCCTAGGGAGGGCTGATAATAAAAGAGAGCAATTATGCCCTGGCTGGTGTGGTTCAGTGGATTGAGCACCAGCCTGAAAACCAAAAGGTTCCCGGTTCCATTCTGGGTCGGAGCACATGTCTGGGTTGCAGGCCAGGTCCCCAGTTGGGAGAATGCGAGAGGCAACCCATTGATGTTTCTCTCCCTCTCTTTCTCCCTCCCTCCTCCCCTCTAAAAATAAATAAATGAAGTCTTTATTTTAAAAAGAGAGAGAGAGCAATTGAATTGGCCAAGAGAATGAGATGGGGCGGGATATACAGGAAAGGAAGAGATGGGATAGGTCCAGGTGGATGGGAGATGGGGCTCTGGGCTTGTAGGTGGGATCTCAGCCCCAAGTCCCCAGATTGACCACCAGGGACAGCACTGGGCCAAAGGGTGATCCCAGGGCTAGGGAAAGCCTGGGGCCAGGGACCCTCTGGAAGCAAGTTAACTTCTTTTACAAATGCCTGCACTGTGCCAGGCCTTGGGCAGAACTCTACAAATATTCACTTGTTTAATTCTCGTAATTGATTTCATACAGGGTGAGGTAAAAGTAGGTTTACAATTGTATCCACTTTTGAATACAATAATTAATTAATTAATTACAAGAATAAACTCTGTGACTTGCAAAACACAGAATTTACTCTTGTGTTTTTATTTATTAATTATTATATTGGAAATTGGTTACAACTGTAAACCTACTTTTGCCTCACCTCATAAATAGGGAAACTGAGAACAAAAATGTTAAGTTAGCACCCTAGGTCGCACAGCAGGAATATATCAAAGCTGGGATTCAAACCCAGCAGCCCAGGTAGTCCCTTAACCCTTACGTTCTACTGGCTCTTGTTCTCCCAAATTCCCTAAAATTATAGTTTTTAAAAAGCAAATAAAAAGGGGGGGCTCCCTCTCCACAATTATCACACTCTTCCTGTGTACCTGTGCTCCATGTGTGTACAATCATTTCCGTTTTACAGACAAGGAAACTGAAGCACAAAGGAGTGACGCTAGGGGCCAAGGTGGTGCTTTATTCAGTGTGAGAATCCCAGGAGCATGTAAAGATTCATTTACCATTAGGCCTGAGTTCAGCTCAGGAAAGTGACCAGTGAAAACACCAAAACTCTGCTCTCTCCAACCTCCAGGTCCCTGATACCACCGCTACCCCTAGCCAAGCCCCTGAATGTGCCCCACTTCAGGGCTGCACCCTCATTCATGCCACCCCTCTGAGTCCTCCTTCCCCATCCCTGACTAACTGGACACAGGGTGAACTCACACCCACCCTGATAAGAGGGCCGAGAACCCTCCACAAAAGGGCCTCAATGATTTGACAGGGGGGAAATTGGCACATCAGAGAAGCCATTTCATTTGCCCAAACTGAGCAGGCAGTAAGAGGCACAGCTTCACTTGAACCAGGGGTTCTGCCCCTCATGCTTTTAGGACTACCATCAAGGCACTATCAAGCAAGGCTTTATAAGCAAGCACCTTTGGGCCTGGGGATCCCAAGCACACCAGGTTCTTATAAAAACATCTGAGGCTTAAGATACATAAAAACTTTGGCTCCTGAATGCAAAAGGAGAACAGCAATGTCCAGGTGAATCCATGTTTAATTAGGTTCAGGAACAGGATGTCAACTTTATTGGGATTAACTGATGCATCTAGGGACAGGCCTGAGAGTGGATATGCTCTTTCTGGGAAAACCCTAGCCAGCTCGCAGCCAACTATCTACTCAAGAGAGCTACCTGTGGCCAGCCCATTTCCAAAGCAAAGTGATAAAATACAAAGAATAATTAACCAGTGACTAGTTAGCTTGTATAGGGACTGGTTCATGCTCAGCATGTTTTTAAGTTGTGCAATCCCCACAGCGACCCTACTAAATGTGGGTTGCTGGGAGGCTGTTCAAACGATGGGGAAACTGAGACAACGGGAGATCCTACAGCTGGGGAGAGACTCAGCTCGTGTTTGAACCCCAACTGACTGACTTGGGGTCTGGGTCCTTGACTCCTGTGTTTTTCTCAATCGTGTTTTTCACCGCCGGCACATTTAGTGAGATGGGAGATGTGGGTACAGTGGTTACTTTTTGACTTGGTTCGGGTCTAGATTTAGGGACACGGCGCTGCCTGGGGTTTCCAAACCTGGACGAGGGTGAGAAGGCAGGTGAGGATCCATCTCGGTTCCCTCCAATCCCTGCTACAAGTCTGCAAGACACATTGGCAGGGTGTCTTCCGCTCTCACCACGCCCCTGTGACCGCCTCTGATTGGACCAGCTGAAGGCCAATGAGAGGGCGCAGATAGAAAGCTCCGCCCACAAGGCTCTTTTGGCTCTGTGATTGCGCCCCGCGCCTATCGCCTCCCCCCCTTTCGCTCATCCTTCTCCAGGCTATTCCTCCCAGGACATCTTTAACTGCTCCCGCACACCTCTCCAGCTGACCTCTACACGTGCTGTTCCCTCTGCCATAAACACTCCTTCATCTCTCTCTTCTGGATAAGCTGCTTTCTCTCCCGCTTTCAGCTGAAATAGCCCCTCCTCCTACAAACGTTTCCTGAGCCCGCAGATTAGGTGGAGACCTCCCTCTGGGCCCTCCTCACCCCGTGTTCTTTTCATACCATTGTTATTGTCTGTCTCCCAATCAGGCAGCAAGCTCCTTAGAAACCAGGACGGGGTCTCAGAAAACATTGTCTCCCCTACGCCTGGCATATAGTAGGCTCTCCAGAATTATATGTCTAGTGGAATAATTAGTGAATTAATCTGGTATCAAAGATTAGAGAACCCTCAGCAGTGGGGGCGGACCCGGGCTCGCTCGCAGCTGGCCCAGCACAGCGTCTACCACACAATGTGCGCTCAATATACGTTTGTGGAAAGAATGGAAAGGATGCACGTCGTTTCTTAGAATGGCGTGCTTAATGGTGGCTCGTGGTACCACTTCAGGATCCTCTACATCCCCCAAGAACGTGAATCGGTCGAGTTGGCCACCTCCCTCCCCACTCGCTGCCCTTAGGTTGGGGTGTAACCTGGAGGAGAGGAAGGGGTGCTGTCTTGTCCTATCCTCCCTGGAAGTGACCTTGAGGGGACCCTGAGGGGGTGAGAGGAGAGGGGAGGGAATCTCGGTTTCTGTGGGTGTCTGCACTAGTTGGGGGAGCGCGGGAGGGGCTGAGGCTTGGAAGAGGACAGGATTATAAACAAAATACAGCCTCTTTCCATTCACCCCTCTAACTGCATCCTGATGATGATACAAAATGCACTGATTGCAAGCGGGCACCCACCCGGGCCAGGCCTCTCCCAGCTCTGTCTTTCCTCTGCCCTTTAGAGTGGTGTTTAAGAGCCCAGTCCCTAAAACTGAGGGCATCTGGATTCAGGTCCTGGATCTGCCATGTGCTGTCTGTGTGATCCTGGGCCGGTGACTTACCCTCTCTTGTCCTCAGTTTCCCCACTTGTGCAATGGGATGGGTAATCACATGTGTTAATCTTGTAAAATGCTTGAAACCAGCTCACAGTTGTTTTTACATTTTAATTTTCATGCCCTCCTCTGCTCCCATACCCTCCATGGCTCCCCATGACCCTCAGAGTGAAAACCACACCCTTTCCTGTGACCCAGGAGGCCCTGCATGGTCCAACTCCCACCAACTTCCCTGCATATCCCTGTCACACCATCTAGTTACTCTGTGGTCTTCTTGTCATCTTCAAACACATCCAGCCTGCTCTGGCTTCAAGGGCCTTTGCACGTGCTATTCCCTCCATAGGTGAAGCTCTTCCTTCTCTCGGTGGCTGTCCTTATGTTGTCCCATGCCTATGCTCAATCCTCCTCCCCTCTCAGGTCTGACTCAAGTGCTGCTTTCCCTGAGAAGTCCTCCTAGATCCCCCTAGGTCTGGTTGGGACACCCCTATTACATTCACAAGTCCCTGTTTATTCCAAATGCATGGGCCTCCACCCACAGACAACAAACTGAAGTTCTCCACCACCACATCACCAGGTCTATGGGCAAGTCTGTCCCAGGTATGTTTTTCCTCCCATGTATCTTGCCTGTGGAAGCCGAGGCTTCACTGCTGAGAGGTAGCTTGGAGCAGGTCTAAGCATCTCTTTGAAGCAGAACCACGACATCTTGGCCTCCCTTAACCCAAGCAGTATATTTCAAAGTAAAAACAGTAGGCACCAGCTCTTTCTGCTCTGGGAGAGCAAATTGGAGCCACATGCTCCTCTCAGGAGACATCTCCTGCTGGTCTCCTGAAGAACCCCCAAGCTCCTCCACCCAGGACTCCTCCAGCCTCTACTTTTCCTTCCAGCCCATTAATGACCCCTTAGGGAATGTGTGCCTGGTTCTCCTTGGGACAAAGTTGGCACGAATTTGGCTCAAAGGATTTGGCTGGAAGGTGTTGCTCAAATTAATGAATACATCATCTGCCTGATGAACTCCTGTGTACCTTTCAAAAACCCAACCCCAACATCCCTTTTTCAGGATACCTTCCCTCTCTTCCCAGAGAGAACCCCCCTCCTACTCCCCACTCCTCCAGCTCCAGGACCCACCCTATAGCCCAGTCCTGACTACACGAGGCTGGGGGCATCTGGGGCCAGCTGTTCTTCATGCAAGCTGGGTTCTTCTGGGGGACCAGGACTGAATCCTCTTCAGTGCACAGGAAGATCGTCAGCAAATGTTGAATGAGTGGAATACCCGTTGCAAGGCCTGGAGTCAGTTGCCTTGAGTTCACATCCTGGCTGAGGTGCTAGACACTGAATCCATCCCCTGACCTCTCTGAACTTCACTTTCCCATTTATTAAATGTGTTTACTCAGGATCTGGGCCCCGAGTTGTTGCAAGGATGAACTGTATTAACACATAAAGCATGTGGGACCTCAGGTTTCCTCCAGTCCCATATGGGGAATGACACAACCCAGGACCAGCAGCTTCGTTCCTGTCTCCAGCACCCAGAACTAGGGTGTTGTCAACACTCATCCTTAATGAATATTGACCAAGAGGATTGGTCGGGGATGGGGAGGGTGTGGGAGAGGGAGGAATGAAAGCCTTTTAAATATTCAGAATATTTAAAAGGCTGAAACCTGTGTACTGATGAGAACATGGGATGGCGCCACCTCCCTCACAGGCCACTTGGGGAAAGAGCCTGATCATTTCTTACCTCGTGACCCAGCCATTCCATCCCTGAGCATTTACTGGGGGGAGTGGGGGTATATTCATCAAAAGATATGTGCCAAAAAGCTAAAAAATCTTTATCCATGATAGCCAAAAATGGAAATAACAGAAATGTCCACCAACAGGTGAAATGGACAAATAGTGAATAATTGGTACAATAATAAAATAATATCCACGTATCTGCAAGAATGCAGAGAGATTGGAACCCTCATATACTGCTGATGGGAATGTAAAATGATACAGCTGCTGTGGAAGCAATCTGGCAGCTTCTCAAAAAGCTAAACATGAAATTACCACATGACCCAGCAATGGCACAGCTCAGTACAGATCCGAGAGAATGGAAAGCTGGTGCTCAACAAGAACTTGTTCACAAATGTTCGGAGCAGTCTATTCACAATAGCAAAATGGTGGAAACAATTCAAATACTCACCAGTGGATGAATGGCTAAACACAATGTGTGGATAAACATATATACAAAAGAATAAAATAGTCAGGCGTGCCCCAACACGGAGGAACCTTGAAAATATTATGCTGAATGAAGGAAGCCAGATCGAAATGGTGATACATTGCATGAAATGTCAAGGATGAGAAAACCCATAGGGACAGAAAGTAGATTAGGGGTTGCTAGTGACTGGAGGGTGAGGGGGATGAGAAAGGACTGCTGATAGGGATGAGGTCTCCTTTTAAGGGGATGTAAGTGTTATGCAGCTGGATATTAGTGAGGATTGCACAACTCTGTGAATGTACTAAATGCAACTGAGTTATTCACTTTAAATGGTTAAAATAGTAATTTATATGTTATATGTATTTTACCACAATATAAAAATAAGAAGTGGTACCCAAGACCATTACATAGCCATGAAAAGGCCCAAACACCTGCTCCTTGCCATAACAGGAGGAGCAAGAGAAGTCAGATCCAAAAGTGGAAACCCTGTGTGACCTTGTTTCTGTGAAGTTGAAAACCAGGTAAAACTCACCTATAGTGACACAGGTCATGGAGTGGTCACCTCAAGGAAGGAGAGAATCAACTGGAGGGTCCAAGGAACTACCAGGGCTGAGAATGTTCTAGCTCCCAATCTGAGAGCTGTCCCCTCCTCAAGCCCCACTTGACTAAGCCCATGTTAAAAACAGAAAAAAAAATTACCAGGGGAAGAAAATGAGAGCATCCAGCAGTCCTGAGGACCCAGGGTTCCATTTCCTTCATAAGGCCATCACCTGACCCCTGGTGATTTTGAAACAGGCATGGAGTTAGGCATGGACAAAAGTAGAAGGGCAGTGACCTGCATCTGGTTCCTGGGATTTCATAAATGGTCCCCAGATGCTTCTTCATCTCTGGAAGATGCTCCCTACATTCCCCACACCAGAATCCCTGGCCTGGGGACACTCTGGGACAGTGAAACCTCAGGGCTCCAAAGCACTAAGAACATTAGAGGTCTATGAGGGGGGGGGCCCTTCCCTCCCAATCAGACTCTTTGGTAGAGACACATCTTGACACCTCAGGGTCCTTTAAGAACAATTTAAATGAATAACTCCCAGCCATGAACAGAAGGAAGGGTAGAGACTTCAGTCTGAAGGTCCTGGATTTGAGTCCTGACCCAAACAATAAATACACACGGAAGAATAAATGAATGAATGGTGGGCCAATGGGCTTTTCTTCCTTGATCCACTAGCCTTTCTTTTACACTTCCCAGATGCCCAGCATTGTCAGGCAAAGGCCAGGGCCCCAGAGAGGACTCAGCCTGGTCTGGCCTCCAACAAGCTCCCATCCTGGTGGGGAGACAGAGCCTGACACAGACACTCACACTCTCGTGATTACTCAGAACAATAATTTAAAAAATCATGAGCAACCAGGACACAGGGAAGGGAGCCAAGGAGGAGGGATTGGAATAGAGGAAGGGTGCCAGGGCCAAAAAGAGAGAGGAAGTAGAGTGCCAGAACGTTAGATGGCATGTGGCCAGTGACCGTTACACACTGACCAGGGAGGAAGTTGGGCTGAACAACTCAGATAATGAAGAACAAAGGCCAGCTGATCCTGCTTCCCAGACATTTTCATTTGTCTTGATTTCTTTTGTATATCTCCAGAGTTGGGGAGCTCACTCCCAAGGGAGACAGCATGGGCAGAGACAGCTGTCAAAATGATGCAACGTGATTTTTCAAGTAGTGGCTGTCATAGGTGAAAGGGCTGAATGAGGTTGCTTGGGGAGGGAGGGATACCCATGTGAGCTAGGCAGTCAGCCCCTGCCACAGGCTGGATCTGGAATCAGACCTCCCTGAATTTGAATCTCTCCTCTATCTACCACTTATCAGCCTAATGACTTCATTTCTCCAAGCCTCAGTTTTCTCTTTCCTCTGAAATGACCCTAATAACAGCATCTACCTCATAGGTTCATGTGTATATTCAATGAGCTAATGGAATAAAATGCCTGGCACATAGCCGGTGCAGAAATGTTTTGCCCAGGCCCAGAGTGCTCTGGAATGCATCCCAAACACACTGTACTTTGTTAACTAAAACTTCACATGTGCTCACTTCTGCTTCATGCGCTCTTGCCCCACCACCCACACCTGGCAAACTCTGACGCATCCCTCAAAGTCCCAGCTACAAGATACTTTTCTTTTCTCTGTTCAAGCCCTGACCTAGAGAGCTGGGAGCAGTTCCGACTGGGCCGACTGCCATGTGAGGTGAGCTCCCGAGGGCAGGGATTCTGATTGGCATCTGGTAGGCACGCAGCCAAAGTTTGGTGAATGGTTGGATGAATGGCTGGGTGGATGGGTGATGGTCGTTTGGCAGGTGCAAAGCGGAGATCCAAAACTCAGCACCAGCTCCCACGACTTCTAGGGGCCAGTAGGGGGCAAATAACGGGTGGGAGGGAGACTTCCGAGCCGGCTTGTCCTCGTTTCCGGTGAGGCCCCTTTAAGGGGCGGGGCCAGCGGGGCGGGCTCTCCGAGCTTCAGGGCGGTGCGAAGATGGCGGCAGCTGAGGCGGTGGCGGCTGCAGTGGCTGCCGGGCCCTGGGCGGCTGAGGCGCCGAGCTCGTTGCTGCTCGTGGTGGGCGGCGAGTGCAGCTGCCAGGGGCTGCTGAGCTACGTGCTGGAGGAGCTCGAACGAGGTGGGGCGGGAGTGGGATGGCAGGGGTGGGGCGGTCCGGATGGGGGATGGGGTGGGGGCCCCGGGTGGGGGACTGCTGGGGCTGGGGACGGCTGATTCCACCGAGCCGGGGCGGAGGAATCGGGGCGGGAGGTGGCGAAATTCAGCGGGTGGGGGCCGGGGCCGGGCATCCGATAGACTGGGCGGCGAGATCCAGGAGTCGGGGGCTCAGATCTTCTCACTGTTAGTCGGACCGCTCGAGCCAACACCGTGGGTGTCCGCCCTGGTCTGGGCTGCTCCGCCCGGACCCGGGTGCAGACCATTGAAGGGACACGTCCCGGCTTTGGGACCGGTGCGATTGAGCAACACGGGCGACAGCTCCGCTTCCCGCCCTCAGGGCCTGCCAAGGGGAGGGCGGTGTCGCCTGGAATCCCCGGGTGTTTAGCAGCCTGGATGTCCTGGAGGGAGGAGCAGAGATGGGGAGGCCGAGCGGGGAGCCCCGGGGCCCACTTTCGGTGGCTCCACGAGGAGCTGCTAATTGGGGTGTGGGCGGGTGCGGCCTATCCATAGGATTTGGCACCAGGAGAGGTGAGTCATAGGTGCACCTGCAAGGTTCAGTTAACCTGCAGCCACTTGGCACAATACACCTGGCGTGCATCCCGCACCGTGGCTGGAGGGCATTCATCTCTCCAATTGGCAGGGCGTGGGGTCCACCACCTGAAAAGTGGGGCGACAGCACACGCGGTTCAGAAGGCTGGAAAATGTTCCCCTGCAGAGCACTGGGTGGGGAAGACTAGAGGCTCAGCCCTGCTGTCACAGGGCTAACAGTGTGTGTGGGGGTGGTGAGGGGTGGGGGTGGACCCAAGGTGAGTGAGGAGACAACCAGTTTTAAGCTTGCATGAAGTCTGGATGGCACAGCAGGATGCAAAAGGCAAAGAGGACCTGAAGGGAGGGGCAGGGGGAGACAGTGGGAATGCTGGAGCCCAGGCCCAGAGGTGGGAATGTGTCTGGTGGTGTGCAGGAGCAGTGAGGCTGCGGTGGGGTCGGGGCAGGTGCTGGAGGGGAGGAAATGCCTGAGATGATCAAGATGCAGGGGCAGGTTGAGGAGAGGGGGCTGATTTCCCGCCTCAATTCCCCTTCCCCCACTAGGCCTCAGGTCCTGGGACATTGACCCTGGTGTCTGCAGCCTGGATGAGCAGCTCAAGATGTTTGTGTCCCGGCACTCGGCCACCTTCTCCAACATCGTAAAAGGTGAGACTGGAGACCCTGTGTGCCCCAGCTGCTTCCCTTTTGTGTCCATTGGGTGCGTGCTCTCTGAATGCCTAAACAACAGTAATAATCCACCTGAGCTCTGCTGAGTGTGGAGCAGGGGCAGACCCTGACCCAGAGATATCTCCCTTCGTCATCCACAGCCCACAAGGCTCATGTTTTTGCCCTTATTTGACGGATGAGGCAGTTGATGTGTGGGGGAAAGTGGGGCCTGTGATGAGGGGGCTTTTTGGAGAAGAAGCATCTGGGACTGCTGTGTTAGGTGGAGGGAAGGGCCGAGGCAAAGGCACAGGACACTGGGAAAGTGAGGGGCTACAGGGCGGGCAGACGGAGTGTGTGTTTCATGTGGCAAAGAATATGTCTGCTTTGTGACCATGACCCCTGCCCAGGGTTGGGTACATAACAGGTACTCAGTAGATGGGGAGCTGAGAAAGGTGCAAGATCTGGGGGTGAGGGGGTTGGAATGCCCAAGGCAGCCCTGCATAGTCTGTGGCTCCTTGGTGATTCTGTGGTAACAGAGCAGCAGCTGCTGGGTGGGGCCTGAGTGTCGCCTGCAGCTTCCCCACCTCAGCCAGCCCTACCGCCCCCCTCCCCTCAGCCAGCCCTTGAGTCACCTCCAGGCTGCTGAGGGAGGGGAAGGAAGTGACCAGTCTCCTCATTGTCCCGGCAGCTCTGGGTGGTTTCCTGATCCCTCATAGGATGGGGGTACTGGATATCCTGTCAGCTCTGTGTGACCTCAGTGGCCACTTCCCCTCTCTGTGCCTTGGTTTCCCCACCCGAATGGAGCAATATCCAGGTGTGTGATAAGAAGCACACACATTGGCCCTGGAGGGTGCTTGCCTCTGTAGCCTCCAGGCCTGACGCTCCATATTGGAAGCACATCTGGGCTCCATGAAACAGACTAAGGATGGGATCCCAGAATCAACCCCACTCCCATCTCGTGGCTCATGAGGCCTCCCATCCCTGGACGTCCTCCTGCTGTCCCTCATTTTAGCCACATCTGCCACTTCCCTGTCTTCCCTGCCTCAGGACCCATGTTGTTCCCTCACTGGCTCTCCTTGGACTCAGGTTCCTTGCCTATAAAATGGGGGTGACATGGCATCCCCCACAGGGCTGACAGCTGTGAATTGGGCCTCATAAGCAGTGATGGCCTTGTTGTCACCACTGTTACCAGTGGGAGGCCTGCTGAGGTAGGCTTCCTGTTCTTGCCTCATCCTGACCTATGGCACTACCACATAGGCCAGCTCTGCCTGGCTAGGGTTCCTGGGAAGTAGATCCTGGAGGGGTTTGTGGTGGCCTGGGGTCACATAGGGAGACAGGGTTTGATCCTGGACAGCCTGACCCTGCGCACATGGCCTAGCTCCCAACTCACAGGATCCAATTCTCCAACAGGCCAACGCAGCCTGCACCACCGAGGAGATACCCTGGAGACCCTGGTCCTTCTGAACCCATCAGAGAAGTCCCTATGTGATGAGGTATGGACCAGTCAGCTCTTGGAGAGAGTGGGCTGCAGAGACCAATGCCATTCCCCTTCCTGATCTCCTGTGTCCCTGACTTTGTGCCGCCTGAAATCCTCTCTGCACCCAACAACAGTGCCCTCTTCCCCAGAAAGCCTTCCCCATCCCCCAGAATGCCCGAGTCTGGGAGGACGGAATGGGATAGGGACAGTCTGGAGGTGGGAAGATGGGATCTGACTGATGGTTGTAATTTGTGTGTTCCCCTGGCCGGGCCCTAGTAGTTGTCTGAATTGAGTTGTGTATTTTTTTTTTTTTAAGATTTTATTTATTTATTTTTAGAGAGGTGAAGGGAAGGAGAAAGATCAGTGTGTAGTTGCCTCTTGCACACCCCCTACTGGGGACCTGGCCCGCAACCCAGGCATGTGCCCTACCTGGGAATTGAACCAGTGACTCTTTGGTCTGCAGGCCCATGCTCAGTCTACTGAGCTACCCCAGCCAGGGCTGAATTGACTTTTTAATACTTCTAGTTTGCGGATGTCTGTATTCTTCTCCCAATTATCTATGAGAAGGATGAACAAGATAGAGCCCCAGGACACCCCTGTAAGAGACCCTTGTACAGGTTGATTCCGCTCATCAAAAACACCCCTCAGCCCTGGCTGGTGTGGCTCAGTGGTTGAGTGCTGGCCTATAAACCAAAGGGTCACCGGTTCGATCCCTAGTCAGGGTACATGCCTGGGTTGTGGGCCAGGTCTTCAGTAGGGGGCATGCTAGAAGCAACCACACATTGATCTTTCTTTCTCTTTCTCCCTCCCTTCCTCTCTCTAAAAATCAATAAAATATTAAAAATAAATAAATAAATAAATAAATACTCCCTCAGGGGGCTCAGGAGGCGACAGCCAGCCCCATGGCATTGGGGCCAGGCCATAGGGAGAGGTGGGCTTAAGGAAGCCCTGAAGTATAGAGGATTGTAGGAGGCGGGGACACCGGAGCCAGATGAGGAGTTTTAGGAGGGGAAGGAGCTTTGGGTGGGAGTTGGGCAGCAGGAGGCCGAGAGGCTACAATTTCTGGCTTCTAGTCAAGCACTGGCCTGGCTGTGTGGTGGTGACTGGAGAGGGGCAGTTATATACAGATTTGGGGTTGGGGGCCACCCCAAAGTGCGATGCTCACCGTGCAGAATAGGGCCTTTAACATTCTCCCTCTTCCTCAGCTCCGGAACCTTCTCCTGGACCCCGCCCCTTACAAGCTTCTGGTGCTGGCTGGGCCCTGCCTGGAAGAGACAGGGGAGCTGCTGCTCCAGACTGGGGGCTTCTCGCCCCGCCACTTCCTCCAGGTCCTGGGGGACAAAGAGGTAAGCTGCCTTCTCCCCACCTGGCCTCCCGGGGCTCTGAGTCCTGGCTCGTTCCCCCAGTGACCTGCTGTCTGGAGCCCTGTCCTCTCCTCTGTGGAAGGGTGGTGGTGGCATGTGTCCCTCCTGTTGTCATCACCCACTATAGTGTGTGCTTCCAGGGTGGTCCTGTGGGTTATAGACATCCTGGAGGCTTCAAGTGGCACCCCAGGTCCCCTTCTGGAGTCCTTACTCTGGGTGGGGCAGATGAACAAAACCCATGAAAACCACGGGTTTATGTTGTAGTGAGTGGTGTAACCATGCCAAGAGAAGAGCCAGTGAGAGGGCTGGGAAGGCTTCCCTGGAGGGAACAGCAAGTGCAAAGGAGCAAGGAGAGTGAGAGAAGGCAGGAGGTCGGGAGTGGGGCAAGGGGTGAGGCAGGACTCAGGGAGGGCTGGGTTTTTGTCCTGAGAGTGACAAATAACCCTCACAGCCCCAGGCGGCAGGACAGGGATGTACTTGTCCAGTTTTCCCAAGGTGTTGGGTGTTGCCTAGCTCCAGGTGGCCCTTTAACCGTTTTCCGCCTCTGCAGATCCGGGATCTCCTGGATGCTGCACCCCCCTCTGCAGACCCGCCCAAGCTCACCATCACTTGCCCGACCCTGGGAGACTGGGCCCAGCTGGCACCCGAAGTGCCTGGCCTCCAGGGTGGGCTCCGGCTGCAGCTAAACCCACCAGTACAGCGGCCGGCCTCTGAGGGTCTGCGTGAGTTCCTGGAGTATGTGGCCGAGTCCCTGGAGTTGCCATCCCCCTTCGAGCTGCTGGAGCCACCAGCATCCGTGGGCTTTCTCAGGCTCGCCCGGCCCTGCTGCTACATCTTCCCCGGTGGCCTCGGGGATGCCGCCTTCTTTGCCGTCAATGGCTTCACCATGCTGGTCAACGGTGGCTCAAATCCCAAGTCGAGCTTCTGGAAGCTGGTGCGGCACCTGGACAGGGTGGATGCTGTTCTGGTGACTCATGCAGGCGCCGACAGCCTCCCGGGCCTCAATAGCCTGCTGCGACGCAAGCTGGCGGAGCGTGAGGAGGCAGCAGCTGGTGGGGGCTCTGGGGACGACAGGCTGCGCAGGCTCGTCTCGCCAGGCCTGGGCGTTGTGTTCCTCAATGCCCGTGGGGCCACCTCTCGTCTGGTGCGCGGTGAGGATGAGGCAGAGCTGGCCTGTAGCCTTCTGGCTCGGCTGGGCATAGAGCCCCTGCCCCTGAGCCGTGGGGCGATGCCAGCCGAGCCCACTGTGCTCTTCCAGAAAATGGGTGTTGGCCGGCTGGACATGTATGTGCTGCACCCGCCCTCAGCTGGTGCTGAACGCACACGGGCATCTGTGTGTGCCCTGCTGGTGTGGCATCCCACAGGCCCCACTGAGAAAGTGGTGCGTGTGTTGTTTCCCGGCTGTACACCACCTGCTCGCCTCCTGGATAGCCTGGTCCGCCTACAGCACTTGGGTTTCTTGCGGGAGCCCGTGGTAACCCCCCAAGACCTGGCAGGGCCTCGGCGCACTGAGAGCAAGGAAAGTGTGGGCTCCCGGGACAGTTTGAGGAGAGAGGGCCGGACTACATTGCCTGCCAGGCCTGCCCAGGAGCGCCCTGGGGTGGCCCGGAAGGAGCCGCCACGGGCTGAGGCCCCTCGCAGGGCTGAGAAGGAAGCTAAGCATCCCCGTGAGGTGAAGAAGGACCCCAAACTGAGTGCCCCCCGGACCCAGCCCAGGGAGTTGAACCGGGCATCCTCTACTCTGGTCAGCAGCAAGAAGGCGGGTGCCCAGGCAGCCTCCAAGCCCCGAAGAGCACCCAACAGTCACCGCCCAGGTGTCCCATTGGCAGCTAATGGGCCCCACAGTGCCCCCAGCTTCCGGTGTGGAGAGGCGAGCCCCCCCACAGAGGCCTGCAGCTCTCCTGTCCCCCAGCTGGTGGCCACACCCAGCCAAGGGAGCAGCCTGGAACTGGGGCTGAGCCCCACAGGGGAGGACAGTAGCAGCCTAAAGACTCAGGAGCAGCTGGTGGCCAGTGGCACCTCCCCGCCACACACCCCCTCACCAGCTGGAGCCCAGCAGGGCCCAGTTGAGGGTGGTAGGCAGCTGTCACTGAGCCCTCTGCGAGGTGGGGAGGTAGGGCCAGATGCCTCCCCCACAGTGACCACACCTTCCCTGCCTGCTGAGGTAGGTTCCCCGCACTCCACAGAGGTGGATGAGTCCCTGTCCGTCTCCTTTGAGCAGGTGCTGCCACCACCCCCTGTCCCCATGAGTGAGGCAGGGCTGAGCCTCCCACTCCGAGGCCCCCGGGTGCGGCGCTCGGCCTCCCCGCATGACGTGGATCTGTGCTTAGTGTCACCCTGTGAGTTTGAGCACCGGAAGGCCATGCCCATGGCACCGGCCCCTACATCCCCTGGCAGCTCCAATGACAGCAGCGCCCGGTCCCAGGAGCGGGCAGGCGCTCTGGGAGCTGAGGAGACGCCGCCCACGTCCGTCAGTGAGTCCCTGCCCACACTGTCTGACTCGGACCCCCTGCCTGCTGCCCCTGGCACTGCAGACTCAGATGAGGACATGGAGGGCTTTGGAGTCCCTCGCCGCAACCCACTGCCCGACCCCCTCAAGGTCCCCCCACCGCTGCCTACCCCACCCAGCATCTGCATGGTGGACCCCGAGCTGTTGCCCCCCGAACAGGCCCAGCGAACGGAGGGCCTCAGCCGTACCCGGAAGTCCCTGACCCGCCCCAACCTCAGCACTGCCGCACCCAAAGCCACTCCAGTGATCACTGCCAAGACCAAGGGACAGGCTAGTGGGAACCGGGCCAGTCGACCACTCAGCGCCCGGAGCGAGCCCAGTGACAAGGGAGGTCGGGCACCCCTGTCCAGAAAGCCCTCAGTCCCCAAGACGACCACTCGGGGCCCGTCAGGTAAGTACCGGGGGCTGGAAACCTACAGTGGGTTACCAGCCCGAAGTCCTGTCCTTAATGCTGTGTGGCCTTAGTTACACCTGCCACTCTCTCTGGGCCTCCGTTTCCTCAAGATGGAAGCTCTGGCCTCACTGTTTAAGCACTTGGCAGTTCCCAGTTGCTCCAGCAGTGCTGTCAATGGAAACATGGTGTTGTCATGGACTTGCTCTGCTCGTGGACCCAATGCCACAGTATGTGAAAAGAAACCAGTGGAATTAATAGTATGTTTTATGTTTCCATTTGTGTCAAGGCTCTTAAGACCTGGACCAGGCTGGTGATTGGCTAGGAGGATCCAGCTGTACTCTGGGCTGCAATGTATGGGAGGACACTGCATAGGGAAGAGACATGGGGGAGGGCCCTCCAGCTCCCTGTGCCCGGTCCTGGGCATCCCTGGGAAACCAGGCACAAGCTTCTAGAGTCCTCTTGCAGTGGAGCCACACTATGTGCTTAATTCCTGAGCAACAAGCTGTGATGACATGGGAGAAGTGACCCATTAGAGACTCGGCTGCAGGGTTTCCATCCGGGGCTGGTCACATCAGCACCTCAGCCTGGCTTGTGCCGTAGTTCCAGACTCCCCGGAAAGGGGAAAGCCCATGTTCAGGCTAAGCCACGTTACATGATCAGTGTGGGATTGGAGAGCCACCCTCATCATTTGCAGAACGTTGGGATCCCTTCTGAAATCTGTTCCCAGGTGCCACCCTGGGCCAGCCTGATAAGCAGGCCTTCCTGAGGACAGCAGTCTCTAGCCTGCTGGTGCCAGCCTTTTCCAGTTTTTCTTAATTGTGATGAGACACACAGAACGTGATGTTTACCACCTTAGCGTGCTTAAGTGTCCAGTTCAGTGGCAGTAAGCACATTCGTCTCCAGATGTCCCTTCACTTGAATAACTGAAACTGTCCCCATTGAACACTAACTCCCTATTTCTCCCTCCAACCCCCAGCCCCTGGCACCCACTGTCCTTTCTGAGTCTGACTCCCCTAGGGACCTCCTGGAAGTGGAATCACAATATTTATCCTTTAGGTAACTGGCTTATTTCACTCAGCATAATGTCCTCAGGGTTCACTCATGCTGAAAGGTATCAGAATTTCCTTCCTTTTTAAGGCTGAATAATATTCCGTGGTACGGGCAGACCAACCACGTTTCTGTTCATCATGGCCACTGGGGTTGCTTCCACCTTCTGGCTGCTGTAGATAATGCTGCTCTGAACATGGATGTGCAAACATCTCTTCAAGACCCTGCTTTAGATTCTTTGAGATCAATACAAAAGTGGAATTGCTGCATTAAAGTTTTTTTTCAGCCTGGGGTGCACACGTCTCCGTGTTCCTGTGAGTTACAGGAACACTGGGTCAGAGCAGAAGGTGACCCCACAATCTGCACAGATAACCCCCACTGCTAGACAGTCGTTACAGTAAATGTTTTACAGTATGGCTGAGCTAATCACAGACAGGACAGAGGGGCCATACCTCTGGGTGGTCTGATGATGGATGATCGCTTACAACTGACGCCAGCGCCTAGTTTGACATTACTCAGTTGCTCTGCCATTTGGGCCATTTACTGACAGGAGTCTTTATTGTTCTATTGTGTAAGCTTACAGGACACAACTAATCACTAATTATGAGGCTTTGGTGCTGGCTGAGCTAGTCAGTCAGGCTTAGAACATGGAGATTCGGAAGAAATCAGGGCATGCAGACATGGAGCCAGCTTTGTTTATATCTTCGTCTGTACAGAGACAGTTTTGGAAGCTGCCATAGACACCAAAGAGAGGATTTTAGACTCTCGGCGAAAAAGATGAAATCAACAGACTCAGAACAGTTCATGGTCTATGTGCAGTTAATATTTTATCGCTTCAAGTAAGGCGCAGAAGCCTTACAACCGTATAGACCCTTTCCCTCCCCTTCTATATTATAGTTTTGTGAATTATGTCCACATACATTGAGAACCTGACCAGATACTGTTACAATGTTTGCTCTCAACAGTTACACATATTTAAAAGAATCAAAAGGATACATTTAGCGCCCTGGCTGGTGTAGCTCAGTGGCTTGGGCATGGGCCTACAAAACAAAGGGTTGCTGGTTCAATTCCCAGTCAGGACACATGCCTGGGTTGCTCACCAGGTCCCCAGTAGGGGGCACATGAGAGGCAACCACACATTGATCTTTCCCCCTCTTTCTCTTCCCCTCTCTAAAAATAAATAAATAAAATCTTTAAAAAGAAGAAAGAGGATACATTTACCATTTATGTTTCTTCTTCATTCCCTAAGTTTCCCTTCCCTCTGCTATTATTTCCTGTTAGCCTAAAAAACTTTCTCGAGCCCTGGCCAGGTGGCTCAGTTGATTGGAGCATCGTCCCATATGCGAAAAGTTTGCAGATTTGATACCAGGTCAGGCACATACCTAGGTTGTGGGTTCGATCTCTGATGGGAGCGTGTATGGGATGCAAGCAGTCAATGTTTCTCTCCCCCTGCCTCCCTCTCTAAAAATCAGTAAACATATCTTCGGGTGAGGATTTAAAAAAACTTTCTTGAGCATTTCTCGTAGAGCAGGTGTGCTAACAATTCTCTCCATTTTCCTTCATCTGAGAATTGTCTTTGCCCACATCTTTTGTCAATATATATTTTCTCTGGATATACGAATAGTTATTTTCTCTTGGCACTTCACTCTGTTTTTTTGATAGTAGCCATTCTAATGGGTGTGAAGTGGTAGCTTGTGGTTTTGATTTGTATTTCCCTGATGATTAGTGATGTTGAACATTTTTTCATCTGCTTCTTGGCTGCTTTTACATCTTTAGAGAAACATCTGCTGAGTCCTTTGCCCATTTTTGAATGGGGTTGTTTGCATTTTTCTTGTTGAGTTATGAGCATTGGCTTTGTTCTCTGCATATGAACCTATCAAATACGTGACTTACAGCATTTTCTCCCATTCTGTGTTGCCTTTTTACTCTGTTGATAGCGTCCTTTGATGCACAAAAGTATTTTACTTTTTTTAAACATAAAGTCCAGTTTGTCTTTTTCTTTCGTTGCCTATGCTTTTGGTGTCATATGCCAGAATCATTGCCAAACCCAATGTCATGAGACTTTTGCCTTATGTTTAGTTCTAAGAGTTTTATAGTTTAAGCTCTTAAATAATCTCTTTGATCAATTTTGAGTTATTTTTTAATTTAAAAAATTTTATTTATTTTTAGAGAGAAGGGAAGGGAAAGAGAAAGAGAGAGAGAAAACCATCAATGTGTGCTTGCCTCGTGCACTCCCCCCACTGGGGATCTGGCCTACAACCCAGGCATGTGCTCTGACTGGGAGTCGAACCGGTGATCCCTTGGTTCAAAGGCCGGCACTCAATTCACTGAGCCACACCAGCCAGGGCCTAATCTTGAGTTAAATTTTAAATATGGTTAAACAAGGGTTCAACTTTTTTTTTTTTTTACATGTTTCCCAGCACCATTTGTTGAAAAGCCTATTCTTTCCCTACTGAATAGACTTGGCATTTTTGTCAAAAATCACTTAACCACATATGTGAGGGTTTGTTGGACACTTTATTCTATTCCATTGTGTGTTTTTATCTTAAAAATTTGAGTCTTCTCTCTTTTTCTCTTAGTCCAGCTAAGGATTTGTCAATTTTGCTAGTCTTTTCAAAAGAACTAACTTTTAATTTTATTGCTTCTATGTTTTTCTATTTTCTGTTTTATTGATCTCCGCTCTAATCTTTATTTCCTTTCTTTTACTAGCTCTAGATTTACTTTGTTCTTCTTTTTGTAGTTCCTTAAGTTGTAAAGTTAGGTTGTTGATTTGAGATATTCTTTTTAAATAAAAGCTTTTAAAATGTAAGTTTATAGCTCTAAACTTCCCCTTTAGCACCACTTTCTCTCAGAGATCTTTGCTTTCAACAGTTTGTAATGATTGTCTGTGGGTCTCTGAGTTTATTCTACTTGGAATTCTTTCAGCTTCTTGGATGTTTATGTTCATGTCTTTCATCAAATATGGGAAATTTGGGGCTCTTTTTTTAAAGATTTTATTTGTTTACTTTTAGAGAGAGGGAAGGAAGGGAAAAAGAGAGGGAGAGAAACATCAATGTGCTAGAGATGCATTGATTGGTTGCCTCTCATGCACCCCTGATTGGGGACCTGGCCTGTAACCCAGGCGTGTGCCCTGACTGGGAATCAAACCAGCGACTTTTTGATTCACAGGCTGGCGCTCAATCCAGAGCCACACCAGCCAGGGTGGGCTCTTTTTTTTTCTTTTAAATCTTTCTGCCCCTTTCTCTCTTCTTGGTGTCCCACAGGTTTCTTAGACTATGTTCACTCTCTTTAATATTTTCTTTCTATTCTTCAGACTCAATAACTTCCATTAGCATATCACTAATATCACTGATTTTTCTGCTGTTCAAGTTTTAAACAGAATCTCTCTAGTGATTTTTTTCATTTAAGCTATTTTTTCAGCTGCAGACTTTCTTTTTTATTTTTTTCTATCTCATTTATTTTCTATTTTGTTCATACATTGTTTTCTTGATTTTTCCCCCCACATCATCCTTTAGTTCTTTGAGGATTTTTCACACAGTTGTTTTGAAGTCTTTGTCTAGTAGGTCTGCCATCCAGTTTTTGTCAGGGTTGTTTTTGTTGATTTCTTGTTTTTCTTTTGAATGATCCATACTTTCCTGGTTCTTTCTGTACCTTGTGATTCTTTTTTTAATTGAACTTTTGAATGTGGTAATGTGGTAACTCTGGAATCCAAATGTTCTCTTTCCCAGGGTTTCCTGTGCTTTTTTTTAACACTATAAAATTTTAATATTTAAAGATTAGCCAGCTAGACTCAGTTTAGATGATCCTAATTTTGTTGGCAATGTCCAAACGTCATAGTCAGGGGCCAGTTGGACATAAGCCTTCATTTCTCCCTCAGGCCTGATCAGGCTGTTGACCTTGGCCATGTAAATATCATAGAGCTTCTTCATAGCCTGTTTGATCTGGTGCTTGTTGGCCTTGACCTCCGCAATGAACATAAGTGTACTGTTGTCTTCTGTCTCCTTCATGGCTGACTCTGTAGTCAGGAGGAATGCGATGGTGGCATAGCATAGTGGTCAAGCTTGTTTCTCCTGGGGGCATTCTTCCCAGGATATTTGGGATGCCTTCGAAGCCGCAGTGTCTTTAGCCACTGGAAGGTGGGTGACATGCGGATCCTTTTTGTGTGTGGCTATGGATGCCTTTCAGCACAGCTTTCTTTGCCTTCAAAGCCTTGGCTTTGGCTTTGGGAGGAGCAGGGACTTCCTTCTCTTTGGGCACCATCTTGAAAAGCTCCCATGGCTTTTTGTGCGTTTGATTACCGTGGGCTGTCTCTGTGATGGGACTCAGCCTGAGGTGTAAATGTAAGGTGTTCTCAGGTCTTATCTCAGCCTCTTCCTTTCTCTGGGCTTGGGTGGTGACTTTCTAAGTTCTTCTGCATACATGTAGTTGCCTTTGAATGTCCTAGTCCTTAAATACCTGGCTTCTAGGAAAAGGAGTGGATTGGGGAAGAAGAAATGTTCAGTCCTTTAAATCCCATGGAGTTGCTCCAATGTTAGGGGGAGGGACTGCAATACAATTGTCCTCTAGGTGGGGAGAGGGATTCCTGGTGCTTCCCACTGTCCTGTCTTCCCAGAATCCTCCCACTATGTTAAAGCACTTTCCTGAATGTTAAAGCTCCTTCCTGCTATTTAAGGATGATGCTTCACATATAATCAACAATAGAAATTACTACATGACTTCCCTTCTCTTTTCCAGTCTAAATCTGGGGAGCCTGGCATGTGTTTGACACTCCCAGCTTGGACCACTCTGCAGTACGTGGCATCCACTGCATTAGTTAGCTCAGGGCTGGAATTACCTAGGGAAGGCTGGTGAGGAGGCAATGACAGTGACAACAGTGATAATAACTGTAGCTCATGTTTAATGAGCACTTGCTTTTGGGTTGGGCTGTATATCAGGTACCTGGGGTAGTCCTGCCCTCCAGGAGCTGATGGGAGTCTCTGGCTTCTCTCTCTGCGTGACCTGTCCTTGGCTCCTAGACACCCTGGTCTCTTGATTCTCTTCTATCCTCAGCGCCCACTTGAGCTATCACCTCTTGTCTTTCTTGGGCAGATTTCAAGGGAGGCACCTGGTGGACCCCTGTAACCTTTGGCAGGTCAGGGGTTCCTAGCAGAGTGGCAGGGAGAGGGTGCTCCTCCCAGGGCCCATGGGGAAGGCTGGCACCCAGAGGCTGGGGGTCATCTGAGGCTGTGTCTGCCAGGGCATTTGGCCTCTTTGGAAAGGCCACGGTCTTGGCCCCTCAGGGTTCTGCCCCTCCATGCTATATCAGCAAACAGTGTTTTAAAGGGCCAGAGGGTAAACTTTTCAGCTTTGCAGGCCAGACTATCTCTGTCCCAAACTTCGCATCTTAGTAGTAACTCAATGGGTGTTCCAGTAAAGCCATCTTTAAAAAGCAGGTGGTTGCCAGCCCCTCCTCTACCCCCATTTTTCTGCCTACAGCCCCTGCCTCATCTTTTTGCCCCTCCAACCCTACCACTCCCATCTCCCTTGTGCTTTCCACAGCCACAGTAGCTTTCTCTTCCTGAGGCTCCACACAGTATCCTCACTGCCCCAGTCTCTAATTTCAAATGACAGGTGCCACTTGCCCCAGCTAGGGGTTTCATTCATTCGCAAATGCCCCCCACCCTCACCCAGCCCTTTGGGCCCACACTCTGAGCTGGGCAATGTTTATGATGATAAGACATTGAGCATCTGGCAGGCTTCTTGTGCCCAAGACCTCAATCAAGTGATTGTGAGTTCACTCACCCCAAAGTGACAGTCTTGTTCCCCTTGAGCAAGCTCGAGGTCCAGAGCTGTGGTCCAGACTCTAAGTGCAGCAGCTCCAGCTCCATCCAGGCCTCCCTGTCCTGGGTCTCCTTGCAACTCGATCCCTCTCATACCAGCTTTGGCTCTCCATTGCCCTTGTGGGCAGTGATTTTTGTCTGTCTGTCTTGGTCACCACCATGTCCCCAGGATGTGGTGCCCAAGAGGGTTTGGTAAGTGTCCTTTGCCTGGTTGAACAGATGGATGCTGCAGTAGCAGCAGAGCCCTTCAGGCTTCAGCTGCTTTTGGAGTTCAAGTGCCAAAACCCCCACTTCCAGGAAGCCCTTCATAGTTGCCCCCTCCTTCCAGCCCTGAGGATGTCTGTGTCTGGGGACTGGCCAGGGAGTTTCCAGGTGCTGAGGAGGCAACTAGGAGTATTTACAGGGTTCACTGAGTAGCTGTCCATGCCAGGGAGGGCTTGTCAGCCAACCACAAAACAGTGAGATCAGGCTTCCTGCTCAGGAGGGAACCAAATCATTCAGGTGAAAATAGAGCTGAGTCTCAGCCCCTTTCCAGTCCCGGAATTCACAATTAATCCCATCCCTTTTGCCCACAGGGTCAGCCAGCAGCCGGCCAGGTGGGTTAGAGCCTGGCTGCCCTGTCTACCTTGACTTGGCCTACCTGCCCAGTGGGGGCAGCATCTGCCTGGTGGATGAGGAGTTCTTCCGCCGGGTGCGTGCGCTCTGCTATGTCGTCAGCGGCCAGGACCAGCACAAGGAAGAGGGCATGCGGGCCGTCCTGGATGCACTGCTGGCTGGCAAGCAGCAGTGGGACTGTGACCTCAAGGTGAGCGACCACCCCAGGCCGTAGACAGTCTTTGCACAGGGCAGGGACAGTGCCTCCCAGTGTCTTCCAGTTGAACCCACACAGAGGTGGGAATGGGACTCAGAGACTCAACTGTGTCCCCAAGGCCACAAGGAAAGGAGGGCAAATGCAGGAGTCCTCCACAGCTCTCAGAATGCTGTCCCTGTCATACTTATTTCCTCATTCATCTGCAGCAGCCTGGGTGGGGACTCAGGTGGACTGGTTTGATCACCTCTCCTGACCCCCAGTTCTTAACCACCCTACACTGTCATAAGAATGGGCCAGGAGGGGGAGGTGGGGTGTGTGGTGCCTACACAGCTGAGAAAGAGGCCTGGCTGGGCTCATCGCCAAAGGAAGCCTTGACACAGAGTCTGGAGGGGTGAGTCAAGTTTGGGTGGAGGGAAGAGCTTCTAGATACCTGGCTGCACACTTGGCTGCACACTCAGCATGTGAGTGTGCAACCCGTGGCCTGGCACACAGCTTGCACAGCAGCCCAGGAGGAGAGTCCAGGTGTGGGGCACAGCCTGGGCAAAGGCCTGGAGGTGGGAGTGAGCCTGATGTGACCAAGAAGCTGGAGGGAGGCCTGGGTGAGCCAAGAGTGGGAGTCAGAGAGGGGTTTGCAGCTGTGGCCCAGTCTCTTGGGCTGTGAGAGGGTCCTTAGGTACTGTGAGGAACAGAAGGGACTTCAGGGACCAGCTGGCTACTGGCTGCAGACATCCAGGTAAGAGATGGCAGAGGCAGAGCACACGTGTTCCAAGGAGGGCCTTTGCTACCAAGGGGCTGGGCCAGGAGGACAGAGGGCACTCCCTTTTACTGCCCATCCATTTTTCCTGCCTGCAGGTGACCCTGATCCCCACCTTCGACTCCATGGCCATGCACGAGTGGTATGAGGAGACGCATGCTCGGCACCAGGCGCTGGGCATCACGGTGCTGGGCAGCAACAGCACTGTGTCCATGCAGGACGAGGCCTTCCCCGCTTGCAAGGTGGAGTTCTAGCCCTGCCCCATCCCCACTCCTACCCCACCTCTCAGCCCAAATCCTCCACTGTCCTGAGAATCACTGCATTAGAAATAAACTAAGTTCCCTACTCCACTGTGGCCTCGGTTTCCTCTGCCAACGAGAGACTTGGCAGCACGAGGGACAGTTGCCATCATGTGAGCTCCCGGGTCAGGCATGGAAGAGGGTATGCCTCTCCAGTAGTGATTGCTGGCAGTGACGCTTGCTGCTGACTGCAGCCCTTCCCCCACCCTGGCCACTGAGGGGCCCAGTTTCCCGACAAGGAAGGCAGCCTCTGGACCCCTTCCATACAGACCAGTCAGTGGTTGAGGTGAGATTTGAACCCCAGTCTCTGCTCCAAAGCCATAAAAGGAAAGCTGCCCTCTGTTCCTGGAGAAAACGGATGCTTGTGCCAGGAGTCACGGCTGCAGGAAGGTCTTAAAGAAGAATCTGAAACCCATAGTTGCCAACAGCAGTCTCTTGATGGGCCCCTGCCCTGATCGCTGCATGTGTGGAAACTCCCAGACACAATTGTAGGTACGACACCAGCCGTAGTGGCTTGAGCGGTGACTCCAGAAAACACATGTTTGAATCCTGGCCCGTGGTGCCTGGGACTGTGACTGGATGTGGAAACACGGTATTTGCAGGTGTGATTAAGTGGAGGATCTTGAGATGAGATTGTCCTAGACAGAGTGGTTCTAAGTCTGGTGACAAGTGTCATTGTAAGGGACGGGGAGACCCAGAGCCAGAGGAGAAAGCTGTGTGCACTGGAGGCAGAGATCGGAGTGGTGCAGCCACAAGCCGAGGAGCGCCAGGGCGCCCGAGGCTGGAGAAGGTAAGGAAGCCCCCTCCCCGAGACCCTCATGCAGGAGCCAACCCTGCTCACACCTGTGTTTTTAATCTCCAAGTTTGTGATACTTTGTGCCAGCAGCCCCAGGACACTCACACCATCAGATGTCCTGAGTTGGTCAGCACACTGCTCTTCCCCCTGGAAACTGCGGCCCGGATCACTGTGTGGCTGGGAGGGTTTTGTGTCGCAGGTTCCCTCTGGCTGTCAGCAACTCTGTGTGTTCAGGCTTCTTGAACGATACCATGAGTTGGGCAGCGTGAGCAACAGACACAGTTCTCATGCTCTGAGGGCTGGAAGTCTGAGATCAGGGTGCCAGCATAACGGGGTTCTGCTGAGGGCCTCTTGCTGGCTTGTGGACAGTTGCCTTTTTGCTGTGCCCTCACATGGCAGGCAAGAGAGCAAGGTGTCCCGAGTCCCTTATAAAGGCACAAATCCCACCCTAAGGGGCTCCACCCTCGTGGCCCCATGGAACACTGATGACCTCCCAAAGGCCCCACCTCCTAACACCATTTCACTGGGGATTTGGGCTTCAACATAGGAATTTAGGGGGACACAAACCAGTCCCATGGCGGTCAGGGGTTAGAGTCACAGGGCCCATGGCAGGTACAGAGATCTCTACTTTGATTACATCTTTAATAAGCCCTGAATGCTTGGTGGATCTTTCCCTACCTTTCACATTTCTGATGTTGCTGTTTCTCATCGCCCTCCCTCAGCACCCCAACTTGACAGACCTTCCACCACCTGGAGCATTAGGTGGCGAGACAGGAAGGGCACACGTGGTGGTGAATCAGGACCAGCTCCTAACGGCTTCCAATAGGAAGCGTTTAATTGACCAAAGCAAGTCACGTGACTGGCTAATTCATGAGCTCCTCTCGTACCTGGAAGGAGGAGAATCAGAAATGGTGGTGAAAACCAACTAGTGACCACTGACAAGTCCCCTCCAAAGAGAGTTTTGCCCTGGCCCAAGATTGGCAAACGTTTTGTGTAAAAAAACATATATATATGATTTTTGATGTGGGCCCTACAGTCTCCGTCCAGACGATGCAACCCCACTGTGGTAACTGAACACATGGAAATGGCTGCACTCCAATAAAACTTTATTTACACGAAGAGGCGGAGGGCTGTTGTCTAGGACATGACTCTGACCCTTTCCCATCTGCATGCTAGAACAGCTCGCGACGGAGTCTTCCTCCCCACCCCATCCCCCAGCCCCTCTTCCCTTCTTTCTCCTCTCTGTGTCTCTTTTCCTCCCTCTCCGCAATCTCTTCTGCCAGCTGTCTGGCCCGGCCTCTGCAGGAGCAGCCACTAAAAATATCCTTGCAGCATTGAAGGGCAGCGGCCGGGCGGGAGGGTGGAGGGGGGACCTGGGCCTGCGCAGGAGCCAGATATGTGCCCTTGGCCCAGGCACCCACTCTGCACCGCCTGTGAACCTCTGGCCCCTCCTGATACCCTGCGTCTGAGTCGCAACCACCTGCCCTCCTGGGATTTCTTGGTGTTGCCTCAACATTCAGATTCTGACTCTAGGCCTTTGCACTCCTGCATCCTTTGCTTGGAATGCCACCACCCAGCCAGTCATCATTCAGCATTGCTGCCCTCCCTGGGCAAACAGCATTGAGAAGGGGAGCCAGACACTGGAGACTACAGCCCACAGGGTTGGGGTGGTAGGGTGCCACACGGTGCCAGAGGAGGCCCCCATGCCACCCAGCATAAGGATGCAAAGGAGCAAGTCAGGGGAGACAGAGGAGTGTGCCTTGGGAGGGGCCCACAGAGACAGGAACCGAGAGGAGACTGGTGACACTGAAGCTCCTGGAACAAGGGACAGCTGCTGCGGATCCTACAGCTGCCTGCAAGCCCCACTGAACAGTTGCCAAGTTCCCCTTCTTGGAGCTGAGGGCGGGGCCAATCTGGGGAGCAGTGAGTGAGGAAGCCAGATTTGGGGCACAGATTTGGGAGGCACTGAGGAGGGGAAGGTGTGCAGCTGAGGGGCCCAGGTCCGTGGTGGGGCATGATCGGAGTACTTTTCTGAGAAGATGTGAGCTCTTTGGAGGCAGTGATAGGGAAGGGGAGGGGTGGCTTCTCCTGGGAAAAGCAGCACAATAACCTCTCTCATCTTCCAAGCCCCACCCGCTGGGGCCTCCTCCAGGAAGCCCTCCCTGCTCTCCCTCTCATCACACCCACACCCCCAGCCCAGGCACTCCTCTGGCTATTCCTGATCTACTCCTTTTAAAATGCCTCCCTGTCCGCCCTCGTGTTTCCTTCTAGTCCCCAGCCCAGACTGCTGCTGAAACAGGCACCTGCCTACACACAATATGTGGCTTTACCTGCCTGGCACATAGGTGCTCAGGAAGTGCTGGTTGTGTCCCAGCTTGGCAGCACTGCTGGGTGACCTTGTGAATGTTACTTAACCTCTCTGGGAATCACCTGCCCCACCCCACCTCAGAAATAAGAAAATTGACCTGTGAGCCTCCAGGTGAGGTGGCCTTGGGCTGAACTGGTGTAGACGGGACCTCTGCATTTCCTTCCCTGCCCTGCTCAGCCCCCGGCACCCCAGATGGGTCTGTTCTACATCCTGTCCTCCCTAACACCACAGTAGCTTTTGGGATCCAAGTTCAGGGCAGGTGAGAGCTTCAGCACCAGTGTACTGGGTCAGGTCATGCCTCTGACATGTCTTCACTTTGTCACTTCAGAGACTATCCTCTTGTCTATGAGCCACCGTCTCCTTGCATGTAAAACAAGAATCCTCTCCCTCTTCCCCACCTTGCCCGTAGTTCAGGCTTTGAGGGAGGCAAGTGTGTGGACTGAATGCAGTGCAGACCCCACCTGGCTGGTTCGGATGGTGCCAGGGTCCCCAAGAAACTCCCAGCCTGTTGGGGAAGGGGCTGAGCCTGACACAGCACCCTGGGGTGAGGGGGTCTGCCCAGACCAGGGCTTCCAGATAGGATCTGAGAGCTGAGATGCTAGTCAGATGTTGAAATGGGAGGAGAGCACTGCAGGCAGAAGCAAAGGCCCTGGGGTGGGGCTGATTTTGTTCAGGCTGCAGAGATGGGGGCAGGGCTGCACTGCACAGGCCCAGAGGGCTATGGAGAGCCACGAGAATCTTGACTGAGGGTGTCCGGCGGTGAGGGGAGGGTTTGGAGCAGGAGAAGCAGGTGATGGGGCTCTATTTTTAAAAAACCCTGTAGCTTGGGGTTAACCTCCTAAAGCTGCTCTCTGTGCACCTGGAATGGCAGAGTTCTCACTGCAGAGAGATCTGCATGTGCAAATGTTTAACTTTTTTTTAAAATGCAAATTATTTTTTTTTAATTTTTATTTATTTTTAGAGAGAGCAGAAGTGGAGAGAAAGAGAAATATCAATGTATGAGAGAGACATCAACAAGTCACCTCTCACACACCCCCAACTGGGGCCTCGCCTACAACCCAGGCATGTGCCCTGACCAAGAATTGAACCAGCAATCTTTTGGTTCACAGACCAATGTTCAATACTCTGAGCTACACCAGCCAGGGCTCATGTTTAACTTAATGTAGGTACAGACAGTTATGTATGGAAATATTTACAGATTTGTATATATACACAGGTTAGTATACACACATATATGCCCTTGCTCTGTCAGTGGAGAGGGCGTAGAAGCAGTGAAAACCCACTAGCAACAAGCACCCCTCCTACCCTAGTCTGGGTTTCTAACACCATTCTCCAGTGAGCGGCACCAAGGCTGGTCCTGGGAGAAAAGGCTGATTCTGGGCATGCGGCAGGAAATAGGTGAGATGAATGTGGAGCATCTTGTAGTGACAGAGTTGAACTTGGAGCATCTTGTAGTGACAGAGTAAGGAAGTGCTAAAAGACCGGCGTTGTGATAGGGACATGGCAGCCAACTGAATGAGCTCCCAACGGCCGAAGCTAGAACAATCTGGGCAAGAAAATCAGTAATATAGTATTGGATTATAACCCCAAGTGTAAAATAAATATCCATGAGTTCCTACTGATGTGAATAATTGAATAGATAAATAAAAGGGAGACAAGGAAGGAATCCCAGGCAGAGGAATCCCAAATAATTTATGCAGATACTCCACCCTCAAGAAGGGGAAGCAGAACTTCCCTTAGGTGTGGGCTGTAAATAGTGACTTCCTTCCAAAGGGGACAGCTTGGAAAAGGGAAGAGAGCAGTTTCACAGAGGAGAACCTGACAGATACCGCCTCACCCAGGGGTCAAGGCCAACGTCACAGTGAAGAGCCATGTTGACGGCACGTGCCGTGGTCTCAGTGTGCGGAGAAGAGCCCTTCACGTCTGTGGTTCCCCTCCCCCCACCCATTGCCCCAGCCCAACCGTGAGAGGAACACCACACACATCCCAACTGTGGCAATCATAATATATAAATATCAAATGGACATGTTGTACACCTTAAATTTGCACAGTTATATATCAAATATATTTCAATATGTATTTTTTAAATTTAAATTCTGGGCCATCCTACAAAACACCTGATCAGCCCTGGCTCGTGTGGATCAGTTGGTTGGCTCATTGGACTGTAACCTAAGAGTTGTGCTTTGATTCCCAGTCAGGGCACATCCCTAGGTTGCAGGTTCGATCCCTTGGTCTGGGTGAGTTCCATCCCGAGTCCAGCGGTGAATGATCCCTGGTCTGGACATGTACAGGAGGCAACTAATCAATGTTTCTCCTCACATCGATGTTTCTCTCTCTCCCTGCCCCTCTCTCTAAAGCAATGGAAAAAAAAATGTCCTTGGATAAAGGGGAAAAAACCCCAAATACCTGACTGATTCTCAAAATTGTGAAGACCATCAAAACCAAGAAATTCTTGCCCTGGCTGATGTATGTAGCTTAGTGGATTTCATACCAGTTTGTGAACCAAAGGGTCACTGGTTCAATTCCCAGTCAGGGCATATGCCTGGGTTGGGGGCCAGGTCCCCAGTGTGGGGCACTTGAAAGGCAACCATGCATTGATGTTTCCCTTTTTCCCTCCCTTCCCCTCTTTGGAAATGAATACATAACACCTTTTTTAAAAAATAAAAAAATAAAAAGTCTGTGAATGGTCTCAGCCCTGAGGAACCTAAGGAGACATAGCAACTAAAATATCACATCGGATCCTGGGACAGAAAAAATACACTAGGGAAAACTGAGGACATCTGAATCAACTATGGACTTTAGTTAATGTCTCAATACTGCTTCAGTAATCGTGACAAATGTACTATATTAACATAAGATGTTGACAATAGGGAAATTGGATGTGAGATACACAGGAACTGTCCACACCATCTTCACAATAATACTGTAACGTAAAAACTGCTCAAAATAAAATGTTTATTTTTAAAAAGGTAGCTGCCGTGAAGAACATGGATTGTCTGAGGCAGAAATAACAAGAGTCCCAAGTACCAACCGGAGCCAGCATACAGGCTGGAGAATACTGGGCCTGGCCCCCGATCACTTCCCGGTACAGGAACATGGGCAAATCTAGGGTGTTTTGGAGACACAGGGGCTGCAGGATCAATGTGAATGATGAAGGGAGAAGACTCAGGGACTTCCAGGCCTCTGGGGAGGCTGGTGGAGAAGCAGGCCAGGGGGCACACAGATAAGTAGGATATTGAAGTGGAGGGTTGAATAGGGTAGGGCAAGAGCTAAATCTCATCTTTGGAGGACCCCGGTGAGAGGAGCAGGAGCCTTTCAGATTTGTGACTTGACAGCATTCTTGGGGATGGTTTTCCCCACCCCAGGGGCCAGATCTTGGGGCTGCCCTCATAAGACTGCTGCCTTGCTATGTGGCCTCCAGGCGAGTTCTTGCCCTCTCCGAGCCTCAGTTTCCCCATCTGTAAAATGAGGATCAATAATGTCCTGCTCACAGGCTTGTGGAGAGCATCAGATGAGCCCTGCTCAGTGTTGGCACACAGTGGGTGCATAATAAATTGGTCGTCCCTTTCCCCTCCCACTGGGTCTCAGTTGGATGGAGCGGCGCCTGTGGCTTTAAATTATGCAGATAACCTGCAGGTGGTGGATGAGGGGTTGAGATCAAAAGGAGCTTTACTGAGCCAATCAGTACGCGGGGCTGGCGGAGCCGGACGCCGAAATAGCCCAATGGCTGGCTGTGCCGACTGCGAGTCCGCCCTGCCTGTGGGTGCAGTCGCGACGGTGGTGGTGGCAGCGGCGGGGCGGTGGGGGGAGCGACTCTCTAGGCCACGCCCCGGAGGCGGAGCCACACGGGGGCCCCGCTGCAGCCGCGGAGGGAGGGGCGGGGCAGGCTCGGGTGTCAGCGACTGAGCCGCAGGTGGCGGCGGGCGCGGGGCTCGGCCCGAACTCGGGAGGTGAGTGCTGTCCCCGGATTCCCACCAATGCCCCCTGGCCCTCGCAGCCCCGCGTGTGCACGCACCGTGTCCCCAAGTCCTGGAAGCCATGAGGGGCAAAGGCGCGGCGTGGCTTGGGGAGATGACGAACAGGGGTTCGGTGGGCTGCGTGGTGGGCGCCACGGCCTCCCCCCGGTGATAATTCGGGATCCGCGGAGGGAGATAGGGATCCCTGTCCTAGTCCCCATCTGCTGGCTTAGAACCCGAGCGTACGAAGGGGCGGCTGAGACCCCTCCCCAAATCCCTTTATTCTAAGCCTGGATTTGGTCTGGGTTCTGGGGCTGCAAAGATGGGGGCGCTGCTCCCCCTCCAGCCTGCGACCCAAGATAGCCGAAGTGGAGGCCACCCCCAATTTTCTTCTTCCCAGCTGGGACCTGCAGACCCTCCTGGGACCGAGATGAGCAACCTCCTTCCCTTTTTCTCCACTGCGAACACTGCTCCAGTCCCGGTATAGGAACTGGGGGTCCCCTGGGCCCCTCCTGTAGGCTGACTGTCCTATCCCAGCCCCTCACCACAAGGATAGGATGGGGGACCTTTCACTGACATCCTCTTCAAGGACCCCAGGGTTGGAATTCTGGGGAGGGGGTTGGTGTGGGGTCTATTGCCTGGTGGGTCTGGCTGGCAAGGCCAGGCCTGGAAGGGCCTGGAGTAGACTTGGGAGTGGTCCCTTCCTCAGTGGGGGCTGGGCGGTGAGCATCTGTTCCCGGGGATTAAAATAAATCGAGGTAAATTAGGATCGTGCTGGAGGCTGACTGTGAGTGGGGTGTGGAGGAGGGGTGGGTGGCCCCTCCATCTGCCTCGGATCCCAGGAGTCTTCTACCCCAGTCGCAGTGGGGACCAGGAGACGGCTCTGGATGGGCTTGTCTCACTGGTGACCTTGGGCAAGTGACAGCACCTCCCTGAGCTTCAGTTTTCTTCTTTGAAAATGGGGTTGGGGGCTTCAGAGCTTGTATTCTATAGATTCTGAAAACCATCCACCCCCATCTTCTGCCAGATCTTGACCCCACCTTTTTGCTTAAGATGTTGGTGGTTTGGGGGTGAGAGAGCAATGGGTCTGAAGACCCCCCTCAACCCCCTACATGCTTGCTGGCCTCTGAGCCTCAGTTTACTGCACTGCAAAATGGATTGATGATCACACTCTGGCATTGCTGGAAGGGCTACTCTGCCAGACAGTAAATTATATCACTAGGTCGCAATGGTTGGAGCAGGGGAATCTACCACCCAGGTCTCACTGTGGGGCCCGCCTGGGGCACACCCTGACCCACATACCGTCACCCACGCCAGGGGCAAGACAGTGCCTGGGTGGGGTCCCAGGCAGGAGGAGATGCCAGGCCAGCCTGTCCCCTTTCCCTTTGAAGCTCTGTCCCTGTAGTGGGCACAGGGGTGAACACTGCTGGGATTCCAGTGCCCCAGGTTCAAATCTGGTTCTCCTGCATGTGGCTTTGGCCCTTTGCCCCTTGGTGTGTTTTTTCTGTGAAATGGGCCGAATCCTTTTCAGAAGATCAAAGGAGACTGTGGGAGGATGGGAGTGCTGTAAATACAGATGTGGTCATTATAATGCTAATTGCAATATTACTGATCATAAATGGGGTCACTGATGACTATGTGTGGAAATGAGAGGGGGGCGTCTGCAAGGGTGTCACCTGCTGTGTCTCCAGCCTGATGGTCAGGTACAGTGCATGCTCTGTAGGTGTTTGCCAAAAACAGTGATGGCGGGGGCCAGGGGACACTGGGAAGGACTGAAAAATCCCTGTGTGAGCTCAGATGCCTACTCAGTGGCTCAATTCCTGTGTAACATGGGCCGTGCCTTGGTTCCCCCATTTGATGACCAAGAGGAGATACTGACTCTAAGTGCCATTGTGAGACTCAAACCAGAGGGTGTAAATGCTCACAGGTCTGGTGGCTGAACCTGGAGGGAGGAAGCATGTGACGGCTGGTTATTGAAAAAGTATGGCCAAGAGGCTGGTCACTGGAAAGAAAAGAAACCCCCCAACTGGTCCTACTGTGGGTGGACTGGAGCTGAGGGGGAGCAAAATGTCAGATCCTGTTTTACAAACTCGAGAGGCCCGGAGAGATCAGGGCATCCCAAGGTCACCTAGCAGGAGGCCAGGAGCAAGAGTCCAGCCTTCTTTGCTGACTGGGCTCCTATCCTGGGCCTGGTCTCATACTAGACCAGGTGCAGAGCCCCAGGTTTTGGGGAATTGGAGCTGGGGAGGCAGGATTCATCTCCAGGAGGTGTCAGGGCTCATATCAGACACCCCCCGGGGGACTCTGCTCCCTACGTCTAGCAGCCAGAAGATGGGGTCATCCTGGTCGGCTGACAACCTGCTGTTTGACCTTGGGCAAGTCCCTGTCCCTCTCTGGGCTTTGCGCTGGCATTACAGAGGCAGGGAGGCCTGGGCTCCGGCAAGTCTGACATCTCCATAGACTCAGGGACCGCGTGTCTCCAGCACAGTACTTTTAGGTGTCCATGAAGATGTTTTAACTTCTTTGAAAACCAGAAGGGGGAAAAAATGAGCCGTGGAATCAAAAAAACATTTAAATATATGATATTAATATATTTGTCTTTATGTCAGTGCAGTTGTAAAATATACTTCAGATTCTTTTCTTAATGGAGCAAGGGAGGCAAAAGTGCCTGGAGCCAGTGAAAGTTCTGATGTCCTGGGTTTGAGTCTCACCACTGCCATTCATTAGCTGTGCAACTTTGGGTGTGTGGACTCCCCTCTCTTGGCCTCGGAAACCGTGCGACAGGCATCCCTGGTCCGCCTCTGGATGGTGAGATGTTGAACGTTTAGCCCAGGGTTGGCACTCAATTTGTGGGTTCTGTTCATTCACAATTGTCATGGTTATGATTCGTTGGCTAATAATAGCCCCAGGCTGAAGGCTGTAGGTTCAGGGGCCTCAGTGTACCCATCCATGGCCTGCTCAATTCCAGAGAGGTCCCAAGGGTACTGCTCTGGGAGGGGAAGGTGAGGTGGCGGTTGGGCGGTTGGCGGGGCGGGTGTGCTTCCTGTCCCCCACACCCACGTCCTCTGCTTGGCGGAAGTGGCAGGGGCTGTGTGGCTATCTCTGGTGCCTGCCCTGTCTGACTGGGGCCAAGCCCCACTCGCTACCCTGTTTGGTGAGTTTGAGCCCGGCTGGGAAGTTCCCACTGCCCCTCTTTGCACCCCTCAAGAACAGAAAGGATGCCCTTCTGCTTCCTGGGTTTCAAAACCAGCAGGTGTCACTTCCTGTGCTAGGCCACGGCCTGCGGAAGGCGGGGAGATGCCCCCCATTACTGCTCTGAGTTGTGCGGTGGGTTGCCAGGCAGTAGAGTGGATATGGAGACCCAGAGATACCCATGGTGGTTCTGAACAGGAGTCCTGTGGCAGACAGACCAGGGACAAAATCACAGTGACCTGGGGTTAGTGAGTGACCAATCTGTGCCTCAATTTCCTCATTTAAAACTGGGATTGTGCTTCGTGGTATGGTTGTGAAGGCTAGATGAACGGGACCTGTGGTGAGCTGGGCACAGCGCCACACACATACCGGCACTTGGGGGGTGTGGTGGGGCGGGGGGTTGTCTAGTCAGAGCTGCAAAAGCAGTATTGAGATTCTTGGTTCCGGTGAAACTTGGGCCTGGTGGCTCCTCAGATCCTCTCGAGCAGCACTGTCTAGCGGAACTCTGTCTGTCTGTCCTGTATGGCAGCTGCCAGACCCCTGTGGCGACTGAGTCTTGGAAGCAAGGCTGTCACAGCTGAGGAGCTGGGGGGTTAACTGTATTTAATGTTACTTAGTTTGAAATTAAGTTGCTACGTGAGGCTAGTGGTTCCTATGTCGGTCAGAATAGCTCTAAGGGACTTAGAGATGCTCAGAGTCTAGATCGTGGCCAGAAACTAAGAAATGAGATAGAAATTTAAGGCTTTTCCTTTTGCGGGTGTCAGCCTAGCATGCCCCTGACAGACTGGGTTTCCTCGGGGGCTGCACTGGCAACTGAAGTCTCTTAGGAGCATCACCCAGCGCAGGGTGGTGGTTGGGAATGTTTGCTGAATCAAATAATTTTTTGTGTGTGGACTCCTATTCATGCTTTAAAACTCCAACACCCACACCCCCTCCTTCAGCCCGGGCTCCCCGTTTTTGTTCCTCCATTTGGCCCAGCCCTGATCCCTCAATACCAGGGTGTCTGTGTCCAGCTCTGTTTCCCCAGAGCCGGAGGGCTCCTCAGGGACCAGGCCCAGGGCTGATCATCTCATAGACCCTGGCATTGTCCTGGCCATGTGGGCACATGGTGGGTGCTGGATGAAGTCAGGGGACGGGAACCTTATGATAATGGACCAAGTTAAACTCACTTTCAAAATTAGGTAAACTGAGGCTCAGCAAGGGACAGCTTTGTCCATGGTCCTTGCTCAGTCCTTTCCTGGTCCAGGGAGCTTTCCCATCCTGCGGTCACCAGCCCTGTCCCTGTTACCACTGTACCTCCCGGGCTCCCAGCTGCTGCTGAGCTGCCTTCGGAGCCATGAATTATGAATGGGGCCTGCGGGCTCCAGTGACAAGCCCAGCCTCGAGGATGTGCCAAGGACACCAATGTCCCTTAGTCACCAGACAGTTTGGCCCACCCCCTCTCCAGGGAGATCTGGGGTCCCCCAGGAAGACTCCTTCTAGGCGTTCTCTCTTGTTTTGCAGATGGGGAAACGGAGGGACAGAACTGGACAGTAACTCAGACACCAGGTGAACACTGGCTTCCAGGGGGCAGGGTTGGGACCCATGGGGACACCAATGCCCATTGGGTCACCATGGTGAGGGGTCAGCTCTCTCTTCCAGGGGTGTGCATGAGATGGAGAGTGTTGTGGAGGAATTCAGGAGATCGCAAGGGACCCAGATGCCCACATGGCTAATCACAGTCCCGGTGTTCATTTCTCCCCAGACCCTTTTCCCACAGGAGCTGCCCAGTGTGGAGCTGAGTGCTCAGGTCTGGACTCAGCTGGCCCAGGGTGCAAATCCACTATCAATTCCTGACTGTGACCTTGGCAAGTGGTTTGCCCTCTGGGGTGGTGCTGCTCTCCCATCTGTAAAACGGCCCAGAACTTTTCTGCCCAGGCTAGGGCTCATCCAGTGGCCTCCGGGACGGTGACTCCTCTTTGTGCTTAAGAGCCCAATTCCCTTGCTCCGTCCTCTGGACTAGGTTCCCCAGTCCCTATCCCTCCACGGGATTTGGGGCATCTATCTCCAACTTTGCCCTTCTAGGCTGGGAGCGACTTGGGGGCAAGGCCTGGAACTGAGTCATTTCAGGAGCCCTGGCGTGCTCCCAGCCTTGGGGCTTTTGGTTCCTCTACCATCTCTTCTCTCCCGCCTCCACAGGGGGGACAGTTGGAATTTCCCCTGCTCAGGCCCAAAACAGCTGTGACTTTGCAACTCAAACTTGCCTCTTTCTTCAGACAGGAACTAGACAGGAGCCTGCAGGGGTCTCCACAGAGGCCATCAAGATGTCATATTTTGGGGAGCATTTTTGGGTAAGTAAGACCCACTCTTATTTTGGTGGGTGCTCCTTGAAGGGCTGTGGTGTGTTTTTATGGAGGTGGGAGGATCTAGCAGATTATGAGCAGAATCTTGGGTAAGTGGAGCTTCTGTAGGGAGTAGAAGTTAAAGTGGGAAGAAGAGTCAGGCTGCATTTGAATTTACACCCCCTCAGACCAAATGGGCCTTGTGACCTTGGGCAAGTCACAGCTTGAACAACAGAGAGACTGAGGTCAGAGTATGGCTCTCTTACCTGAGCTCTCCCAGTGAGAAAGTTCAGAGTCAGACTGAACTTTTCAAGATCCAGTGTCATTCTAGCCAGGGGATTTCCATGTCTTTCGCATCCTGGAGAGTTGGGGGAGTTTCATGGCTTGACCTCTAGGGGCCACTTCACCCATTTGCCCTCTGGGTTGGGGACCACATATATGACCCAAAGGGGGCCAAGTGAGATGGACTTGTTTTCATTCATTCATTTATACTTTCCCTCCGGGTCATCAACATGCCATACCCAACCAACTGTAGGGGATGCTGCCCCCTCAAGAGGCTCCATCCCAGATCTGACCCCAAGGAGCCCCCAGTCTGGGGGACACAGAGCCAGCCAGACACTCCCAGTCCTTCAGTACCTTGGGGACACCCAGAATAGGAGCCAGGACATAGACTCCTGTTTGCTGTGGGCTTTGAAGGCTGAGATTTTCCAGGATGTCAGCAAGGCATTCTGGGCACAGGGAACAGCCTGGACAAAAGCCCAGAGGTGTGACACTGACTGGCTAGTGGAGGGCACAGGACTCCCACTGCAAGGCCAGACTAATGGGGAGCCACAGAGGATGTGTGAACAGGAGAGAGTCCAGGAAGGATCAGGGCAGAAAGCCCCTTCCCCAGTTGCAGGCCCTGAGCTTGCAGAGAGGAAGCCCGTTACTAGGCAACTGGTTGCACCTAGCAACGGCTGGGCTCCCTTCCTTTCTCCTCCCCAGCTGGGGCTCCTTTTACTGGCTTTGCTTTCTTAAAGGGGCACACCCCCTTGCCACCTGTGGGAACCTGACCTCCACCCCCTTCCCAAGGGTCAGAGTCCCTAGATTTGCCTCTGAATGACTGTGTGACCCCAGTGAGGAGCTACCTCTCTCTGAGCCCCTGTTGGCAACTCTGTTTAAGGGGGTTGACAGGTTGAGGATCAGTCAGTCATGTTGCCCACGTGTTGGCTCCTACATTGACTTAAAATTTATTTTAATGGCATGAAGCACCTACATTTATTTTAAATTCTTTTTAATTGCATGAGGCATGCAAGCTCACTGCAGAAAATTCAGATCAGCAAAGAGAAAATAGAAACCACCCCCAATCCTCCCCCCCCACCCCCCTGCAAAGATAGTCTGGTGCACAGTGAATAAGAGCTCTGAGTTTAGGGTTTGAACTGGACTCTGCTGGGAGTGCTTGAGCAGGTCACTTTGCATTTTGAAGCCTTAGTCTCCCCATCTGGGAAAGGGAGATGAAATTCCTGCCTTCCTGGGATCCAGGAAGTGCCTCTGGAATGTGTTTCTTTTAATCAGTGTTTTGTTTAATTTATTGTTTGTATTGGTGGCTCTTTGCTGGGTGATGCTGGGGTTCTGGCTGGCTTGAAGGAGGCTCTAGTCAGAGGAGATCAAGCCAGACAGGGATGCTCTAGTCCCATTGGGCCAGAACAGGGCTGGAGACATAGAAGGCACTAGGGAGCCATGAGGGGAGTGTGAGTAGGAGAGGAACATGATCAAGCTGTATTAGAAATATGTCTCTGAGACTGGCGTGGGGGCAACACTGGAGTCCAGAGGTTCTGATGGCAGATGCAGGTTTGAGACAGCCCCGCCTTGGACCCTCAGCTGCCAGCCCAGCCCAAGGGAGGCAGACACAGCTGGGGGCTTTGCCAGGTCTGGGAAATGGGCCAGCAGTTGGCTCTGAGTCAGCCCCAGATGCTAGCCTAGGCGGCGGTGCCTGGTGCAGCCTCACCCGAGGATCCCCTGGCCAGGGCTGGTGGGGGCTACTGGAGCTGTTTGCTGAGCACTCGCCGTGCAGGGGGCCCTGTGTCCAGCACTATACCAGCCTCATGTCACCAAAACCCTTGGCAGGCGAGTGCTGTTATTGTCTCCATTTGTCAGATGAAGAAACTGAGGCCCAGAGAGGTGAAGTCACCAGCCCAAAGTGACTCAGTGAATAAAAGGAGGCTTTGACTCTTGAACTTGAAAGTACAACTATGGACTTGAAAGAGAGGAGACAGATTCCTGGGGAGCTGGGGGGATCAACAGTGAAAGTTCAGGGAAGTAGGAGTCTGAGGGGCATCTGAAAAGCTTCTTGAAGGTCTGGCCAGCATCCTTGAGAGGCGGAAGGATTGGATGGGTGGAAAGAGATGCAGCCTGGTAAGCCGGGTGGCGGAACAGTGCAATGCTGTTTTGAGGGCAAGGCCAAGAGGAAGCTGGGAGATGAGGCTAGAAAGGCAATTCCAGGCTAAGGGCTTTGGACTTCAGCAGCTGGTGGGCAACAGGGAGCCATTAATGATTCTCAAATGAGAAATGACTGAGATTTGGGTTTGAGGCTGTCCTGGGTGACCTCAGTCTTGGCTTCAGTGTCTCCATTTGTGCAGCAAGAGGGGTCATCTGGTAGTGACTTCTGGCTTTAGCCTTCAAGTTCCAGGTAACTGGGAAGGTGAACCCCACAAACTGGAGGAGGGTAGAGGAAACCATTTACGGAGGGCCTGCAAAGTGCTGCTAAAGGGGTTGCTTCAGTGACTGGCATTGGCAGTGAAAGAGCATCGGCTTCCTGCACGAGCCTCTCCTTTCGGTCTGAATTATAAGGTCCTGTTTGGTGCTAAAATGTCTCCAGTTGCCTCGGACCCCAGCTGATCTCCTATGACGCCCTTCCATGTGACAGGGTCTGGTGGCATTAAAACATAGCTGTGGCCTTATTTTTTTCCTGTCCCCTTCATTATGGCATGGGGTCCTGATTTTCCACTGAGAAGAGTGATAGAAGTTGCCCTTTTAAATAAATGTGTTTGGAAAAGAAACATGAGCAAACTTAAAGCAAAACATTAACTTATGCCATGAATTAGCAACAACCAGGTTGCCTTGGGATGTTGGGGGACCCCGATTTATCCCCATGTGAGAAGTAGATGACTCCTTGCCCCCATCCTAATGAGGGTCCACTAAAAGGGACAGTGACTTGCCCAGACCACATAGCACAGCCTTGGCCTCTCCCACTGTGGTGACTCCAGAACTGGGACGAAAGAGGTTTTACCCAACGCAGCACTTCCACCAGTAGGCACTGTTCCCACCAGTACCGGGAACAGCAGAATAACTCGTTTGTTCATTTATTCAACAAACTTAAATGCCTTTCTACACCCCACCCTGACCCGGACAGTGCTAGGTCCTGAGAGAGGCGTCCGATGCAGACCTTGCTCTGGGGGGGCTCAGACAAGGAGTGTGCATGTTAAAGAGAATGGAAAATTGACTACAGTGACTTACATGACAGTGGTCATATTGGTTCACAAAACTGAAATGTTGTGGGGGTAATGTGGCTTTCAGGGTTGGTTTGATCCAGCAATTTGACTCAACATGCTTGTTATTCAGACTCTCAGGTTCAGCTTTTCCCCAAAGTTCATGGATTCTACTTGGCTTCCAATACTTCCTGTGCCCATATAAGTCCTCATTTATGGGAAAACACAGACAGAGAAAAACAGGGGAGAAGAGACTGGTGGAGGCAGAGAGACTCAGAGAGAAAAAGAGAGGCAGAGATGGAGAAACAAAGACAGAAAGAAACAGAGAGGCAACTAGTGAATGAGAACGCATTGCTTTCAGCTATGGGACAAAAGGTCTAGGCTTCTCTCTGACTAAGCCAATTTAATGCCCATCCACCCATCTGTATGTGGAGTGGGGAATGAACTAACCCCTACAGCCAAGGGATGGACTTCTGCTGGTTGGGTCCTCTGTTTATACCCATGTTGCTAAGCAACTTTAGTATTTTCTGCATCCCTTTTTCAATCCCCACCTCCATTCTCTACAGGGGGAGAAGAACCATGGCTTTGAGGTTCTGTACCACAGTGTGAAGCAGGGACCCATCTCCACCAAGGAGCTGGCAGACTTCATCCGGGAGAGGTAAGGTTCCCACACCCTACCTACCACAAGGCTGCGGTCCACAGTCCCTGCAGCCTCGCCCACCTGTGGCCTCGCCCACCCCACCTAGAGCCACACCACGCCACGCCCCATCAGGTCCAGATCCCTGTGGGTTCCAGGAACCAAACCTGCTTGAGGACCCTCAAATACAGTGTCTCCAACATTCTCAGTCCCACGACCCTCTGTAAACAACATTCTCCAGGTTTTCTAATGCCTCCTGCAAAGATGATAGTGTGACCTACTTAAAGGGGGATTTGGAAAACTCAGTCTCGTGCCCTAAGTATGATAAAAGAAAACACGTGTGATAAAATAACCTACACATCACTATGTAAGTGTTCCAATGTTAGTATCCCAGAAAACATAATAAAGTTAAATTGCAAGTTAACCTTCTGCTCCCTGGTCACTCAGGAGCCGGATGCCTGTTAAGTCTGGGCAGAGAGTTGGAAGCACTGTAACCAGGTGTTTCTCCTCACGGCTGTCAAGCGGGACTGTGTGAGCCATACAGGACGCTCCGAGCCACTCCTCATCTTGTGGGTCCCCCACCCCTGGGAACATCCACTCTTGCCGGTGGCGGTCCCTGGCCGCCTCTGCCATAGAAGGCCCTCCTGGGTGATTGGTTTTAACTGGGTGCATTGCTGCCCCAAACACAACTGTAGCTCCAGAAGAAAATGTGAGCAGCTGTTAGGTAGGCATTTAGCAGTGTCGGTCCGGGGGAGAAAGGAAAGATGAGTTTGTCTCCTGCAATTAAATGAGAAGAGCCGTGTACAGCGTTTACAGTACATGCTCAGAAAATTGTTTCACTTGCTGTGCTCTTGTTAGTAAAATGTATTACTTAAGGATAAAACCTTTCCCATGAATTTCCTGAATACCTCTCCCAATAGTGCCCTCACTAAGAGCCACTGCTCAGATGTTTGAGATGGGGAAACTGAGGCCAAGAGGGGCAGGGTATCTCCCACAGGGGCCCAGAACCTTCCCTATCTTTTCCCTGTCCTCCTACCCAGGGCCACTATCGAGGAGACCTATTCGAAAGCGATGGCGAAACTTTCCAAGCTGGCCAGCAACGGAACCCCCATGGGGTGAGTGGAGTAGGGGTTCCCAGGCTGTGGGGTCCTGGGGTCGTCAGGAGCCCGCCCTTGGGTGGGCATCTTTTCATACGTGTGACATGTAGGGTAGGGAGTCATCTCCCCACTTATGGGACAGAGGAAGGTATATCATTCATTCAGTCACTATTTCATTCATTCATCTAACAAATATTTACTGAGTACCTACTGTGTGCCAGGCACTGTTCTAGGAACTTGGGACCCAGTGGCCAGCAAGACAGATAAAATCCTCAATTACCTTCATGCCGTGTTCATGTCATGTACATCTAGGATGTGCGACAAGACCAATGTTAACTGCAGGCACGAACACGGTCCCTTTCCAGGGTGAAAAGTGCTAGGAAGGGAATGAAATGGGAGCATGAGGGATTGGGCACTTCCACTGGGGTGGGCCCGGCTTTCATGAACTGAGACCTTAACAATGAGAAGGAGTCAGCCCTGAAAGGGTCTAGGGGTCAGAGACCCTGGCAGGCAGCTTGGCCTGGAGCAGCCATGCACTGTGTGTGTCCAGGGAAGAGCAAGGAGGCTGGCATGCTACAGGGCCTGGGTGAGGCAGAGGTGAGGTAGAGGGTGGTCAGGTGCAAGGGCCTGACGCATAGGTGACTTTAAAACAAGGATGCAATGTAGTCCCATTTGCATTTGCAAAGTTCCTGTGGCTACTGTGGAACAATATTTCTGTCAGGGGCAAAAATGGAGGCAGCAAGGAGGGAAGATGTGGGGAGAGGGGGGGAAGCTGGAGGGGGATTCTGTTGAGGTGGGTAGGCCCATGAACTTGGTTTGGGCTGGTTGGGTCTTAGCCGCCTTTGGGTATCAGGTGGGGCCTGGAGTCCAAAGTCCTCAGGACCTGAATTTAAATTCCAGCCCTGATGTTCATGTGCTGAGGGGCGTTGCTTGAGTTATAGAGCCTCCTTGTGCCTCTGGTTCCTCCCTCCCATCCCCCCCTCACAAGTCTGCCTTATATGGTTGCAGTAGAGATTAAATGACTTAATGTGTGTTGATGCTTAGCAGGGCCTGGCACACAGTAGGTGCCTGAGCCAATGCCAGTCATGCTGTCTGAGGGGACCCAGGGGAGTTGGGCCTGCTCGGCCCTGGGTGTGAACCTGCCCCTCTCCAGGACCTTTGCCCCACTCTGGGAGGTCTTCCGTGTCTCCTCGGACAAGCTGGCACTCTGCCACCTGGAGCTGACTCGGAAGCTCCAAGACCTCATCAAGGATGTGCTCCGCTACAGCGAGGAGCAGCTCAAGGTGCACAAGAAGGTACGTGCCCGGCGGGGACTGCCCAGTGGGGTGTGCGGGGGACATCAGTGGCTGAAAGGAGCTTGGGCCTTCTGGGGTCTTCAAACCTCCAGCCCTCAGCTTGTGCCTCTGAGAATTCTGGTAACCCTGAAACATCACACCCAGAACCCCACAGACCAGGGATCGGGCAGACATTTCAGACTCAAAATCCTAGCCCAGAGGCGCCTGCACGCTGCAGCCTGTGGGCCCGCTCCAGCCCGCCCCATTTTTGTACGGCCCCTGATCTAAGGACATTTATTGCGTTTTTAAGTGGTGTGGTTGAGGATCAAAAGGAGAATATTTTGTGAGATGTGAAAATGATATGACACTCAGATTTTAGTGCCAGTAAATACAGTGTTATTGACACACAGCCATGTCCATTTGTGTACAGTAGTGGCTGGACTCTTCAAGGTGAGCATCCATGACAAACAAACCCACTTACTGTCTGTCCCTTTACAGAAAAGGCTTACTAACCCCTGTTCTACATGGTTTGAAGCTACAGATATTATTATTTGACATCTCTAGACTCCTTCAAACCTAGAATCTTGAAAGATTCAAGCCAGGGGTGTCAAACTCATTTTCACCGGGGGCCACATCAGCCTTGCAGTTGCCTTCAAAGGGCCGAAAATATTTTAGGACTGCATAAATGTAACTACTCCTTAACTAGGGGCAAGGAGCTCGGCGCTGCCGCCGGGTAGAAACAAGGTGCTGGGCCCGATAAAACAAGGTGGAGGGCCGGATTCGGCCGCGGGCCTGTGTTGGCCGCCTATGCCTTAAACTCTCAGGGTCCCAAAATAGTTGCAGCTTGTAATTCTTGGCATTTATAGAGTCCCAGATCTGGAGTTTTCAACCCTCTAAAAGGGGAGGTGGGCCCTGGCTGGTGTGGTTCAGTGGGTTGGACCGTCACCCTATACACTAAAAGGGCAGGTTTGATTCACAGTCAGGGCACATACCTAGGTTGCAGATTCAGTCCCTGGGATCCCTGGTCAGGATACACACAGGAGGCCGCTGATTGATGTTTTTCTCTCACATCCATGTTTCTCTCTCTCTCTCTCTCTCTCAAATCAATAAACAGCCCTGGCTGGTGTGACTTGGTAGACTGAGTGCCAGGCTGCCAACCAAAGGGTCCCGGCTCAATTCCCAGTCAGGGCACATGCCTGGGTTGTGGGCCAGGTCCCCAGTAGGGGGCACGTGAGAGAGGCAACCACACATTGATGTTTCTTTCCTTTTCTCCCTCCCTTCCCCTCTCTCTAAAAATAAACAAAATCTTTAAAAAATAAGCATTTCTTTGGGTGAGGATTAAAAAAATAGACAGAGGGGAAGTTGGTAGTAGTACTTAATACTGTACACCTACAAATGGCTAAGATGGTAAATTTTATGTTATGTGTATTTCACCACAATTTTTAAAAAATTGGGGACAAGGAAGTTTTCTATGGGCTGATGTACAACAATCTTGGGAATGGACCATGAAGTGGGAAAATCAGTAAGTTAAGTAGCACACACTCCTGCAATTTGTCATTTAAAAATTGGGCTAAATCAAGCACATTTACTTGTCCATGTGCCAATTATTTCTGGAGACATATCATGGTAACAATGGGGACTCCTAAGCAGAACCTTGGGAGGCTGGGGATCAGGGTATGGGAGGTTTTAGGGAGCTCACCTCTTAAAACTTTTTGAAGTATGGGTAAATGTACTTCTTTTAAAAGTTACAATTTTTTAAAAAAGATTTTATTTATTTATTTAATTTTTTTTTTTTAAGATTTTATTTCTTTTTAGAGAGAAGGGAAGGGAAAGAGAAAGAGAGGGAGAGAAACATCAATGTGTGGTTGCCTCTCGCACACCCCCTACTGGGGACCTGGCTGGCAACCCAGGCATGTGCCCTGACTGGGAATCGAACTGGTGACCCTTTGCCAGAGCTTCACAGTCCAGAGCGCAATCCACTGAGCCACACCAGCCAGGGCTATATTTATTTATTTTTAGAGAGAGGGGAAAGGAGGGAGAAAGAGAGGGAGAGAAACATCAACGTGTGTTTGCCTCTTGCGTGCCCCCTACTGGGACCTGGCCCACAACCCAGGCACGTGCACTGACGGGGACTTGAACCAGTGACCCCTTGGTTCAGGCCAGCGCTGAATCCATCGACCCACACCAGCCAGGACTAAAAAGTTACAATTTTTGATGTTAAAATAATACTCAGAAAAAGTTCTCCATGGGGCCTGGAATTCCACAGTGTTTGGGAAGCTGGGAATTTCACGGTCTGCATCTGAGGTCTGTTCAGGTCCTGCACCTCAGCGGGGGTTTCAGGTGGCACCCATGTTCCGCCCTTCCCCACCTACACAGTGCAAAGAGGAAGCAGTGGGCACGCTGGACGCGGTGCAGGTCCTTGGAGGCATCAGCCAGCTCCTGCCCAAGGCCCGCGAGAACTACCTGAACCGGTGCATGGACCAGGAGCGGCTGCGGAAGGAGAGCACAAGCCAGAAGGAGATAGACAAGGTGGGCCCACGGTTGCATGTGCCCGGCTGACACCAGCCCACGCTGGTCTCCGGAGTTTGCCGAGGTGCGGGGGGCTGCCTGATGGTAGAGTGAAAACATATCACATAGCTATGGTTGTTGAGCCTGAGTGTGGTCACCACACCCTGGGCACCCCAGGAAGTCTACCTGCTGGAGGAGGGGGTGGGGGAGGCTTCTCGAGGGTCTCTTCCCAGCCCAGTCTCCTCTCTGTGCCTCTAGGCAGAGACTAAGACCAAGAAGGCCGCGGAGGGCCTGCGGCGCTCCGTGGAGAAGTACAACTGCGCACGCGCTGACTTCGAGCAGAAGATGCTGGACTCAGCCCTGGTACGAACCAGTGTCTCTGCCTTGGAGACCTCCGTGTCCTGGGGCCCAGGATGCTATGGGTCTCAGAGGTCCAGAGCCTCCCATTCCCTCGACTCCCAGGAGCCTCAGAACCACAAGCATAAAGCCCTCAAATTCTAGAGGCAGTTAGCTCTTATTATAGTTGTTGTTGATATTATTATTTCAAATACCATCTTTGTGCCTTGGTTTCCCCACTTGTAAAGTGGAGACAGTCATGGCATCTGCCTCTTAGGGTTGTTGTGAAGATTAAATGAGTCACTGTGAAGTTTTTAGATTGGTACCAGGTGCATAGAAACTACTCTGTGAGATCCTTTTATTTTCCCCATTTTTTTTATCCTCACCTGAGGATTTTTTTTTTTTAATTGCTTTGGGATAGAGGAAGTGGGGGAGGGAGAGAGAGAGAGAAACATCGATCGGTTGCCTCTCATACCTGCCTTGACTGAGGATTGAACCCGCAGCCTTTCTGGTGTACAGAACGATGCTCCAGTCAACTGAGCCACCTGGTCAGGGCTATGACATATCATTTTTATTTCTATTATTATTGATTAGGTTTTTCAACAAACAGGGCAGGATTTAGAATAGTCTCCTACATTTCACGATGGTTAAAAGGCCTGGACTCTGGTCCAGCCTTCATTCCTTACCAGCTATGGAACCTGTTACAAGACGTGGTACCTTCTGGGTCTCTGTCCATCCACATGAAGAAATCCAGATTGGAATCTCAGGATTAGAAACAAGTTTTTTTTTTCCCTAATTTTGCAAGTGATAGAAAGTTACAAATGATAGAAAACTTCATTCAAACTGACAAGGAAGATATAGGCTCATGGAACTGAAAACTTTGAAGGGAGGACTCCAGGCATGGCTGGCTCCAGGTGCTCAAATGGTGTTGGCAGGAAGTTGTGCCTTTACCTCTTTTGCTCTCTGGGGCTTCCCTCTTAAGCAGACATGCCCTTCTGTGTGTGTGTGTGTGTGTGTAGCGAAGTGGCCACCAGACACCTCCCCATGCACCCCACCAATTCACTGATTCAGGATATGAAAGTGTCTCTTTTCATATAGTTCCAGCAAAAGACCTAGGGCTGACTCTCATTGGCTCTTCCCCAAACCAATCGCTGATGCTAAGGGGTTGAAACATTCTGACTGATCAGGCCGAGTCACATGGCGACTCCTGTGGCCTCCATCTTTCCCTTTGCCCCGCTTCTCCTTCCTCAGCACTTCCAAGCCATGGAAGAGACCCACCTGCGGCATATGAAGGCACTGCTGGGCTCCTATGCCCACTCGGTGGAGGACACTCATGTGCAGATTGGGCAGGTGAGTGGGGCCAGGGGCAGAGAATGAGGGTAGGGGTGCTGAGCAAGAGGGCCTTTGCCCGATTACATACTCTGTCCACCCTACCCAGGTTCACGAGGAGTTTAAACAAAACATAGAGAACATCAGTGTGGAAATGCTGCTGAAGAAGTTTGCAGAAAGCAAGGGCACGGGCCGGGAGAAGCCTGGTGAGTTGGGGCGTCTGGGGGACTGGCTGCATGGGAAGAACAGGGTTCAAGAAGCAGAGGACTTTCCTGGGCCTCAGGTTCCTCATCAGAAAAGTGGGCTGATGACAAATCTAACTCTGCAGCCCACAGAGGAAGTGGATTTGATGCCTGATCTTCTGTGTAACTCTCACAACCAGAGACCAGAGGGGCTACAAATGCCAGGCTCAGTCATTCAAATTTTACCCCAAGGGCCTAAGGGAGACATTGCCAGTTTTTGAGCAAAAGACCTATTTGAAACGACCCAGAAGCAGGATCCAGGAAATGTTGAGAGCAAAAATTGTAGGGCGAGCCCTGGCTGGCTGGCTCAGTTAGTTGGAGCATCACCCTGTGTACCAAAAGGTTATAGGGTCAATTTTCAGTCAGGGCACATACCTACGTTGTAGGCTCGATCCCCCTTTGGGGCATGTATGGGAGGCAACCAATAGATATTTCTCTCTCACACTGATGTTTCTTTCTCTCTGTCTCTCTCAAATCAATTAAAAAAAACCCCAGATATCCTCAGGTGAGGATTAAAAAACTTTGGGGGTCAGACCTAGGTTCGAGCCTTTTCTTCATTGCTCGCTGTGTGACCTTAGATGTCTTGAATTCTCTGAGCCTCAGTCCTTCATCTGTAAAGTGAGGATGACATTAATCCCAACTGACAGTGCTATGAATGTTCAGTAATCTGATGCAGGTAAACTATATGCCTGGCACACAGCAGGAATTTAACAGATGCTAGTACAAAACTTGTCCCAAACTCGAGTCAAGCACTAAAGTCTGTACTTTCTCCCTCCTATCTCTATTGTTCAGCCCTGGATCAGGTCACCCCTCCTGGTGTGGGCCCCACTCTAGCCCTTCACTGGCCCCAGATCAATCATGCCCTGCTGCTGCTCACATATCCTTCATGGCACCCCGCCTCTCTTAGGGGAGTCCCATCTCCTGACCTGGCACTTGCAGCCTGGGCCACTGCATAGATTTCAGGTCCATTCTCCAACCCAACCAAGCTCCACCCAAAAAAGCTGGAAGTAGAAGTAACTCAGGCATCACCGCTGGCCCTCCCCACCCTGTTCCATCCCCAGGTGGAGACAGAACCCTTGGCCCATCCCACTCATGGCCGTCTCTGCAGCTGGTTCAGCATCTTGTCATGCCCTGGACCCTGCTGGCCTTCTAGGCCCAGGCTCTCTCTCTGCTGACTTTCTCAATCTCTTCTCTCTCAGGGCCTTTGGACTTTGAGGCGTACAGCGCAGCTGCCCTGCAGGAAGGCAAGTACGTCTGGACCTGGATGCCCAGGCTGGACTGTGGGGAAAAGGGGGGCAGAGCTGAATGGGAAGGGAGCACCCCCAGGACTCAGG
>VMDR010000518.1:0-216831 GCA_007922815.1 Macrotus californicus
TGGAGGGTTATCATTAGGGGAGTAAGTGGGGAGAGAGAGGTAAAAGGTACAGGGAATAAGAAGCATAAATGGTAGGTAGAAGATAGACAGGGGGAGGTTAAGAATAGTATAGGAAATGTAGAAGCCAAAGAACTTATATATATGACCCATGGACATTAACTAAAGAGGGGGAATGTGGGTGGGAAGGGATGTGCAGGGTAGAGGGGAATATGGGGGGGGGGAATGGGACAACTGTAATGGCATAATCAATAAAATATATTAAAAAAAAAAAAAAAAAGCTAGGTTGGGAAAGAGAGATTTTGTATGTATGGAAAGTAGGATAATTATTAATAATCTAGAGCAATGCCACCATTCTGCCGAGGACCCTCTTACCAGGGTAGTTGTCTTCTTTGAACTCAGAAAACCATCCTACTGCTTTTCAGGGAATGGTGACATAGAGCAAATAGCACCCAAAAAAGGGTGGGAGGACATTCCCTACTGCTTATTTGTTTCCTGAATTTCAAGAACGTGTTCAAAACTGGCATAGCACCTTGGCAACCATGGCGGAGCTGAGTAGGTGAAGGAGTGTAGGTCACCAGTGCCAGCACCTTTCAGGGTTCTGACCACAGATATGTGTGGGCTCCAGTGCAAGACATGGGACATCTGTGCACCTGTACCTACAGCTGCCAATGGAATCTCATGAGCTTTGACACCTCCTGAAAAAGACAGTGCCGTCTTACTGCGTCCACAAAAGCCACTTTGTCTGGGGGAGAAGAAGCAAGAGAAAGTCACTAGAGGGGCCAGAGAACGTTCCCAGAGACCCAACATGTCCATTCAGCTGTCCTGATGCCTTGTTTCTCTACCGAGACATCATTACGAAAGCAAGGATTCGCAGGGAGAAAGGGGTAACACAAAACACCACTTTCAGGGCACATAGCACTGAATCGTCATGTGTACCTTCAGGGGAAAGAAGTAAAGCATCTCGGACTGAACTGCACAAGCTCATCTCTGGGTGTCCACAGTTGGCCCACACGGGCCCACATCTGACTGGTCGGTGTCAGGGTCTATTTTTCTCACTCGTTCACTCCTCCCCATCATAATAGAAACTACAGTTTTGTTTTGTTTTTTAATTTATCGATGTTCTTACAAATCCTCGTTAAGGATTTGTGCCAAGGCCCACACTCTTCCAGGGCTTGGCTGACGCAACTGCTCCTGCGTGCAAATTGCAAACACATTTCTTGGTTCAGTGAAATTCCGCCATTTTTTTAGCAGGGTTTATAGGATGTAATTTAAAGATTTATATTAGTTAAAAACACTTCTCCCCTCAGTTTCCTATCTGGGTATTACATTTTTTTATTAGTTTGATAAGTTTTTAAGCTAGAGTGGAATTTATAATCTAGAAAACTTCTCTTTAAAAGATTATAAATCACAACCCTTCAACCCTGAAATACTGTTTTCACTTGGGGAACACATATGTAAGATATGCATAATAAAATGTACCTTATGAAATATTGCCAAGGCACCTTAATAATGATATAAAAACCAGTTCTAACCCTAATGAATAACCTAAGTCATTTTTATTAAGTGATATTCAAGAATTGATTATGCCACACAAGTGTAAGTTGCTGAATAAAATACAGTGCACTTTAGGGTGTTTCCAAAATATCTTAAATTCTAGACAGGAGGAAGCTTTCCCACCCAACCCAGCAGCCTCCTGAATGCACAGTAAGTGTGAACTCTCGTGCACAGAAGTCACTTTCGAAAAGCACTACTTAAAGCTGTCCCATTGCACTGAATTGTCTCTCGACTGTGAAATCGGTTACAAGAACTTAGAAAGCAATGACTGGGAACTTGCCTTCTGATTCTCCTGTACCTGTCACATGAAACCGGCACCTGATGTTTCTGGGGCTGGGACATGTTCAGGTTGCATGTGGCAGGAATAAAAGGAGGTTATTCTGAAGTCTTTCCAGCACAGGAGCCTATTTACTTACAAATGAATGCAGAATTCACAGAAAGTGAGCCGTGTCTCTGTTTTTAAATAAAGAAGCTGCATCTGCTCTTTCAATATTCTTGGTGTTGCCGGATTTTATTGAAGCCAAGGAGAAGCCTGTTTGTGGACTGCCCTGCAACATGGCTTCCTGTCTCCATTATTTGGGATGCCACATCTACAAAAACAACCTCCCTGCTTCTGTTCCCTGCAACCCTCCCTCCAGCCACCTCCAGCCCCAGGCCTGCATAGTGTGTGGCTGCGTCCCTGCTCAGAGCTCCTTTCAGAGGCAAATTCATGCAGGCGCTCATGCGTGCCCTGCAGAGTGCCTGGGTGTCTGGGAGCCTCGGTGGTGGCGGTGGCGCTGACAGCATGCTGACAGTGGTCAGGCCCCATTGGGCTGTCTTTTTGGGGCCCTGCCTGCTCCCCGCCCAGCAACCCCTTTGTGCCCTCAGATGACAACACTCCCGTTTCAGCCTCTCCAAGGGTCAGCCAGATAACCCACAGCAAGAGGGCTTATCTTTGTCCTTCCTCCTCTGCTGTCCCCTGAGAAGGGACAGATCCCAGAGGGCCCACAAAGGAGAGTCGAGAGAGCCGGGGCCCATGTAGAAGCCAGGGTGCCAGCAGCCTCAGGCCAGTGTCCATGGATCTTGTGCACCCACTGAGCCTGTGGCCTGGCCTCCTCCTTCCCACACCCGGCCATCATATCATGAACTCTCACTTCTCACTGGCCTTGGATCTGGCCGGATGACAAGCACTGGGGGTGATTTCCCTGGAAATGGCAAACTAGTTGCTCAAGGGACCTCAGCCTCCCTCAGGGGTGAGGAGACTACAGAGGGAGCCGCCACTCCACCAAGTCCCCAGGCCTGTGAGGCTCCCAGGCTGCACCTGTGCAGAACGCTGACCCTCCACTGCATGGGGCTTTGCTGGTCTGCACAGGGGCAGCGACCGTCCCAGAACAGCAGGTAGTGTCAGGGCCTCACATGCCCAACAGAGCCTGGAGCATGTGCCTACCTGGTAATAGGTCAACAGGTGACTGACAGGACCCTCAGTTCTTGTGTGTGACATGTGACCTCCAGGAAAACTCATAGTGGCATGGGGCCCCTGGGGAGCTTGAGGGACACAAAGGGAGGGAACTGCCTTTACACTTCATTACCATGGAGACAGCCTCATGCCCCCTCTGCTCATGAAGAGGATCCTGTATTAGATTTCACAACCCAGTGGGCTTAAAACTACAGAAATAAGTCTTCTCACAGTTCTGGGGACCAGGAGTCCAAGATCATGGTGCGGGCAGGGTTGGTTTCCTCTGGAGGTTCTAGGGGAGGATCTCACCCAGGCCTTTCTCAGTGCCCGGTGGCTCCCAGCATCTTTGGTGGTTCTTGTCTGTGGCTGCCTCACTCCAGTTTCTGCGTCTGTCTTCACGTGTCTCCCCTGTGTCTTCACATGGCTTCTCCCTGTGCGTCTCCGTGCCCACATTTTCCTCTATAAGGACAGTCGTCACATTGGCTTTAGAACCCACCCTAATCCACTAAGGCCTCATTCTAACTTGATTACATCTGCAAAGACTCCACTTCCAAAGAAGGTCAAATTCACAGGCTCCATGTGGACATGAATTTGGGGGGCCACTATTTAGCCCAGTGCAGGCCCCAACCAACTTGCCCGAAGTCCTGACAAGCCCTGACATCCTGACCTCTGCCCACCTTCAGGTCTCAGACCCTTTGCTCAAACCCTTTGCCCATCCTGGGCACCACTCCTGCCCTCTCCCTAGGCCTCAGCAAGGATGGGTGCCCATCACCACCTGACAGTGGAACGGGGTGGTCCTCGGGCTTCGGTGGGAACATAATTTAAAGCTGCTGTGTCATGGGGGCCCGACATTGGGAGCCCTCTCAGGGTTTATGTACTATGTTCCAGGAGCCCCTCAGAGTGTTCGGCACACTCCACAGCAGGGCTGGCACCAGGGGTGGCTGCTGTGTCTCAGCAGCGTGGAGCAGCATGGTCTCTCGTGGGCCAGCCCTGCACTCTGGCTTCCCAACAAGGAACATGTTCCCACCTTTTTGGCTCCACAGAGGAAGCTATTCAGGCTCTCCCATGAGACTTTTGTCCCCAGCACACATGGACAGCCTCTCCACAGGCCCTCACCTACACTGGGCCAGCAACTTACAAGAAGACAGAGGTATCAAGTGCCTGTTGGTGGGATTCTGTATGAGTCAGTTCCAGTGGCAAAGAAAATATCAAGCAAGGACAATGGTCCAACAAGAAACCAAGGAGATGTCTTGTTGCCACATTAGAGAGAGTAAAGACAACCATGTACTAATTAAATAGAAGACTAAACAGGACAAACCTTTTGAACAGGAGACATAACATTTAAGCATAAAATCAACATGGCAGGGGAAAGGTCACAGAAGATCAAGTGAGGCCTCACAGTTGAGCTTCTCCATTTTCTTATGGATCAATATTACATTTTTTCCAAGCTAAAATGCAACAGCAGAGTTATTGCTGACCTTTCTCTCACCCTTCCACTGTGAATACAATCACAGAAAAAGAACAAATGACTTTATAAGCCATAGAATTTTTCTGATCCAAACCCCCAGGTGAGCTGGAATCTTCCCCACAACCTAGTCTCCTGGAAAATAGGAAGAATGAGCTTCTCCTCTAATCAGACCCTGGAGAACCCCATGGCTGTGAAAAATAAATCACCCATCCAGGATGGTTGTCATCGCTGCCAGTGGCACAGGTAGGACCACTGTGCCAACCTTCCTAAAAGTGAACCATGTGGTTCCATGAAGCCAGCCAGCTGCTCTCACACACACAAGGTCACATGTGAGATCCATGCCTTTGTGAGCCAAGCTGCAGTTACCATAGGGATCTGATGATGTCTTGTTCACCCGAGAAATTACTTAGGTCACTGTCCAAATTACTTCTTATGAACCTAGAGGAAGTGCCCTCCTGGAGTGGAAGATCCAACAGTTTCTTCGAGCAAGCCACATTCAGGATGGGACTATTGCCCCGGGCTCCATGGGAGAGAATCCAAACCAAACTGATTTAGATTCAGGCAAACTTCATTTCAAAATCTTGAAGGTGGACTTTGACAGTTCGAGTGTAAGACGAACTCCAGGACCCGGTGGGCTGCAGGCCCCTGTTTCAGGGCCTCCTCATGTCACCGAGCATTTGTACCTGTTGTTTTTACAGGTTCCGAGTCCTGGGTCTCAGAGTTGATGGAAGGGCACTCAGTTTCCATGTAGCCTGTCCCCAAAGTTTCCCTGGTTAAAGATGACAGAAACTGATTTTAGTAGGTATTTGGATTCACAGTAAAATAAAAGTAATTTCTTTAATACTAAAAAGATATGAATTTTCTTTAGATCTTTCGAGTGACAACAGTTGACCTAACGTAGAAACTAGCCATGTTACAGGGAAACTCGCCTGGACGTGAGTGGTTGTGAGTGGTTGGCTTAGCATGATCCACATCGCACTCGTGGGGACTGTGAAGCACCGTGCCAGTGCTGGGCTGTGTGGGGTTATTATGCCCTGGGTGTCACATTCATGGCAGTAGCCAATTACCTTCATTCTGAGTCTTGTTAACAGAGAGACTTTTTCCCATTCTGAAGTGATCAATATCATATTCTTAGGGAAGGTGAATTAATTTACTATATATAATAATATATTATATTTATTTGGTTGTCCTTCAAAATAACAGAGTTTCAGTGGTGACTGATCTTAGATAATTTTTTTAAAGTGTGTACATGTGGGCATAACTTGCCAAGTAGATGTGCCTGTTCATTGAACTTATCTTCTCTTTTATTTACACTTCAAAATTTAAGATTGTGTTAAAAGGGACATTTTCCTGATTAAAATGACTTAAATGTATTTATGCAGAGCATTGTAAGACTATGGCCACGCCCTTGGTACGTCTGATCACCCCACAGAAACGTGAGTGACTGCGCAGCACATGGGGCAGTGGACAGTTCTCGAGGGACAGCAGGCAAACCTCTGGCCAGGTCGGGAGAGGTGAAGGGCGCTGGGAAGCAGGGCTCAGGGTTGGGTCAGTCTCTGCCAGAACCCCTGTGTCTGGGAGGGCAGGGCAGTTCAGGGCTGCAGGAGAAGGTCGGACAGGTGCTAAAACGCAGGGGCCTGGGGCCACCAGGACCCAGAGCTCCCTCAGGTACTCTTCCTTCCCCCCTTCTCCTTGCAGCTTACCCAGAACCATGTGAACCAGGTCCGTGGAAATCTAGGCCAGGTGAAAAGGAGAGAGCTGCCTCCCAGATCTCTGCACTGGGCGCCAGAGTGGCTGCCTACTCATTTGGGTCCCACGGGTGAATTTGAAAGGGCACCCCTTACTTTCAGGGGTCAAAGTCCTCAGGCCCATGTACTGGTGGGCAGAGAGGCCCTACTGGGCCAGAATCCCATGAGCCAGAGCAAATGGCACAACCAAATACCTTGGCCCCTCCTAAGTCTCTGTGAACCTGCAGCCTGGGCCCCAGTCTCTCTGTGGGAAAGCGATATGCAGGCCCTAAGCCAGGCTGCAAGGGGGCGGTACCTGCTACCCCTGAGTGTCCAGCCCTCTGAAAAAGCAGGACAATGAGCGGGAGAATGGGTCCACAAAATAACAGTACAAGGTGACTGTGTTAAAGAGGAGTGTGCAGGACAGGGTGGCAAGGCAAGGGAGGGGTGGTCACCAAGGTTTGCTGGGATGGAGTTTTGGTAGCCAGTGACTTCGTTAAATCACTATTATTAGTGCAAACTCCAAGGTTCAGTAGAACCAGTAACTCACTCTAGGGCAAAGGAAATAATTGGGAAATTGTGATTCATTTGTGTGCGGCTTTTAATGACAAAAAATACTCTACAGAGTTAGCCATCTTCAAACTTGGAAGCTAATTTCACCCACTGGTTAAAGAAAAAAAACATAAATAAAAGGGGAAACTTTAAATACGTTGTTTCTTGTTTTCAAAAATAAGATTGAATGCTGAAAATTCAAATTATGAAGAGACATATACCACAATTTCTGTGGCATAGCATTTTATTTACATACAATTGGGATTTAGTTGATAAGTATTTTTGCTAAAGCCCCCAAAAATCTACTTCAGTATTTATATTTTTTAATCCTAAAATCCAGTTGGAAACTAATTGACCTATTTACAAATTAATGGGTCTCATGAAGAATTACATTTACCAAGAAAATGTGCCATGAAGGATAAAGACCTGGTATAACATGATTTTTCTTCTTTCAAGCAAAAAAAAAAAGAGAGAGAGAGAGAGAGTATTTCATATGAAAGATGATGGTTGGGTATGCAGCTCCTGATTCTTTGTAAGGGTCATCTACATGGGAGACATAATCCTAGCCTTTAGGACACAGGCAGGACCTGATGTGGTTACTGTTCGAATGGGACCAAGGCCATCAGAGCATGCAGGGACCACGAAGCATCGCCAGTACTATCATCCCTCACAGTAGCCAAGCAGCATTGGGACCTTTATTTGCAGTTACGGGAACATTAAAGCAATGCTAAACTGGACACACTAATTCAAACACAACTGACCTCCCGCCTGCATTCCACAAAAACAGGCACATCGGGGTTTGAGAAAAGAAAAAATAATCACACACAAAAATGTGATTCGAAGAACGTCTGTATTTCTGGATGTGACATTTCACCTTGGTTTTGACAGACAATGAGGTTTCATGACACGTGGGAGACCTGTTGTAACACTACAGAGCGTGCAGCATCATCTGCGTCAGGCCTGCGACTCAGCCACGCCAGTGTTAGTGTAGAGCCAGCTGCAAACATCACGAGGCTGTGCGGTCTGCAGCCAGGCTCGCTTCTGCCTGGGGAAGGCCAGATGAGGCTGAGGGAGGTGGACCTCCTATTTCCCTTCCCTTTTCCTCATAATCGGGTCTGCGAATAACCTCTCATGTTGGATAAAGTGGAAGCTCACGAGTGGTTTCAAGTCCCATCTGCCCACTTTCTCCCAGAATGCATTGCAGTATCTCACTCTCCAGCCACACCTGACCTGGTGCTATTCCCACCACCCCACTGAGCTACCTCTTTCCTGGCCAGGAGGGCCTGGGGATGCTGTGAGCCCGGGTACCTTATATTTATTCACAAACCCAAGCACCTGCCTAGCTGGATTTACTTTCCTCTCTTGATGACATTATAGAATCTGAGAAAACAGCTCATGTGCCCTCATTTTTAATGATATAATGAAATCTCATTTTTAATTACCTGAACAAAAAGGTTTCAAGTCCATCAGATTGCCTCTCAGGGCCTGCAGAGGTATTAACGGGCTCCAGAACCAATTACCTACATTTCCTTTTTACTTATTGCAAATGTGACCTTTTGTTAGAATTTGATTGCGAGTTTCCTGCTGTGAGTGGGTAACCATTGGCCTCTCAGTCAGGCTCCCCTCATGTCAGGACGGCTGTTCATTTTAATTCCCTCTGATGGCTGGAGGACAAGTAAGTGTCTGGGACCCGGCGCCATAATGAGAGGAACTGGGGCCGTGTGGACCTTCCAGTGACAGACCCAGACATCCACGACGCGGACGGGAGAAAACTGTCTGCCTGGAGGAAAGCGAGACCATGTTCCGTGTGTGGTGCGAGACCACTGCAACTGTAACGCTATGGCTGGGGCTGGGGCAAGAGCTGTGGACGATGGAAGGAAGTGAAACGGAGCCTGCGGAGCAGGCGGTGGCTGCCTGAGCGGCTCACAGCTGTCGGCTGCCTGAGACACAAGAGTCTAGATGGAGCCAGCACGGTTGGGCTGGCCCTAGGAATGGAGGACCCCCCCAAAGGGCATGTAGTGTGCCACCTTCCTGCCTACAGCCATTTCCTCAACATGCTAAGGCTCCTGGGTACCTGCCCCTGCATGCGTGGGCCATCCTAGCTGCTCCCACCCACCTCCCTTATTCCCAAGGGCATATGGCTGGGGACAGGGGCTCATTGGGGAAGTCAGGAGGGGAGGGTTTAGGGGTACCCCGGGTTGGGGACAGCTCCTTAGGGAGAATACTGGAACCCGAAGACCAGGAGGGACCACAGGGCTCAGTGAGCCATGCTTTCAGATTCTGCACAACCACAGGCTGGTCCAGGGCAAGATCAGCCAGACCGACAAGGCTGGGTAGGCCAGCCCCAGGGCAGGGTGGTGAGCAAGGGCCTTCAAGAGACAGAGGGCAGAGACTCCAAGCCAAGTGAGTGCTCATTGCCAGCTGCAGTCCTGGACCAGCCTGCCTGTAGCTATTTAGGGAGCCCCCTGTCTCCACGATGTCCTCAGATGGCTGAGTAGAAAATGGTAAAAGGTGACCCAAATGGGACCCAGACTCTGACTTTGGGCTGGGGACCACTGTGGATTCCTGACTCTCAAGAGGCTAGGATGACCAAGCTGTAGCTGCTGGGGCCCTCTGTGTTGTCACCTCCCCAGGTTAAAGAGAAAGGCCAGGGCTGCCAGGCTGCCTCACCCACCAGCTTCCTCAAGCTGTCGGAGGACAGGGGAGGAGCAATGGACTCCTGGAGTGTGAAGGGAGACTCAGCTGTGTGCCAGAAGTCCCAACGAGCCCAGGGCCCTGGGCCCCTCAGAGTATGTGGATTGTCCCATGTTAGATGGGCCCAGGTGGTGGCACTGTCTCAACCTTTAATCTGAAGGCAGACTTGGGGGAGCCTCCTGGTGCGGTTCTGACATGTCTTCCGAGCTTGTGGCTCCAACGTGAGCAGGACGATAGGAAGGCTCATGCATAGTGGAGCTGATCCATGTTAGGGGGGATTTGGACCACTTAATGTAACCAGAACAAGAGACACAAATTGACCTTGGCTTTGCTCTTATGTATTTTAAGCATTTGCAATCAGAGATTTTTTTAGGATGGCATTTTTTGCAACAGAAATGACTAATTTTGTGACTCAGACAGCAGTTTGGTTACAGACGAGCCCCTCAGAGCAACAGGCGCCTTGTAGGGAAAGCACCAAAGAACCAGAGACAAACTCCCTTGTCCAGAGTCACACTGCTCAGAATGCACACAGCCCAAAATGCCTCCCTCAGAGGGAGACAGGCTGACAAGGTCACACCCAGGCCGAAGTTCCTGCTGGTTCTAGGACAGGAACATTTCGGTCTATTTCGTGGTACGACTCCTCTGAGAGACCCTTGGTGGGAGTAAACTGTCAGAACTGATGGGTGGGGACACCAGCCAGGCAGCTAGTCCTGAACCCATACTGGATGGAGACACAAGCCCTTAAGAGGAAGTGACTCTGCTGGCCAGGAGACCCAGGAGGCCCCAAGTACCCAAGAGATGGGCTGTCAGTGCCCAGAGAACATGACCTAGGTCCCCAAGCAGCAGAAGGAAAGGCAAGGCCCATGTATGGGGGCTGTGAGCTCCTACTTAACCCTCAGGCTATTTCCTAAGGCAGTTCGAGGCTAGACACCTCGGGAGAATATCCTGATAGGAGACCGCTGGGCCACAGCTGCAGGCCCAGGGGCTTCCTGGGAGAGGAGGTAAAGGGCAAGCACAGACAGATCTCAGGAGCTCCAGGACAGAGTACTAAGCTGGAGGGCAGCAGAGAGAAAGGAGCATGGAGTGAACCCTGAAGAGAGTCTCCCCTCTGCAGCCTTTTTGAGAACCACATGCTTCTCTCTGTGTCTCAGAACAGCTGACTAGCTGACCCCACTGAGTACAGCAAGTCCACACCTGCTGGCCTCCCACCCCTGCCAGGGCCCTCTTCAGGGCCTCTTTCCCTCAGGAGGGAGCCTTGAGGACCACGACCATGGCAAGATTAGAGAGAGATGCATTTCCAGAATTTTCAGCTGGACCTGGCAGTGAGTTTTACCCAGAACACCCTCTCCATGGAAGTTTCCTGCGGAGTCCCTGGACTTGCAAGGCTCAGACCTCGTCAGCATCATCTCCTGGTAGAGAACACACGGGAGGTACCTGCTGACGCGGCAGACAAAGTTTGGGAGTCATCCCACTCGCGGTCAGGGAGCCATCAGGGCACATGATGGCCATTCCAACAGCCAAACAAGCTCCGCTCATTAACAAGCTGCCATAACTCACACGGAGCATGCAGAGGGCATGCAAAGGAACGCGGCCCACCGACAGTTTATAATACAACTAAATTAAAGGAGCGTCAGCACCATCATTGCCCGAACCCGGGCCTCCCGAAGTCTGGGGGAGAGGCAGGGAGTGATGGAAACGCAGCACCAGGGCCCATAGCCTGCCATTCACATTGAAATAAAGAGCCTCTGGAGAAGGTGAAGACAGGGAGACAGGAGCGCTGTGTTTGCATGATGATTGTGTTGCAAAGTTAACTGTTTCCAAAGTAAGAGGATGTGAAGAAGTAGCCCTTGCAGGTGACAGCTGGGGGCTGTCCTCTGGAACGGAGAAGGGTGGTATCCTGGGAGCTGAGAGTCCTGAACAGGAATGGGCTGCAGGGAGGTCACCCCCGCTGCTTTAAACGAATGCCATGGTCCTGCCTTTGCTTTGCACAGCCCACCACATGCTGCCACCAGGTCTCTCAGCTCTGGCCACAAGCTTTCAGAGGGGCCTCAGGAAGGGAAAGCAGCAGAGGTGTCTGCACACCAAGAGATGGGACTGTACTCTGAATGCCACCAGCACCAGGGCGGAAATGGGAGGCAGGAGCTCCCACCTGCTTGCCTGGATCCCTCTTACTGTCCTGGGGAGAGTCCCACCCACCCGGGTCCCAGGCCAGGACAGGCCAGATATTGGGATAGGGGAGCAACTGTGTACAAACAGATCCCGGCCCCTCCCCGATCCTGCACCCGATTGAGTGGGGCCATCCTTGACACCCTGGCCATTGCTTTCCTACTGCAGGGTGGGCAGGGAGAATTGACTGTTTCCCACACCCCCTGCCTGGGGCATTGCTTCCTCCCAGGCTGCAGCTTCCCCCGGACAGGCTCAGGCTGGCGGATGGAACTGGGCTGAGCATGCCCCTCCTCTCTGTGTTACTTCTCAGCCTTCCTGTCACCTGTCACCTGTGTGGTCAGTCCCTCACCTTGACTTTCTCCCTTTGGAATCTCAGGGTGGGTGGACTTTTACTGGACCCTGATGAGGGCACCATCTAAGAATACAGCACTTGAATCATGACCTCCTGCAGCCAACCACCTGACTAACCTGCCGATGCAGGAGGGGAACTTTAATCAGGAGAGACTGAGGCAGGCGGGCTGGCCTTAGGAGACTGAGACCACCCTGGACTACCCAACAGCCAGCTGGACACCCCAGCTGTGGTAAGGAGGACTGCCCACTGAACAGAGCCAATTGCTACCTGAACTCTAATAAGCAAATTAGACTCATACCTCCCAAGACACTTTACTGAGGTTGGGTGTGTGTTATGAAGCGTGATGGCAGGAAGTGATAACTGGCACACCATTTCAGAGGATTCTGTCCTCAGCAGGAAGAGATGCTGGCTCAGTTCACGCTGCAGCACAGAACGAGGAGGCTGCTCAGGATGAGGAAGGAACAGAACAGCAGCACAGAGGCGGAAAGCTGCAGGCCATGACGCTGACACCTGGCCCCACGTGGAAGTTTGCACCAGGTAAGCCATGCCTTGCCTTTCAACTGTTCTTCCTTTATTACATTTTGCATAAGTATTATTATACAAATGTGAATATTGGCCAAAATAAGTATAGTGTTCCCACATCAAGCAGAATAACTCAGACCCTTGTACCAGACCCAAGAAATCACAGCTAAAATGCTTATGGGAAAAGAGGTAATAAGCTTTATTACAACAACGCATCGCTAAGTGTTATCCAAATAACCACAGGGTTGGAGGGAATGATGGAAACTTCACGGGAGGCACCGACTGAGAGAACAATGGCTCTCCTCTGGTTTTGTAGCTGGACAGCGAGTGGAGATGCCCTCTCTGCGTCTGTCGCAGACAATGGCCTTATCAGTGTGCTTCATGGGCCTATTTTTAAAGAACTTCTTGGAGTAAGAAGGCATTTGCTGCTGAACACAGCAAAGTCCCGCCATTGCCCTGAGTTCAGAGGACAGACCAGCATTCTTTTTCTGGGGATGTCACGGCGTGTCAGAGTGTCACTGCGTGCTTTCTTCTAGTGTATTTGTTTCCCACTATTTTGCTCGCTATGGTCAGGAGCTCCTCAAAGCAATTTTTGAGAAAGGTCATTATTCCTAAATGAACAAAACAAGAACTCCTTAAGAGGACAAGCAGATTTCGCCGCTGCTGCTCTTGAAGATTTTGGCCTCTGGACCCCGATAGTCTTAAATATTATTGAGGACCACAGAGACCTTTGATTTGTGTGGGCTCTGTCCATTAGTATTCACACATTCGAAGTTGAGACAACTCACTTAAATATATTTATTAATTTATTTAAAAATAAACACAAGTTCACCACATGGTAACATAAATAGCATATTTTATTATAATTACTTTTCAAGAAAAACCGTGAAAAGAGTGGCATTGTTTTACATTTTTAAGTCTCCTTCCCGTCTGAAAGGCAGGTGAATTCTCCCGTCTGCAGCTGACGTCAGGTGGCTGTGCTGTGTTGTCAGGCTGAAGGGCACAAGGAACCAAGCCCCACATGGACAGGTGGTTGGAGAAGAAAGGTGAATGGGAAGGACTCTCAGGATTGAGAGTTTTGCTTGTTTTTGTTTTCTTGGGGTTTTAATGGCAATTTAAACTGATAAAGTCATCTCTAGGAGACATTTTTTTCCTTCTGATCTTGCGGAGCTTGTGTTATCTTGTCCTGGCCTTACGGCCACATCACAGTTAGGTTCCAGATTTGGCTTCACTTTGGAAGCCGCTCCAATGAGATGCGAACACGCGAAGCAGTTGCCTCACCTGCCGGGCGGCCAGCTATGAGTGTGTGTCGGCCTGAGCAATTCACGGGCTTTCACAAGGCTGGGTCCCCCTAGCGCACGGAAGCAAACACCCATCCCTTGTGTGCTTTTTGGGAGAACTCAGGCAGAACAGCACCTCACATACCAGTGAAATCAACCCCAGTGACAGCAATGCTGGGCACCGCTGAGGCATCTCTGGATCCCAACCACTCACTGCTGGCCCGCAAGTCTTCCAGGATCTTCCATGGTGCATCACCAACCCCACTGACCACTGGGGCCAGGCGCCACGGGCTCTGGATCCCTCAGTCAGGTCTGCCCTCAGCTACTGGCCCCGTGGTCAGTGGGTCAGCCCGAAGGCACAATTCCCAGAGAGACTTCCAGATTTCAGGAAGTGGCTTGTTCTCACAGGGTGTCAGCTCAGGTGGTAAAGGTGTCTTTGGTGTCAGCCACAGAAAGCAACACAGAGCATGAAACCCTGGCTGGCAGACCATTGCGGTATGTGTACAAACACCTGTGTGTGTGACTCTGGGTGTGTATGAGGCAGGGAGAGACAGAGACAGAGAGAGAAATCTTAAGTCAGCCCTGAAGCTGGCGAGAGGTACTCTAAATAAAATATTTGCCGTATTTACATTCTGGCTAATCCTGCGTGAGCCTCACACACACTCGGGCAAACAAGGCCCCGGAACCCACAGCTGGCTGTGCGGGGCAGGCAAGGGGACACCAGCCACAGGATGACCACTCCTGAGGCCAGAGATGCCTCCCTAGCAGCCCAAGGGACACCCCAGAACTCTGGACACCTCAGTGATTCTCTCAGTGCTGCAGCCCTCTTTGTAAATTGAAGATACTCAACTAAGCAATCTTTCCAGTCATATAAGACCTTTAAAAAAGTTATGCTCGCCTAGGAACCCGAGAAAAATACAGGTAATAAAAATGACGGGAGACATCATTTGGGTTTTTAAGGGCCAGTGGCTATGATGGGAAGTGTTGACTTCTTTTGTTTTTGTGGAACTCAAGTAAAATAAAAGTTATTAATTAGCAATTCCCTAAGATCCGCTTAACACCACAGCTGAGCACTTTGTGAATGAGAAAACCACACTGAGAACAGATAGCAATGTCTGCCCAGCGCGAGGCCCCAGGGACACTGAGGCAGAGCGCCCTCCCCCAGCCTCCCCACTCGGAGATGCAGGTTCAGCCCACAAGCACACGCTCTGCTCCGTGCAGAGAACTTCCTCCAAATCAAACAGGAGCACTCCCCTCACAGAGGAGGGTGGAAGACACAGTCCCAGTCTGTCAGGGTCTCAGAGGAGCAGGACCAGGACAAGAGGCTGCCTCTCCCTTTAAATCAAAATATATCACCTCAAATTCAGGTGCCAGGTGGCCCAATTTTCTTAGATGTTTGTGCAATGACTTGTCTGCTAACCTCGCTGACTTCACTCTTCCTTGGGAGGAGACACCTCCCATCATGTTCCAGGAACTAATACCACCATCGGTGCTTTCTAGATATTTGGCAAGCGAGTTCATTTGTGACTCTGTGTTGTTCGGGCCAACATGTGCCCACGGAGACTGGCTGAGGGTAACAATGTCCCCTGTCCGGCTTGGCATAGTCATCTCTTTCAACACTAAGCTGAATGCAAGATTGACACACTAATGATCACTAGTGTCAACAATTTCTTGTTCAGTTTTATAACTAATCAAGGCAAAATGCAATGGAGAACACAGCCTTGAACTGCCTTCTAGCAGAGAGCTGTTCCATCAAACTGGATCTCTCCAACGGCTCAGTGTGTCTGAGAACACACACAAGGGCTCTGGCCCCAGTGGGGTGCAGTGCCCAGACCCCCAGAGTAGCTGTGAGGGTGAGGGGCCACAGGGTGCCAGGACACCAGGACAGAAAGAAGTGCGTCCAGGACTGCTACACACTGCTGGGCAGGTACAGGTGGCAATGTGGGACCCCAGTGTCAGGTAGACAGCTACATTGTCCCGTGGATACCGTTGCCACACCTGGAAGGTGACCTTGGGCTGACGAGGTGTAGTTCAAAAGCAGAGCTATTACAAGCGAGCTCTCGGGACTCCAGCCTGGGCACTCTGCCCTCTGATCCTGGCAGCTCTGCTCCAGCCAAACCCAAACCACTGCTTCCCGCAGCCTGCCTGCAAAACCAGAAGAACGCAGTAACATCACGGCTAACTGAAATGTCCACTAAATGTCAATTGTATCTCTATCTGAGTCTCCAAATGAGCCCCGACGTAAATGACCAGCAGTACAGAACTGGCGTGATCTGGGAACTCGGGCAGGGCAACTGAGTTCATGGCCCGCCCATAGCTTTCCCCTGGCCGGTGACTCACTTCCCAACCTTTCACCGACTGCAGAAATTCCTTGAGCGTTTTGACCAAATCACCATCCAGACAGAGTGGGCCAACTGCTTCTAACTCTGCTGTTTCTGACTTTGTAGTTGAGATTATTCCTATGGCCCATCAGGTAACCCAAACTCATCGGCCTTCCCCACGTCCTGCCGCAGATGTGATGAGCAAAGGACCCGGAACCCTGCCCCTCAGACAGCAACGCTGGGACCCCCTTGCCCACATTCACCGGCACTGGGCTCTGAGCTTGCAGGACAATGTCACTCCCACAGCCACCCTCAGAGGAGGTGCTTATGAACCGCATTTCACCAACAATGAAACAGGACTCTCGGAAATGGCAACTTTCACACTGGTCGCCCGCAGACTGGGATTCAAGTTCTGCTGGGACCATCTGCAAGAGCCTAGCTCTGCCATGGCGTGGCGTGGCGTCTTGCCCGGGGGCCTGTCAGGAGTTAGAGCCGCGCTCCTGGGCTGACCTCCCTGCCTGATTGCACCGTCTGAGCAGGAGCCACGTGTGCTGTGAGTGTTCCTGGAAAAGGACACGTGCTGTCATCTGTTGGCCAGTTGTCGGTGAGCCCTAAAAATCGGTGTGACAACAGCGGTGGGCAGGACGATGCCAGGGTGTGAGCTCCACACCCCCGAAGTCCTCCCTGTGACACGGCATGTCTTTCAAGGCCAAAAACAGGCTCTCTTCACTGGAGTCACTAAATTATAAAAATGCATAAAATCCCCAAAGAAAGAAGTCAAATAGGAAAAACATAATTATTACAAAACGGGAGAAGGAATTTAATGTGCGTGAAATGGTCCCAGAACTTGAAGGCAGACAGTGGAGATGATTTTCAAAATTGGATCTGCCCGGTCTCCGCCTTCCCTTTTTTATCCCTAAGGACCATGCTCTGACATGACGGCCCCAGAAGCAGATCATTGACATGCAGATTAAGTTGTTATAAGAGTTCTTAAGACTCCTAATTCGTATCTTATAAGACTTTGTGCATTTGGAGAATGATCAACTGAAATTTAATTGGGTTAGACGTTATCATTTTAAATTTTAAATAACTGCACAAAAATGAAATTTAACATCTCCCCATGTCTAATAAATCAGGACCATAATAGTGGTATTAGCCTCGGAGGAACTGAGCACAGTTCAGCATGAGTTAAGAGGGGCTGCCAGCAGCAGGGGCTGGCCATCAGTCACCAGGGGCTGAGCGACGTGAGCCCTCTTCCACGGGAGCATCCCGCTCCCATTCACCACCAGGCACTCTGATGATTCAGAGCATTGGTGGCTCCGTTTTATGAGAAATGCCAAAAAAAAATGCTGAAGGGCCATGAAAGTCAGGCACAAGCAAGCCTCCTGCCTCCTCACCCATCCACGAGGAAGGTCCACCTCATGAGGAGGGTCCACCTCATTTGGGGGCTCCTGGCCTGGTAAGGTCATTTCTAGGTCAGGCCAACCTTCTTCCAGGTAAGGAGGTGCTTCCTGAGAGTCGGCCAGAGGCCAAGTCCCCATGGAACCCAGCACCACTGGGTTCATAGGGCCACACAGGCCTCTCAGGGACAGCAGGGGTCTTACTGCAGTCACCTCCTCATTAGAGACCTCCCAACCTGTGCCAGGACCAGGCTGGCCAGAGGAAACCCCCCCCCCCCAGGGTGGGGGGTCAGCAAGTCCCGCCAGACAGCACCTGGCAGGATGTCCAGGAGAAGGACACACAGAGGACTCCTGGGTATTCCAGGCCTGCCTGGGGTCAAGGCCAGGGCCAGCCTCCCACCTTGGCCCCATTGTCCAATTCTTGCGATGGAGCTACAACTCCAGTCTCCCAAACACCCCTCCCTCTCCTGGGGCAGGTTTGAGCAGCAGCACTATTTCCAATGGCTATGGCCTCCCTGCCATGGACGCATCAGGGTGTCACCACTCAAAGGCTCAAAGGGCAACCGAAGCCCACGGGCAACTTGCTGGGACCCAGCGGACATGGTTATGCACCACTGCCCTCTGGTGGACAGGTCAGGGCTCACGACATTCAGGTAGGGGCTCACAGTGTCTACACTAGGACTGAGGCCCAAGGAGCACATGCTGGCCCATGGGCCTGGGCCACAGGGCTGGTGTCCACACACACTGGGGCCTCCCTGCACTTGCCTTTCAGGGAAGGGTCGGTGTGCATTGCTCTTCCTGCATTACACAGAAGCGCACTGGCTGGCGGTGGGACGGGATTCACCTGGGGCCTGAGACCAGGCCAATGCCCCACTAGGTGTGCAGCCCTGTCCACTGCCAGGTGCATTGCCTGAACTACTCATGCTGAGCGTCTCACCTGATGTGAAGTGAGCTGCTTCCCTCTAATCAATTCTCAGAGAATCATTTTATTCCCAGGGCCACGGAGGCTTCGACCCCGAGTGGGTACCATTTCTTCCAGGTGGGTTGTAAGCGCAGTGGTGAGCACTTCACTGCACTGTTTACAAGTGATCCGGACATTCACGGAGAACAGTGCACTGGAGGCCCGTTAGTTCACTCCGAATGCCGTCACTTCCCCTGCTCTCCTCAGCAGCATGTATTGTTGGTTTCCTGGAGATTCATCACTTTGCTAACAGAACTTGCCGTGAAAGCGATCCTTAGCAGGATCCATTGGGTTAGGGACGTTCTCGAGCATTCTGTGCATGTTTTATGAAAACAGTGGCCACTGGACAGTATGGAGACATGTGGCCCCATCCAACCACCGCCGCTTCCTGCGGGGACCCGTGATGAGGCTGTACCCAAACTTTAACTGGTCCTTCCAGCGCAGTCACTCTCTCATCCTAATTGTCACTTGACTTTTGTAGAGGCATCTCTAATTAGAAGAGGCCTTTGACTTAGGGCCACCTCTCTGTGTAAGAGTCACTGGGACCTGTGGTGAATTCATAGCCAGCCTGGTTTCCCCAAGTTCAGCCCCAGTAAAGGCGTCCTTCCCTGGGAGGGGCTGGGGGCACAGGCACCAGGCACAGGGGACAGAGGTGAGGAGGGTGCTGGACCTACACTGTGGAGTCCACTGATAATGGCACTTCTGGGTGCAGGCCGGCTCCCTGGTGTGACCCCACAGCTGGGACATCTCCCATGCAGAGAACACAGACTTGTTTGTTCAAAACTAGTTATTCTAATACATTATCTCTTCATAAAAGCCACGTGGTTATACAATTTTTACTTTTGTTTTCAGTGAGCCCAAAAGAGGAAGGTCAGTCCAGGTGGCTGGGAGAGGCGGGGCATACGTCTGTGCTAAGACCAATCCCGATGAGGTGTCGGAGGGACAAGGCTGTGCCCTTCACAGAGGGCCCAGAGCCGACCCCGGCCAGCGCTCCTCCGTTTGCTCACCTGTCAGCCAGGAAATAACGTGACCTGGCAGGCTCTGGGGGAGAGAGACAGTGGGATGGACACAAAGCGCCTGCTGAGCAGTCAGCAGGTCAGAGCCCTTCCCTGGGCCCACACACACAGCTCGTCCCTCGCGGCTGTGTGATTGCAGAGCACCAACACACCGAGAGCAAGCGGCTTCACTGGAGCTGGGGGTGGACGGCCTCCAAGTGCGGGGAGGCTGGCCCACTGTGCGAACTTGGCCGAGTCCTAGCGGAGGTGGTGGGCAGTGACACTCACTCCACCTTAATGTCAGACCTGACCAAGGGCAAGTAGTGAGAGGGTGAATGAGTCAAAAGAGGTGAGTGCACCCTATCACCCTGTCCTAGGGGACAGTGTCCCCCAAAAAGCATGTCCACCCAGAACCCCAGAATGGGACCTTATTTGAAAACCAGGTCTTTGCAAGTGTAATAAGGTAAGGTCATAATGGATTTGGGTGGCTCCAAATCCAATGACTGGTGTCCTTATAAAAAGGCCATGTGGACAGAGACACAGGGACAGGCCATGTGATGACAAGGGCAGAGACTGGAGTGATGCGTCTACAAGGGAAGCCAGCAGCCACCAGGAGCTCAGAAGGCCTGGAGAGCCTCCCTTAGTGCCTTCAGAGGGAGCAAGGCCCATGAGGCCCTGGGGACACGCTCTTCTTGGGGACTTAAGACTTCTGGCCTCTGTGGCAGTAATTTATGAGAGCAGCCCCAGGAAACAGCACATTTCTCCCTGTACTGCCAGGTGTCTGCGGGACCCCGTGAAGGTCTGCTGTAAATCAGTAAACTCTCTGGGATAGAAAAACACATGCGACACCTTCTGCCACCACACCAGTAACTGGTACACACAGTCACAGCTCAGAGCCCCTTCCCTGTGTGTCCAGACCAGTGGGACCCCTGGCATGGCTAGGCAGAGGAGGCTCAGGGTGGCCCACCTGGGCATTAGGGTGCCCTTGAGAACAGCACTGAACACAGGCCGTGATCCAGCAGAGACATCTGCACCCTCAGGCTGGGCTCATGGGATTCTCATCACTGTCTGTCTACACACTCACAGGCAGGAGGACAGGCAGCTGCAGGACTGTAACCGGGGAGGGGGGGGGGGGCTCCGGCGGGGGCTGCCCTTTGATGTGGGGTGGGCCAACGATAAAAGTCAGGCAAGGCAGCTGATGACACCGTGTAAACGGCTCCCTGACCTCAGGCGTCCTCCTTGTCCCCATAGGGGGCTGCCCCTCTCCAGCCCGCAGGACTCCTGGTGTCCAAGCACAAAGTGGGAATGAGGGGATGGTAAGGGACAGAGCCCTGTTTCTGTGGGAAAGGATGTTTGATTTCCTAACAGTCTCAGGACTGGTGATGCTCAGTGCAGGGAAGCCCGGGGCTCACCCCACATGGACGGTATCTTTGTGGACCTCATGTCCCCTGCACAGAGATGCTCAGAGTGGGGAGGCTGGGCTTCAACTGCACTGTGGAAACCCAGCCACGGTCACCGGCAGCTGCTGCCTGGTCAGTTACTTTAGGCACTGATCTGGACATACTGTTTCTACAAGACACCTAAGGCTGGAGATCAGAATGGTGGATTTGGGACACCATGTGTGATCACAGCAGCGAAAACTGAACTGTAGCTGAAGGAAGAATAGTAGAGTTTTCCTTCATTTCTCTTGGGATCACAGGGATTAAAGATCCTGTCCAGAAGCACCTGGCAGGAAGGGACCCTGTTCCTGTCCACACTTCTAAGTGACATTCTTTTTCAGAAGTCCCTTCTGTGAAAGAAACACACTTGTGAACGGCTATCCTGGACAACACCCTTTATTTGCAGTAGGAACACCCCACATACAGCACGAGAACCTTCCCCATTTTACTCTAACACAGAAATGCTCACATGCACAGCCTCTCAAGACCCAGGTGCATGGTCTGCTCTAGTGACGGTGCTGTTTGAACTGGAGGCCACAGTAACCGCACGTCCCAGTCTTTGTTTCTTTGTCCTGAAAAAATTCAAGAGGGAAGATCTCATATTTCCATATTCTACCTCAAATCTAATAGTTAGAGATTACACACCAAAAGCACACACAACACCTGAATGCCCCGCCAGCCCGTAACACTGTAAAACCCAAATCTCCACTGAGCTAACAACTGCCACGGTGCCCCAGACCCTAGGTCCAGCTCTGGCTCCTCCCCCAGCCTCAGGCCCTGCCCTGAAACACAGGGGCATCTCAGAGGGCCACTGCAAGGGCAGAAAGTGTCAGCACAGCAGCCACTTCTTGCTCTTGGCTCGATCCCTCCAGGACAGCAGAGTCTTATCCTGAGCACAGACTTAACTGACTCAAATGGGTGGGGTCCCCACAGGGATGGGGTCAAAGCTCACTGACACCGCCAGCAGAAGGGGTGGCAGTGGGTCCTGCCAGCTCCCTTCCCTTTCCTTCACACCACACACACATCCGAGCTTTAGCCTGTGGCTTCCTTCTCGGCTCTAATGTCCCAAGTCCTTTGCTCTAGGCTCCAAGTGTGTATGTATGCAGCAACAAAACGGGCTGCAAACGAAAGTTCAGCGAGAGAGACAGACGCCTACGTGTCTGGGAGGAAGCTGGAAAGTCAGTGCTGGTCACGCTAAGTAGGACTCGCACAGCACGTCACATCTGACGGTGCTCGGGCCCTGCCGTCTGGTTTTGTGGCCTGGTCAGTGGGAGAATGTGTGGTCAGAGGAACACTGCAGGGCCCGTGAGAGCAGGGACAGGCAGGACAGGGCGGCGGACAGGCCACATTACCAAGTTTATGTAGACTCTCGGGTGGCCCAGAGCCCCCCCACCACCGTCACACGATATGATGCGACTCTCCACTTCGCTCACGGGCTGTTCGGCTATTAAATCAATGGCAAAGTTCTCATTCACCTGCACAAGGAGGAAAAAATCCTTGTATAGACAAGCACAAAAACTTGACGCTTTCATGAAATTTAAATTTATGTAGAAACCTGCCCCACAGACATTCATTCACGTACTGTCAGCACAGGCAGAATTATACTCTGTACAATATCATTTAAATATAATTACAGAACTTTAAAATACACAAATAATTAATACACGTATATAAAACCCATTTAATTTTTCACTGGATATAATTTCAAATTTACAGAAATGTCGCAAGAATTACAATAGTGCAAAGAACTCCTGTTTTGTCTTTGCCTGGCCTCAGACTGTTAACGTTCTGCCCCACTGATCACCTGCTCTCTCCTCTCTCCCGTCCCTCTCTCTCTACACACACACAGTCCCACAGCTCTGCCCCCTGGGAACAGGGACGCCCCAGTGGCGATGAGTCCACATGGGCACCGTTTCACACTAAAGAAACCAGGGCTCCGAGACAGCTGGTTCCGGGTCCAGGGCAGGAGGTGTTACAAATGAACTGGAGACGTGTGTTAGTGACAGAGAGACCGGAGGTTAGCAAAGACAACTACAGCTGGGTCAAAGGGGTAGCCGACTTGGGGACACTGCCAATCTGGAACAAACTGGGTATGGGAAATCTAAGGAACAACGGGATTATAATTGCAATGGACTGAAACAAATAAAATCCATGATTCCATAATGTATTTTTAAACTTCTTTAATTTCCCTACTACAGGGAATCAACTCATTATTTTTAAAACTGGTAAGTCAAGGGAAAGAATCAAGCATTTCTTCTCTCCTCGGGGTAACCAAAGGTGTTTTGGGGTTGTTGTTTTTTTAATGTAAGTCCTCAAGCTACTAATGAGAAGAGAATGCCATGCTGTACAGCCTGTACGAGTTAATGACCTAAAGCGCCCACGTCACCTGCCCCGTAGGGTTACCGCAGACAAAGAACCCAGGTCTGACCTGACACAGCGCTGGTGTCCATCCGTACTCCAATCCGAGTACACACACCCAAGAGGACTAGAGACTCGAAGCAGCACGACAGGACTGCAGTCAGTCAGAGCTGGCTGTGGGCGACTTCACAGAACAAACACCCGAGTCCTGTGACAGGTGAGTCCAAGTCAAAAAAGGGGCTGTGTGTGTGTGTGACAGGAACCTAATGGTCAGAGAAACTCGGATGTATCACAATTGCAAAAAGGGACTGTGTGTGTGTGTGTGTGTGTGTGTGTGTGTGTGTGTGTGTGAGAGAGAGAGAGAGAGAGAGAGAGAGAGAGAGAAAGAGAGAGAAAGGGGACACACACACCACAAATGCAGAAAGAGACTATATCCACGTACAGGGAAATGGGAACCTAAAGGTCAGAGAAACTTGTCATCACTGCAATGCATGGGACTTACTTGGATTCTGAATCAAACAAGCTACAAAGTTTTCAAGAATACACACAGCTGGGAATATTCAGGCCACCTAGGGTAACGGAGTGAAAGAACCTCTATAGTTTCAGGTGAGATGATCCCGTCACTGTTAACACCTTATAGACGTGTGCACGATCAATTTCAGACCTGATGACACAATACAGACAGTGGGGAGCAGGATGCTGGCGAAACGGCAGAAACAGGTGTAGCTGCGCTGGTCAGTGTCCGGTGGTAACTGTTGAAACTGAGCGGCCAGGCACACGGGAGGAGGGGATCACTGAACTAGCCCATCCACGGCAGTTACTACAGCAATTCAAACTTCCTGGCTGGGCAAATAATTTGACCATGCCCTACTGTGGCAAACTTGGGACACTGGGGGGGAGGTATGTCTTGGTTGTACCTGCCTCAATTAGAGCTGTCCTTGGTGACCACGAAAGACAAGGCACACAGTGCAGGGAAACTGCAGAAATGCAGTTTCTGCGTGCACAGGGAAAGAACCAAACCTGGAACCTCACAGTCCCTACCGGGCCTCTGAGCCCCACGACTCGCCCTGTGATCACCGGCCCCATGCCCGAGGGCTGGGGCTCCCCACTCCAAGCACTGCACACTCTGTGAAGAAACCCAGCAGCGCCCTCTCCGAGCTTCCTCCTTTCTAGAGCCATCTACGGCCACCACAGGCGACCTCTGTAACCAACACCTGGCTCCCAAGGACTAGTGTGCCCGATGGTGCCTCTTAAACCCGGCATCTTTCCACATCGTTAGCCACCCCAGGGTGGATGACAACAGCAACACCACATCTCGAAAGTCTCCCTCTTCTGGAAGCCAGAGGATCACTCAGCTGGAACACACAACACCGAGGGCCAGCAGTCAGAGGGGCAGACCACCCTTCCCCGTTCAGGTCTCCGAGGAGCCATCACAAGTTTACAGGAAGAGATGGCTTAATAAAGACAAGACAGGCAGTGTGAGGCTGATCATCAGACTAATAAATGTTGCCCGAGGTGACTCTGCGATTCGGCTGAGGAATAATCTTAGTACTCGTCTATCATTACAGGTGAGAACTGCTGCGCCAGGTCGGTCCTGGCCACCCAGGGCCGTGCAGCTTCCAGCTGTGCATGCCTAGCATCCCACGTGCACGAGAGGCCCACCGCTCTGGGGAAGACAAGAAAACCAAGACTAGGCATAAATAAAACCTCACAAACAAGGCGGGGAGGTGGGGGGAATCTAACCTCGTAACACTTGAAAATAAGAAGAACACAGTCAAGCTCAGTTAACTTTTTCCAAAGCCAGAGCTCATCCAATCCAGTGACAGCGCCCCTCACACGTAGGGAAGGCCCTGTCTGCCACCAACACAGACGGCGCCAAAACCCTGACCCCACACAATGTGGACATCGTGGAAAGGTTTGGTTATTTTTCAAAAGCTCTGTCAGTTACAGATTATGATTCTGAGAAGCTTTTCCTTCAAGTTCTTTTCCAGAAACACAGCAGAAGTGCGTGGGAAACGCATCGACAGGAAAACCAGCACCCCAAGCCTGCAGTGCCGCTGCCTGGCTGTTCTACAAGCTCCTTCAAACACAGAGCCTCCGCCAAGGTCTCCTGCCCCCTTCAGCACACCTTACAGCGGGCTGGTGGTGAGAGCCCACTCACCGCCGCTGCCAACGAAGCCACGCGCCACACAAATGAAGCCTCAGGGTGTAAATAATGCGGTGTCTACCTCAGTGACAAATGTGCCACAAAGGCCACACTAACAAACTCCCATCACGCAGTCCAAGAGACCGGCTGTCTCCTGTGGGAAGGGCAGCTGATGCCTGATGCCTGAGACTGACACGGGACTGCCCCTGTCATTCAGAACTGCAGCTCCAGGGCGACCCTGACCTCCCATGATTAACATTCTGGGACTCGGCTCAACTGCAGGAGAACAAAGAGCCCAGGAGTCGATGCCCAGTCACAGCACACAACCATGGCCCAGCTTCAGAGTCCGTTGAAATTCACAGCTGCGGTGTGTGCCCTGCCCAGAATGGGACATGGGGAGGAAAGAGCGCTGTTGGACCTTACAGGAGCAGTACAGAAAACATGCCTTGGCACCCTGTACGCTTCGCCTTAGCAGAAGATGTAGTGTTTTTGTAAGTGCACAGGGTATCACATACCCTTAATTGCCCAACCACTATAAAAATTAGTCTTCCAGGTCACTAACATAAAAAAATATACATATGAATCTCCCTTAATATTTACTTCTTGATCAATTCATCTGGGCCTAAATATATTTAAGTTTAAATTATTCATTTATCAGGTAGCTGTTTTTTTTTTAAAACTCATGTTTTTGTGAGTGACAGTTCCTATGGAAAGCTTATTCCCTTACATCAAACTGAGATTAAATCCATTAAAGATAAAATATAAATTCTACAAGATAATCTTAAAACTAATAAAAAAGGAAATAATAACCTCATTGGATAATCAATGTTCTGTAAAATTTTTACCTTAATTTAATTATCATTTTCTACTGTAATTAATGGAAATTTACAAGTATAAAATAAACTAAAAGCCCCAGTTCAATGATTTAAAATATCAGGTGTTTTTAGCACTAATATCAATAATTATATTTAGCTACACACATGTGTATACACACATATATAATTTTTAAATCACAGTAAAAACTGAGGTTTGCATCCAAATTACTTTTTTTGCCTATGTAAGTTTGGAGAAAATGCTGAAAAGCAGGGATGAATAGGTAGAAGACAGAGCGTTTTCCGGGCAATAAATCTACTCCGCATGATATTGTAACAGTGGATATGAGACACCATACCTTTGTCAAGACCCACAGAATGTACAGCAAAGAGTGAACCCTAATGAAAACTACGGACTTGAGTTGATATTAATGTATTAATACTCATCCAATGTCTGAATCAGTCACTTGTAAAAAATATAGCACACTAATGCCAGATATTACTGATAAGGGAATAGTGTGAGGGACATATGGAAACTATGCTTTCTGTGTAATTTTCCAGTATATCTAAAGTTTCCTAAAACAGTAAATCTCTCAGAAATGAAAAAAAATTTAAAATACCACTCAATGACAAATTTTTGTTGTAAGAATAACAGCCAGAGCAGAATGCCAGCTCATCGTTTACAGATGTGCTATGCATCTTCACAACTTGAGGATGTGCCCCTGGACACTCATAATCCCAAAGAGGGAAGGTCCCAGAGACCCCAGCGGGGACAGCGGTGAGGGGCAGCCAGTTCAGGAGAGCGGACGGAGAGAAAGGCTGATAGAGAGGCAACACTGCGAGCACCTGACTGCCTTCAATAGCTTTGTTTCTAAGGTGCTCCGGGTTGCCCTCTGCTATGGCAATCAGAAACCAGAGCCACAGGAGAATTTCCAGGAGACAGGAATCTGTGACACATGCTTGCTAAAGCATCAGAAGAACTGAGATAGGAAGCTGAGGACAGGGGGCTGCAGGATCAACCCCAGGACCGATTTGCTCTGAACCACTCCATCCAGTGCTTTGAACTCCGTCTCCAACACACTGCTCCTGCCCTCATGACACCCACAAAGCAAGAATGCAAGGAGAAAACCAGACTCTGGGAATGGACAACGTAACCAAGATCAAAGGGAAGGGGACACACAATTTAGGGAAAGCTTCAGCTTACCAGAAAGAATCAACAGGCTGACTGAGGGGAAGGAGTGACTCAAACTGACTATGGAAGACAAAACTTACTCTGATGTGAGGATCTCAGGAGTACAAGGCACAGAAATAAAAAAAAGACCACTCTCATTTACATGTAAACCAGAACTACACTTACAAGATGTTGTTATACACTGATATTGCGGAGATGGGAACCAAAACCAAAACAGCCACAATGAACATTTAGGAAAAAAAATGCAGAACTCTATATCTAGGGTGCTCAGAAACGGGGGAAAAATGCTTAAATCTTACATATTACTTTTTATTTCTTGTTGGTTATAAAAAGGTTTGAGAGCTTACCTCTCTTATACTTACCTCTTTCTGACGACCTACAAATCGAATTTTCCTGTAGTCCTTATCATCATAAGCCTGAAAAGAAAAAGACCACGTGTGATTTTTTACAGCTTCATTCCGAAAGAGGTCGCTTCATATCAATCGTAAACATTACAGAAAAGTGTTTTTCTTAATGTGTACACCATTCAGGATCAAGCACATGAGGGGCCAAGTACAGCTGTGCAACTAGGGCCGTTTTCCAGCAAGACCCCTAAGATGACCATGGGCAACAGTCTGAACCGGAAGGCCGCAAGAGAAGTGGGAGTGCAGAGGAGGCAAATCCAGGCAGAGGAGACGCACCCCGCCTTCTTCACATTCGGCCCATGGCTCTGTCCCTTCTAAATCTGCTGGGTGACACTTGAATAACATAGGGACTTCCTCTCTCCTCTTTGGCTTACAATTATAGCCCAACATTGTCTTTGTGTTTTGGACCACAGTAGACTCTCAAGCTATTTAAGTGTACTATTTAATATCACACAAACATTACAAGATTCGAGCCACAGAATCGGTCGTTTTGAGTTCAATGGGAAGCCTCCCCACAGCTACTTTCTGGCTAATAGCCTCATTTTAGAGTTCGAGGACACTGTGACCACAGAATCTGAAAACATGCCGGTAAGACCAGCACCGCGGCAACTGTTTTATTCCACACAGGTTATTGCGTGCGACAGCACAGCTCGACCGTGCTTGTGTCATACGAGGGACCCGCATTGTACTCAGTCGCCGGTTCTCCGCGATCCCTGCCCACAAACCAGGAACCGGAGGCTACCGGGAGGACCCGGGGACAGCAGAAAGACCTGGAGCCTGACCTAGGCTCCGCCCACTCAAGAGCCCTCCGAGCCGCACCGGTTACCTGGCCGGTGTGCGTGACCTTCTCCCCGGTTGGCGAGATATGCACCCCGAAACACCTAGCGCCCCGAGGAAGGCTAAGAGTCGCCGCGCCGCCCCGGCACAGATGACGGCAGAAGGTCAATGCTGCCGCCATCTTGTGGATTGACCCTTGACCCGGAGCGTCGATGCGCCAGTGCCGACGCATGCGCACAGCCTCGCAGGGCCCGCGCGGCCCGGACCTGTCTCCTTGGGGAGGTGCGCACGCGCGCTGTGGTCGGGCGGGCTGGAGCGTACAAACAGGTGCTGTTGCGGAGCAGGCCTCCGCCAGGATAAGGAGGCAAACTTTGAGCACAACCGTAGCTGTTATTCGTACCAGGGGAAGGGCAGAGGTGGGTAGAAAGTAGAGGTGCATTGTTGGCATTCAGTGGCAATCGATAATCAGGGGGATACACATTATATGTTTTTATTGGTGAAGGATCCCTGCCTTGAGAGGAAATTGGAAGTGCATTCCCGTTGTATGTTGCGCATTTCTTTGTTGCCGGGGGTGGGGGGCACAGCCTGTTTGGGGATTTCCGCAGCACAGTCCCAGTGAAGGTACCAGTAAAGCACAACTGTTGTCGCCTCACCCGCCCCGGTTCCCAGTGTGATCAGCCCCGAACAGGTACTCTACTCCAGAGGGCACCTGGGCAGGACCCGGTTGGCGTCCTGGCGCTTCCCTTTTCTGCTTCTCCTGCCTCCGCATAGACCCAGGGGGATGGGCGAAAACAGAAGGGAGGGGGGCAGATTTAGCTCAGGGCTGAGTCGCGCAACCGCCACGCTCCAGGAGCTGAGGACACCCACAGCCGGGACTCCACTCCAGGTACGTGGAGAAGAGCCCAGCAAGGTGATGAGAAGCATGATGCCCTGAAAACCTCTCGGAAAGGAAAGGTGCTTACGGACGGGTGCTCGGGCAGAACCAAAGATCACCTGGGCAGGTGCACCACGTCTGCAGGTCGCCTTTGCGTGCCCAGAAAGTAGACCGGTGGGTTCGCGGACACGCCCCCTGAAAGGCAGGTTCATCGTTCTTCGTGGAACCTGGTTGTACATGGGTGTTCACCATAAAAGTCTTCAACTTTTATCTGTTTGAAACGTTTCATAATAAAATGTAGGAGGGGGAAAGATATTTAACTGCAACCAGTTAGAACCATTGTCTGTCATCACTTGTTTCCCTTGGACTCGCTAGTTTTCCTAGGATGTTCACGTAGTACAAGCATGTGGTTTTCCTAGATTTTTGTTTTGACATTAGTAGTGTCGGTTTTTCAAGTCTACTTGGTTGTAACTTTTTCATTCTAAATACATATTTTAGTTCCCATTTCTGCATTTCCCCCACCACCATCACCACCAATTGTAGGCGACAGGTTGCGGGGGCATCCAGCTAGGTGCTGTAGGGCCGGGGACTGGAAGGGGGGGAAGGGAGGAGCCCGGCTCCCTCCAACCCAGCGCTCAGGAGTTCGATCTTTGTGGCCCGCACTGCTGGTGCTGCCACGTGACCCCGCCGCCGTTTTCCTTTCTGGAGGAGACGCCGGGCGGTGGCGTCTCCGCCCCATTGCGCAGGCGCAGGGTGAGGAAAGCTGCTGGCGGGGCCGGGGCCCGTTCTTCCCAGGTCAGGGGTCCCTGCGGGTCCGGAGCGGCTGAGCACTAGGGAGGCGGCGGGATGCCAGGGTTCGGGTCTTCCCCGCAGCTGGCTGGCCGAGGCTGCGGACGGGCTCGGCCCGGAGACTTCCCCCCCGCGGCCTAGTCTTCACCCTGTAGGATGCGGTCGGAGGGCGGGGGGCGGCATGGGACCGGATTCATCCCTTGGACGCCCGAACCTCGCGGGCGGTGTGCGGGCTCCGAGCGACACGCGCCAGTGTTGGGGCCGAGCCCCGCGACGCCAGCCAGTGTGCCTCCGAGAAGCCCCGCGAAGTCCGCACCTGAGAAGCTGCCTCACCGGAGTTCCGTGACTTTGGCCGGTGGGGCGCGGGCCCAGGAGCCAGGTGCTTCCTGCCCCGGAAACCAGGCCAGCTCTGCCCCTTACTAAACCTGAGCGAGGTCGGAGTTCACGGAGAAGCGAATACCTCGCTTGCAGGAGGATGTGAACCCATCCTACACGTGGGCGCCCGCCTCGCTGAAACTGGGGAGGCGCGGACCGGCCCGGAGCCCCTGGATGGGGGTCGGGCTTCATTGCTGCAGTGTCTTAACAGGGCGGGGCAAGTCACTAAGTCCCTCCACCTGACTTAATTATTCCAAGGTGAGGGGCGTGGCCTACGCTTAAGGTCCAGTCGGCCTCGCCTGGGCCCCCGCGGAGAGTGGCAAGCCGAGAGCTAAACCCGGTGCTCCTGTCTCCGGCGGAGCTGTCAGGGTTTGTGCTGCACTGGGGAGTGGTAGCACTTTTTACCCCTCAGCTCCACTGCCTACGCCACAGTGAAGCAGGCAAAACAAAGTTGTAATAGTAGGAAGCAAGGAAGACCCGGTAACAACCTTTTTTTTTTTTCTGCATAGATTCAGCCACAACATGGCAGCTGTTTTTATAAAGAAAATGGTGGTTTCTGCTGTGCACCCTCTCCTACGTCTGAGTCGTTGCACGACGATGTCCCGTGCGCTCTCCACACTCCTGCTGGGTCCCCTGCGACTTGCAGTCCCAGCAGTTGCGAAGCCCAGCGAAGTGGTGGCCTCACCTCTCTCCTGCCGCCCCTTGCCTTTCCTGCAGCCGGCTCTGGGGTTCAAGACCAAGGGCGTCCTCAGGAAGCGTTGCCGGGACTGTTACCGGGTGAAGAGGCGTGGGCGATGGTTCATCTACTGCAAAACGAACCCAAAGCACAAGCAGAGACAGATGTAGCTCCTTTGGCAGCGAAAATAACATGCGAGATTGTACCATTTCCTTGGGAGATGGTGTTAACTTACCGAAGAAAAATAAAATGTAAACGTTCTGGTTTCTAAGAGTGTTGACCTGCCGGTTTTGTTGACTCCACTTTCCAGGCATTTCACTCTTTATCCAGAACTAGTTCGGCCAGAGCCCCACCTGGAAAGCTGGCAGGAGGACAGAAGACAGGGCGGAGGGAAAACGGTTTACCTGCCCTCTCCAATATCAGAATGCAAGTTCTTTAGAAAGAACTAGATTCGGTCTCAGACCAGCCTGTGGAGTGGCTCTTGGCCCTAGTGTGTGCTTTCAGCCATACTGCTGCTTTCCCGGGGTTCAAAGTCCTTTCAACATTCCTGTCTTCAGGATGAGGATGGAAGACCTTGAGAACAGTCCTTAAGTCAAGGGCAATTTGATTGTTTATGTACTAAGGTATTTGGGATATCAAATACATTTGTCACCCTTGGTCTATGACATGAGTACACATGTGTTCATGTGTACATGAGATGAATGTGTGTACTGTGTACCCACTGTGAGCAAGAGGCCCCTCCTGTGGTATGAAGACAGGAGAGCCCAGAGTGGTTACAGCAGCATAGCAGGTGAGTGCTAACTGATTCAAGAGCAACCAAGGGGAAGGCAGGGGTCCACAGGCCCTGATCCCAGTCTTGGCTCTGCTTTTTCCTTGGTGTTGGGCCTTAGACTAGAAGCTTCTACTGAAGCCTCAAGTTTAAAAAGGGGTCTGATACTACTCACCCCTCCCTGTTTTTCAGTAACACTTTTGCCATTAGAGTCTGCCACAGAGCCTGGTGCACAGTAGGCACTCAGCAAGTGAATGTAGACTCAAATGGTCATGCCTCCTTGTAAGCAGACAGCCCGTTATCCACTCTCCCTATTTAGAACGGGCTCATCCTGCAAAGCCACGCCCATGGCTTTCTGAAGTTGTGGTTGGCAACCATCCAACGGACCAAACGCCTCCAGCACTAGAGTGTGGATTGTGAAGTCAGATGCTGGATTTGTCTAGGTCTCTAGCTGTTTCATGTATGTATCCACACACCTGTACACACATGTGTGCATATGTACACCACACACCTTTCGATTATTTTCTCCTTGACAGGTGAGTGTGAGGTTTACTTGCCTCATGAGCATCTGGCTCTGCAGGGCACACAGTGTTGGTGACATGTGTCCACACGAGTGAATCTACTGAGACACTGAGGTGCAGGCGGTCCTGGTTGTAGTGAAGCAATGAGGCCTGTGTCCCCATGAACCCGTGCTTACTGCTAGTGACCTGGAGTTCTAACTTGTTGCTTTCTCCTGAGATTACTAATCTCTGTTTGATCTAAAGTCATAGCACGTGTGCTGACCAAGCCCTCTTATAGGCCATCTTCTCTATGCCCGATGCACCAGCATAACAAAAAAATGTGTTTAGGTCAGGAGGCAGCAAATTATGTTCCATAGACCAGATCTAGTCTGCCACCCATTTTTGTAAATAAAGTTTTACTGAAAAATGGCCATCTTATTCATTACCATATTGTCTGTGCCTCCACAGTAGCCAGGTGTGAGTAGTTGCAACAATGACCAGACAGCCTGAGAAATCTAAAATATTTACTAGTTTGGTAAAAATTTAAGGTGGAAAATTACAAAGAAGTTAACTGATTTTGTTCATTGTATTTCAAGTGTACTTCTTTACTAGAGACCAAGATCATTTAGGAAAGGAAAAAAAGTGGCTTATTATTTGCCTGTGGCTGCTGCAACAAATGATCAGACTCATGGCTTAAAGCAACAGAAATGTATTCTTCTTAATCCAGGGTGATCTCATCTCAAGATCCTTAACTTAGTGACATCTGCAAAGACCCTACTTCCAAACAAGGTCACATTCTGAGATATAAATTTGGGGAGGGGGGATGCTCTTCAATCTACTACAAGTGGTATAGAATATTTTTGAAAATAATTGTAATTTATTATTAATAATTATTCATCTTGTTCAAAATGCAGTGGAAACCTTCCTCCTGAACCCCAGACCCAATTTCTCTCCCCAGAAGCAAATAGGATCGTCAGCCTCCAGAACACCCATTCTGTCGTACCCTGTGACTCTTCAGCCAAGTCCCTGACTCCATTCCTTCCCCACTTGCACAGCTGTCCCAAACCTGGGATGCACCTGGGTGGTGTCTCACGCCAGCAACCACTAAGCGTCCTCTTTCTTTTCCCAGATCACTCTGCCCTAATTTCTCCAACAAGTTGGCATAAGATATTGTAAGCATCATTTTTGACTTCTGCATCTATACGATTTTTTTTATAGTCTCGTTCCTTTTTTGGTTTATAAAGCATTTTGTTCTATTTTGTACTTAGTAGCTGAGATTCCCAATTAGAGGCCAGTTATTTTTGTTCTCCAGGTTCCTCCTTGTCATTTTTCTGTTTAAAAAGCATGGAGAAAATGAGAAATTTACAGAACAAAGAGAGCTGTTTTGCATTGCATGAGAAATTGACTTTGGCTGCCTCGATATTCAGAACAAAGCTGTCAGGAAGCTAGCTCCTGTGGGCCTCAGGGGTCCAGCCAAGCAGCTCCCGCGTGTGGGGTGCAAACAGATTGCCTCCTCTGGCCGAACCATGAAAGATTCATTGTCTTTTCTTCGGAAAGTGATGCGTGTTTTTCCTTACATAGTGATGCCATTATACTAAACATAACATGAATTACTGTGCAGAAATTCTAGCACTTCATCCACTGAGTGAGGCTTTTTCTCCTGTCTAAAGGTTTAATTGTTCTCTCAGTGTTAATAACATAGTTATCTATTCTAAAATGAAGCCATAGTTTTTCACTTTTAACCTCTATCAATTTAATCACCTAACACATTTTTTGGTCTAAGATAAAGGAGTCTTCTCTAGCAAGTCAGTCACATTCTGTGATTCTTCATTCATTCATCCATTTGCCGCATTAGTTATTAAGCTTCTATGTGGTGTCAGGTTCTGTGCTAAACACATGGTATGTATACGGATTCATGCCTGAAGACAGTTCTCTGATCACCTGACGACATGCTTCATTTTGTGTCCACTACATGAGATAGGGCTGGAAACAGCAGTGCTTTAAACAAAATAAGCAGTGTTTTGCCTTACCTCAACAAAGGACATTAGCAGGCACTCTTGGTGTTTGGGTTTCCCAGTCTCTGTCCTCTCTGTCACTGGCAATTCTTGGTGCTTAGTTTCCAGTCTCATGGCAACTTCATGGCACAAAATGGTGGCTGGAGCCCCAGCTATTACATCCAACATTCCAGACAGTCAGACAGAAAAGGACTAGAGGACAAATCAAATACCCGATACTCGTTGTCCCTTTTAAGCACCTGTCCCTGACTCACCTGGAATTTCATTTTCTTGCCAGAGGCTGTCCCTAGCTGTGAAGGAAGGAGAAACGCTGCCTGTCGGCTGTGTGCAGGGCTGGGTAGTGCTCTGCACCTCATGCGCAAGGAGAGACAGGAAACTGATAACCAGCTTGTAGTGGCTCGCAGTCCTCACATCTGCATCTGGAACCTTCCATTCCTCCCAAGTGATAAAAGACAGAGGGCCCAGTGGGCAAACGGTCAAAGGCTGTGGATGTAGGACAGTGAGAGTGCACTATCCCCAGTGCCGGCTGAGCAGGACTATCCACCCACCTGGTAGCATGCTCAGGTGAGCACAGGCAAGTATGTGCCCTTGATGTTCTTGCACCCGCCCACCTCACGGGGCTGCTGCTGGGTTGCCCTTCATTTCCATAAACTTGCATCCCTTCTCCAAGAACTTTTAGTAATGTGGTGTGATGTTCTAATACTTTTTATTGGAAGAGTTTCATATGGCATTTCAGTTATCAGTATTTTCAAAATTTGGTGTGGATTTGTGTAGATACTATCTTAAAATACAGATTTTGCTGTTTGCCTCAGTATTTAGTATACTTATGGGCTGAGTCCAGGGCTAGTACTCTGGCTCCTCTAAAGTAGGGTTTTTTGTTGTTTTTTAACATGTTTGAGCTCTGGCTCAGCTCTGCTGATAAATCAGCCCATCGTCACTGCCAGATGCTGACGGCACTACTGCCATCTGGAGGTGTTGTTATTATAAAGGAGGGTAGGAAGGGTGTCTGGATATCATTTAATTTCTCTCAGGTCTCAGCCCCAGGAAATATCTGGCCTTTTTTTTTTTTTTTAATGATATGTCTGAAGCTCTAGACTTTCAGTTCTCCATAGCATGGGGACCAGGGTCTCTGGAGGAAGCCTGAATCAATCAATCTCGATATCTATCTACCTCCCTTTCCCCCCTGTCCTCTCCCCCTGCAATGCCTGAACTTGGTATCAGTGGTTCTTCTCTACCTACGAATGTAAGTTCTTTCCTGGCCGTGGGTCATCTGGCTTCCTCTATATTCTTAACAGTCATTTGCTCAGACTGCGGAGGGGTGAGCTCACCTGTAAGCTGGGGATAGTAATGGCTGTGGAGGGGTTGTGAGGACTCAAGGAGACACCATACCCTCAGCCCTTCCTTCACCCAGAGCGGGGCTGGAGCCCACCTGGCTGCATCGGTGGCAGTGGAGAGCCACTTAGAAGGGTGTGTAGGAGGTTCCAAGAAGAAAGGTAACAGGGGCTAGGAGACAGCCTTTGGAACCCAAAGGGAGAAAAACGCCTGATGAGATAGGCCGGGGAGTGTGCCGAGATGTTGGCGGAGGGTGGCGGTGGGTGGCGCTCATGGCAGAGGCTCCAGGACTGGTGACGACCACACAGGGAAGGGCCTCCTAACACAGAAATTCACACTGCAGATTTGCCAGAAGCGTCCCTGCAGGCAGGTAAAGGGACTGTGGCCAGTGACAAGGCTTTGAACTGACATTAGGTCTTCAAGGAGCCTCTTCCAGGGAGATAGACTTCCACATGGGGGCCACTCCTGATGCACAGGTTTCCTGGTGACTTCCTTCCAAGGCCTCCCAGAAAAGCTGAGGCTGCTTTTGGGGTCATAGGAGGAAAGATCAGCTTAGGCCCTCAACAGCCTAGTGTGACCCAAGATGGAGCCTGCCACCTAGAGGTACCTGGGATCAAGTTGGGCGGCATCCAAGGTTCTCTTTCCTGGCAGGCCTGGCTGGCTTTTCTTCAGCACCAGCATTGAGCAGATCCATCTGACCCCCAAATCCTGAGTGGACAGAACCAAGGATCTGCCTGAAACCATGACCCCCAGTTTTAAGAAGCATGGACAGAGATGAGATCTGCAGGCAGGTCCAGGAATTCCCTGTGGAGACAGAGCGGGGCCACTTTGTCATAGGAAGGAGAGAATGGTCAGGGCCCTCCAGGTTCTGCCCACTACCCACCATGATGATGGCATTAGCTGAGACAGACACTCCAAGCTGGAGTTACCCACTCCCCCACGGCCACAGAAACGTCCTGGAGTCTTCCATGGAATGTCTCACTTTAAGTGCTGTCGTAGCCCCGACAGACCTGTCAGGATGCATTAGCTGGAAACAGCCCCCGGGGAGGAGAGTGGAAGACCGCCGCAGAGAAAGTGGATGCCCGCCAATCCATGTGGGAAGACAGCGGCCAGAGTGCTGATTCTGATTTACAGGCTTGATCCCACACCGTTGTTTTTCTGGCTCAGTTACTAATGAACAATGCACAGTTACTTCAAACTTCTGGTCTTGTCTTGCATTTTTTTTCCACTCTGGAATCACTCTGCAAGGTCCAGAATACACCTCAGCTGTGGTCCCCCCAGACCCGCTGGGGTTTGGAGAACCAGAGACACCAGCAGCTGGGCCAAGGAGCAAGGTGTGCAGCATGTGTATTTAGGAGAGTTTTCTGGGAATAGATGACAACATCGACACCGGCCTGAGTTCCCAGCCTCCAGATTTCAGACTTGTCACTTTCCAAAATCACATGAGCCAACTGCTTAAAATATATCCTATTGGTTCTGCCTCCCTGGAGAAGCCTGTCTTAGTCTCTCTTGGCGGCTATCACAAATACCAGAGACTAGTGGCTTACAAACAATAGGTATTTATTGCTCAGAGCCCTGAAGGCTGGATGTCCAAGATCAGGGTCCAGAGCTACAGGTTCTGGTCAGAGCACCTTCCTTGCTTTCAAACAACACACCTTCTACAGGTTTCTCTTGGAGCACTTGTCCTGGTATCCTTCAGTGGCCAATGTAAAAAGTTTGGTGACCTTGAGGCCACCACAAGGAGAGGGCATTTAGAGGGAGAAAGGCCCAAGGAGCCCAGGTATGAGTTTTTCTGTCAGATGGCAGATGTGAGATGAAAGGGCCTTTGAGGTAACACGGCCACAGCCACCTTCTGATGGCCACTGTATGGAAGACCCCCACAAGAACCACCCTGCTGAGCCTAGCCAACCCCAGATGCATGAACCAAGTGAGACTTAAGAGCTTAGATAGATTCATTGCATGCCCAGTGCTATGGGACTGAATGTGTGTGTCTCCCGAATTCCCATGTTGAAGCCATAACCCTCAGTGTGATGGCATTTGGAGGTGGGGCCTTAGGGAAGTGACCCAGTTTACATGAGGTGATGAAGGTGGGCCCTGGTCTGGTGTGATCAGGGCCCCTATCTAGACAGACACCTGAGCATGTGCTCTCTCCTATGTGAGGACATAGCCAGAAGGTGGCCCTCTGCAGCCCAGAAGAGGCCTCCCCAGAAACCAAGTCCACTGCACTTTGATCTGGACATCCGGCCTCCAGATCTGTGAAAAATAAGTATGTATTGTTTAAGCCCTCTCCATGGTGTTTCCATACAGCTGCCTGTGCCAAGCAGCACAGACAGGCCACCTTGAGCTGTCAGAGTAAATTGAAAATGCCCTTGGGGTATAATCTGTGGGTACCACCTTCATCAGATTCTGCTTCAAGCCTTACCCCACTTCTGTACATGGGCCAGGCCCAGGCGGTTAGCAAATGAGTCTGCCTCTACTCACTTGACATTGAGGAAGCATGCCCCCCCTCCCTGTGGGGCCTCACACTTGGGCCACCAGACCTACCTACTAGCTGAGTGGTTTTCTCCCCCTGTTCACCTCACCCACCCAGCCTTACCCTCCGGGCCAGGCCTTGTCCTCAGAATCAGGTTTCAGAGAAGACCCTCGTTAAAGTTGGTTTTGAAATTCACATGGGTTTTAGGGGGGAAATTCTCCTCTTTCTCTTTCAAATACAGCATGAATTAAGATGAATTTGGAGATATTTTTCCAGAGCCCTGAGAGTGGGCTGTTCCGTCAACTGGATGAAAGTAAGGAGCTCAGCATTCCAGAAAGTACCCTCATGGAGTCTGTGTTGCTTTCCCCGTGGAGGTTTTCCTGTCGAGAGTTTGCCGTGCGCATGTGCAGGTGAGGTTCAGCCAGACTCCCCAGTTGCGCTCTTTTTTAATAAACCAGCATAAAGTAGGATTTATTTACATAATGCAATGATCCGTGAAGGTTACCATAACACGGAGGGACCATATTAACCGCTTGGGTGGAATTCATTAGAAATTAACTACCACTTAAATTAATTTTCCCACAGTCACAAGGCTGTAATGGTGGGAGAGGGGACCGTCCATCAGCGGGTGCTGACAGGGGGCCTGTCACCGTCCTTATTTATAGGTGAACACGTTAACCCGTGGAGCTGCCACACCTGGCCAAACTCAGAGCCCCAGACTCACAAAAGCCCCTCCAAAGGCCCCAAATCCCTCATTAACAAGTCATCCGGCCTCGTGAACCCACCCTGTCTCATGCTGGACAAGGGTGGCACAAAGAGACTCTGGTCATCACGACCTACAAACAGGATGGCTTTTTAAAAACCCCATTGTAAAGCATACGTTCCTACATGCAGAGAAGCTCGGAGCCCCTGCGGCCTCTCTAGGAAGCTTTGGGAGCACCAGGTGCAGACTAATCACACATAATATTCCCTTGGGGACTTCAGGGACAGGGTCACCCCAAGAGGAGGGCCGACCCTCAGTAAAGAGATCAAGCTGGCAGGGACCCACTGGGTCTCCTCTAGGAAGGCAAACATTGTGTGTATGCTGTGTGCACACATGTGCATATATGTGGTGTATGCATTATGTACATGTGTGTCTATATGATGTCTGCAGGTCCTATGTGCTGTATGCATTTCTGTGTGGCAAGTGTGTGCAAATGTGGCATATGTGATGTGTGTACATGTGCATCCATATAATGTCTACATGACCCATGTGCTATGTGTGCATGTGCATAGTGTGTGTATGCATACACACATGTGGCGTGCGTTGTGTGATGCATGTGTGGTATGTTTGCATCCATGTCATGTGCATGTGTGGTATGTGGCATGGGTCCATGTGTGTGGTGTGTGCATGTGTGTATGCATGTGTGTGAGAGAGAGGGAGAGACACCAGCCCTCTGGGAACCAGAGCACATGAGGATCATTGTAGTTACTTGGCAGGGGTGTGGTAGGGTCCGGTTGAAAAGTCCACTTCCTGGGAAAGAAGGAGGGGGAGGGCAGAGATCTAGAATGTTCTTGTGGGAAAACTCTGGGCCACATTTCCAGCTCCAGTTAAGGGGGCAGTGGATGTAGTTTAGGTTCCAGCTCCTGACTTCCTCCCAGCCATGACCGCCTAACCAGTAGCCTCAGCAGAAAATCCAAGAGGCCTTGGAAGCTTACACTCAGGGCCCACTGGCAGAGGGTGAGGAGCTCTCTCAGCCTCAGATGCCCCCTGTGGAGCTGGTGCATGCAGTGGAGGCTCTCCCATGCCAGGGTCCAGGGTGCACTGTGAGCTGGACCTCAGTCCCTGAAAGGATAGGCTCTGGGCCACCTTCCTGTCTAGATTGGGTTGATGTGGGTGGGGAAAAGGGGCTCGAGGCCAGTGAGGACTAGGGTCGGCAGGGGGGCTCTTGCTGGACTTCTGTCAGGAAGGCCCCCAGAGTGTCCCCAACAATGACTGTGGAGGGCACTCTGAGCTTAGAGATCCTGGTGCTTGGCCCCAAGACCAGCAAACAGAGATGCCTTTCTAGGGAAAAGAGAGGAAACCCCCAAGTATAAATCCCAATCAAAGCTGCCTCTCACCAAGGCAACAGTTCCACACTGTGGCCCATCTCAGGCACCCAGCTTCTCCTGAAAAGTGCAGGGGAGGGTGTGCCTGCAAGCCAGAACTGCCAAAATGGAAACACTGGAGGCAAAGTTAGAGAGGAGGTAACAGCGCTAGGGAGCCTCGGCCTTTGAGGGGAGCTATAGTCCAGGAGGGGGTCCCTCACCTGCCCCCAGGATCAATGGCTTTGTGCCTTCTGGAACCTAAGCCATGTCACCCTGAACTTGATCCAATGTTTGCTCTCCATGCTCATGTTGTGGGGGAGGCTTGTGGCTTTCCCCAGATTTGTGGGAGGGGCTGTCACCCAGACAATGTCAGGTCCCCCAGCCCTAAAAGGGTGGCTGCTTTGATGGCTGTCAGCTTCTGCACAAAATGGGCTGGGGCAGGTCTTTCAGGGAGGTGGACCACTAATAAACTTCCCTTGTGTCTTTTTAAGGAGCTTCCCTCCAACACCCACACATCTCTGGGAGACCTGTAATGACACCTCCTGGTCAAGAAGCACTGGAACAAGCTTCTGGCCGATGGTGGATTTGCAAGTGTGCCATGTGAGTGACAGTCACCTGCTGTCTCAGGCACAGCTGCTGTTCACTGCCCCAGCCTCGACCTCCCCAGTACCCCGGCTCCCCGGCGTCCAGCACACTTCTCCAGCAGCACCTGGTTCCGTGCAGTTGCGATCAACCTGCACTGCGAGTTCCCCCTCATGTGAAGCGGTTTCCCCTCCTCCAGTTCTCAACTGGAAACAGCACATAGCCCGAGGCCACTGGAGTACTGCTGGTGTCACGTGTTAGAAAACATATTTGTTTTGTGTCCTCCAAGGATAAATGACAGACATGTGAAAATGGTCCCCGCTTTCCTTTCAGGGATACTGAGTTTACAATTAACTTCTGTCAGAGGAAACGGCGTCTCCTGCGTCCCCTCGGTGTGACTGCCCCTGCCTCCATTTTACAGGGAAAATGCCGCGTGGTGTTTGACACATGTGATTACAAGTTTACAGAACCCACTCATGTTCCTGCTGTTACTGCCATTTCTCTTTAGGAAAAGCCACTCATTAGAACCAAACAAGTACAGGTGGGGAATTGGTTGCCCCAGTGCAGTCAGCCTCATTTGTCTGTGTGTCCAGGGAAATCGGGCGCCCTCACGGCTTAGAGAACGCTCCTAGACCCCAGAGGCTGGTCTTTTGGAACAGGGGACAAGAAGTGGTCCGTGCTTCCTCCTGGGAAAATGCACACAGACAGAATTCAGTGCATGCACACCAAAACACATACTCATGCATATGCACATTTGTACACACCCACATGTACACATCACATACACACACATGCACATATCATGTACAAATCCATGCATGCACATGTGCACATGTACCTGCACCTAAATGTATGCATGCATGCATGCATGCAGACACACACCATGTACACGTGCATGTACGCACTTGCACATGTACACACCTATGCACGTGTACACACATGTACCTTGCCCTCTCAGGGACAAAGGGCTCCCTTGGGGCAGACGGCAGTGGACAGATGTTGGTCTTCAGTGCAGTTGGGGCTGTCTTCCTGCCTCCTGCTTGGCGAGGCCTATGTTCACGGTGAGTTCCTTGTCCATCACTTCCAGGGGAGACCTGGAAGGGATGGTTCTGTGTGCTCAGAGGCTCTGGGGCAGAGGTCTTTGTGCACATCATTGTCCACCTTGTCCCACAAGCCTGTGTCCAGAGTGGGGGCAGGAGAGAGCTGGAACCAAGAGGGGAGGGGAGTGAGGACTGAGCATTGTCTGTGTGCCACAGCAGTTGACAATAAATCCCAGGAAAAGAAGAGGGCCTCCCTCAGGGTCTCAGAGGTGGAGACCTGTCAGCTGAAGCCCCTCCCCAGCTAGGCCCGTGTGGGTGGGCCGTGGGGGAAAACCAACAGGGCTGTGGGAGCGGCGGCTCCTGGAAGGGGCAACTACTAGATTCTGGATGCCTGACATGCCAAACACAGAGCAAGCCAGTGTGGCCCCAGCCCAGAGCAAATTTAAGGGCTTGATTCTAGAAAGACCCCATGAGGGTTTTGTGAAACAGAAGAGGGAAGAATGTGCTGTGACCCGAAGCAGTGGGGAGATGAACAGTGACACACGAGAGCACTGACCTGCAGGCCACCTGCCTCCAAGACCCGATCCAATCTGGGCTCCGGGCCAGCACTGCACCAGCGCTGTTTCAAGACTGAGGTCCAACTTCCTACTAACGCGATGGCCACCTGAGCCCCAGGCCTCTCGCCCTGAGTCCTTTCACCCCTCAACCCTCTCACACCCAAGTTCGGGTTAAGGACATCAGTTCTGGAGAAGAGCTCTCCAAAGAGCTCAGGAGAGAGAGCCTCTACATTGCTCGTGCAGAAGCATTTGTAACTTGAGGCAATTTTAGGTCATGTTTTTACTTTTTGAACTTCATGGCATTATTTAATGTTTTAAATCATATACACAATTCATAGTCATTTCAGAAAACTCACAGACCTCGGGTTAAAAAGAGAATAAAATTAGGCATAATCTCACCCTTCTGAGGAAACTGATGTGGACATGCTGGCAGTGGGAGTGGTCTCCACACAGTGACATGCTTGTGTCTTAGGCAAACCACTTTGACGAGGACACGTGGTGACTCGGGCCCTTCCATCGGGCCCCTCTTGGTCATTACACCAGGCACCAAGAGTCTGATGTCATCAACAGAGCTCAGCCTGACCTCTCCAAGGATCTCATATCAATGGAGTCATTTAGTATAAATGAGTTGGTATTCAGCTTCTTTCATCCAACACTTGTGCTTCTTTATTTTGAATCTCTCCGGGCTCCTTTTTCTTATTCCTGTCTTCTTGCCCTGGTGAGGGCCTCTTGTACAATCATGAGTGGAAAACATAACAGCCCTTTAGCAGGTTGAAAATTCTGCTGCTTTTTCTCATTGTTAAAAGTTTGTTAAAGTTATAAACTGGTGTTGTAGTCTGTCAAATGGTTTCTTTGCATTTTTTTAAATTTACCATATAATTGTTATTCCTTAATCTTTTGATGTGGTGAATTACATTGGTTGACATTTTTTTGTTAGCTGATTTTACATTCTTAGGATACACCCAGCTTGATCATGGTGTATTATTCTTGCTACATATTGCTGAATTTGATGGACTCATATCTGTTCACTGTTTTGCCTCTATATTCATGAAGAATATTATTCTGTACATTTTTTTTCTTAAACTGTCTTTGGTTTTGAGATCCTGGTTACAGTGGCCTCGTAAAATACTTGGAGAAGTGACGCCTCCTCCTGTCATTTCTGAAAGAGTCTGTGTGGGAGCAGGTGTTGGCATTGTTTCTCTCACCTGCTTGACAGAATTCACCAGTGGGGTCGTTTGGACCTGGAATTTTCTGTGGTAAGAAAACATTTCATTATTTTCTCTGTAAAAAGTTGTTTGTTGATGCGATGTCTTTAACAAATAGAGGGCTGTGTGAATTTTTCTGTTTTTTCTTGAGTTTGTTTATTTGTGTCTTTCGAGTGGTGCATCTGTTTTATCTAAGTTGTCAAACGCATCAGTATGAAGCTGCTCGTAACATCTGCCATTGTCATTACCCTCACAATGTCCGCAGGGTCTGCTATGATGTCCCCTTCTTTTGTTCCTGCTATTGGTGATTTATGTTTTCTTGTTTTTCCCCTTCATCTGTCTTGTTAAAGGCTTATAAATTTTATTAATCTTTACAAAGAACAAAGTCTGGATTTGTAAATTTTTTTTGTAGATTTTTCTCTGTTCTTTATATTTCATTGGTTTCCCTTCTATTTTTATTATTTTTCCCTACTTACTTTAACCTTAATAATCTTCTTTTACAGGCTTCTCAAGGAGGAAGCAAAGGTAACTGATGTTATACTTTTCCTTATGTCTGACTTTGGGGGGAAACGTACAAATCTCGCTGTAAGAGCTGCCTTATCGCATCACAAGTTTATGTTTGATTTGATGTTCAGTGTTCCAAGCCATCTTCCTGGCTGCATGACAACATCTTTCAATATGTCTGGAGAGCGGAACTTCCTTATATTTCTTAAAATATAGTTTTAAATATGAGCTCTGTCCCATTACATTAGTTCACCTTTCAGATACGCCGTTACACGTATGCTGTGTCTTCCATGATCCACCTATTGTTCTCTTACTTTTTTGTCTCCTTTGTGTTGCTTTTCACTTGGGGGGAAAGAGGGAGATCTATTTACTTCTGTCCTCTAGGTCTCTTACTCAGCTTCGGGGGCATACACTTTCCCTTGCCCATTCTCTCATCTGTTTCACTTCTTGAGGACCCACCAGACTGTTTTCCGCAGCAGATGCCCCATTTTACATCCCCATCTGCTCTGCTCGAGGGCTCCCATTTCTCCATGTCCTCAGCAGGGGTCTTGTTGCTTTGACCTGGCTGTGCCAGGCAGGAAGGCAGGGATAGAGAACTGAGGCATCAGGGAAGCCCTCCCATTAAGTTCAGCCCCCATGGGTGTGATGTCTCTGCTCCCCCCTCCATATCAGCTGCTAACTCAGCTGTGGGAGCTAGAATAGAACTGTGCCCTTGTAAAATAAAAAAATAAATTGTACCAGTGAAGTCCTCAGCCATGCGAGGTCATGGAGCCCTATGGTGGCAATGGGCATGAGCTCCATGCCCTACTTGTGACATGGACTTACAGAGGACCTCCAGGAGGTGATCACTTTGCCTGCATGTGACCCCTGCCCAGAACCAGCTTGTTATGATCATGGCAGTGGGGTCCCATGGCTTCTTCTCCTTGCCGGATGGATACCTCAGGATTCTCGGACAGAGTCAGGTCCCCTTGCTGAGAGGTGATCACCAGAGCCTGGGTGCAGCAAAGGGACAGCAGAGCCACCCTCGCCCTGCAGATCAGGACCCAGGCAGCTGCCGCTTTTTACCATGCCCTTGAACTGGCCTTGGCCCATCCACTCAGCACCCTTGCCTTGTTTCCATGCCAGTTCCACTCCACCACACTTTTCCCATCCTGGCGGTAAGCCATCAAGGATTGCAGGTCTCCTTTTACCAGAGGGCTCAGCTCTGTCCTGGACCCTGTGCTGCTGCTGGGATGGTAGGAGGGTGCAAGCTTCGGGTCCTGTCCTCTCTAGACAAACGGGGCTTTCTGGGACCTTCTGCTTCCCAGCCAGTCCTCCATGTGTCTGAGCTGATCCTGGACAAGCAATGGTAGGTTTATCCTGATGCCCTAAGCCCACACATGGGCACAGCTCCTTCTCCAGCTACACATGCTTCCCCCTCCCTGGCTCCTGTCACCCCATCTGGCTTCTTACTTGCACCCTCATCCAGGACTGATGGGTCTCCCTGTACCCACAGCAGGATCCTACTTCTCCCTAGATGGGCCAAGGGAACCCATACTACCACTGTCCCAGACTCTGCCACCACCCACTCCCACCAGTCAGGGAGCAGCCCCTCTGCCACCACCTGGGAGACAGGAGATGCCTGGGCATAAACAGAAAATGTAACGTGTCTCACAGATCCTCAGGAATCTTCCCTCAGTCCTTCCTGTGTCTCCGGCCACCTCACCTGCAGCCCTCACAAGAATGCAGGTCGTGCCTACACCTGATGGCCTGAGAACCACTGGGTCCTGAGTGGTTCACAATGGACCCTTTTAAATTTGCATAAAACGAAGTGAATTAGCATCAGGTAGGAACAGCTTTGTGCACGTAGGTAGGCAAAGATTATCCACTTGGATCTCAAGCTGTTGGTCCAGCTGTGGCTTCTGTTTTCACAAGATTTCATTTCTATTGGTTTTGGTGCTTTTTCATAAAGATTTTTTTCATCTCTTTCTCTCACTCCCAACCAAAACAACATTGTGGCCAAACTGAGATACCTATTTTACTGCTTCAGAAGAAAAAAAAATAAACCTGTACTTTTAAGCCATCTGATTTCTCCGAATCTTAATTAACAAATTCTATGTGTAGAACATGGAGCCTATTCTAAAAAAAATACCACATTTTCTATTTCTTTTGAGCTCTAAGATTTTGTTTATCAGTAATACTATGCTAAATTAACCTTGCATATTCTATTTATAAGGATATTATATTTCATTTATATGAGTAAATTATTTATGTGTCTAGAAACAGAACACATTTAATTAGGAATTAGTCTCCAGTTCGATCAGAAATTGTTTCATGTTTTTTTTTCTTAAAATTGTTCTCTTGTTTCTTCTAACCTGACTACATCAGAAGAAAAGGGATGACTATGAGAACAAAGAGATTTTAGAACTGTGTCAACCTCGTTCCTTGTGAGGCCATGTGGAGTTGAACAGAAATTTAATTTCGGGGATTAGTAAATAGTGAGAAAGCTTGTTTTTTCCCCCAGTTCTCTGAGCACTTCGAAAACAATTCACACAAAACAGCTTGGGGAAAACGTCCAAGTCAACACATTGGGCTCCAGGAATCACCTTGGATTTCTTGGGGCCACCCATTGTGCAGGGGCCATTTCTGGGCACCTGTCATAGGAGAGGGTGGGGGCAGTTTGGACTTTTTGGTCCTCTGTGATTCCACTGCCTCTGGGTTTTAGACCATGGCAAGGAACTCCGAAGATCCCTCTAGCCCCTTCTTTCTTTCGCCCTCCATCTCAGAGCAGGACAGGTGACACACCAGATCGCCCAGCCTGCTGTTCAGCCAGGAGCAGCCACAGGCCACGGCCCACTGGGTGAGAACAGAAGTGTACTCACAGCTGTTTGAGTCAGACATCTCCAGAGAACCAGGACCAATAGTGTACACATTGATTCTTGTACAGACATAGAGACAGAGAGTTTAAGGAAATGTCTTATGCAGATACTGGGCCAATTTTAAATCTGTATGGCAGGCAGGCGGGAAATTCAAGGGTGAGGTGACCTTGCACTCTCAAGTCCAAAGTCCGCAGGGCAGGTTGGCAGGACAGGAACGCAGGCAGGGCTTCTGTGTTGCAGTCTTGAGGAGAACTCTGTCTTTGCTCTTAAGACCTTCAGCTCATTGGATGAGACCCCCGACATCATGGAGGGTGTGTCTACTGGTTTCCATGTCAAACAATATCTTCACAGTGACATATAGACTGACGTTTCACTTAACAACAGGGTACCATGAACCAACCAAGTTGACTCAGAAAATTAATCCTCACAAAGGCTCTGACATCACGGAGTTGTAGCCCACATCTGGAGCTCCAGCAGCCATTTCGCAACCATGAGGAACCAAAGATGAGGGAAAGACTGAGAGACAGAGAGCAGCAGCCTTTAAGTCACTGAACACATGAACCAGCACCAGCAGTGACCTGCCTCCGGCCTGCAGGGAGGGAGGAAACAGATCCCTGAGTGTCCAATTGCTCTGCTTGATTAGTCACTGGAGGTCTTTCAACCATTGAAGTCAGCCAAAGATAATTAAAGCATTGACCTTCCTAATGATGTCGAGATAATGGAAGGACCAGGCTATATGGCAAGAGCTCTGGGATGAGGTTTGGTGCTGACAGCTGGTCCTCCTTGTCCAGGTGTTGGCCTGATGAGTACCCAGAAGCTGGCCGCTGAGCCAGCAGCACCTACTGAGCTACCCCAGGTACCTGTTCAAAGCCAAAGAGAACATTTCTATTACACTTATGGTGCCTGTATCAGGGAACCAAGGGGACCACACTGTGCAGAGAATCATTGACCTCATGTATGACACCTGAGCCTACAGTCCCAGTGTTGCCAATGAACTGCCTCCTCTAGTATTGGTGACGACACTGATGACACTGTCCCCCAGAAGGCAAGCCAAGTACCGCACAGACTCCCAACTGCAAGCACATTCTTCCCCTTTTCCTCTTTGCACATCAACTTCCTCTGAATGACTAAGTTCATGAGGTGGGTCTAATACGGTTTTTCAGCCAACGGGCAGCCTCACTGAAGCAGCAGAGTATTTGTGCTCACAGGACTCACATTTGTGGTCGGGTGACACCTAACTCCATGAATCTGACCTGCAGCCACTGTGTCCTCAGCCAGAGTGGCCCTGGCATGGTGTGGTGGTCCCAGTGGAAGCAGGGAGCAAGCTCTTGCCCCAAGTCTGAGAGAAGAAAGGACAGGCCCCGTTCCCCCATGCCCTCTGACTGTGTCCGCAGGAACGTGGAACCCTCCCACCATCTCCATGTCTACACACGGGGATTCGTGTCTCCCGTCGGGAAACCGGAAGAGGGGGACACAGCTGTTTCTTCATTTCCTTCTGTTCTGAATCGGCTACCCTGTATGTTTCCTCACTGTCCAGAAACGTTTGATTTTTTTAGCTACTCGGTTTCATTTCAAACCAACACGTGCTCTTGCTGCAGCAAAGCAGGGGTGTTGTTTGTTCCTAAAGGAACAACATGCCCAGCTGTGACACAAACACAAATAATTGGCTCTGTGACATTCTTAATAAAAAAAGACATGTTGATTTCGTTGTAATGGCAAATTTGTAGCATATTTTTCTGCTAAGTGAGAACAAATGCAGTCCGGGCTTGAGCATCCGTTCTGTAAACCAAGACTGCCCTCTACGGACACATGGGCTTTCCCGCGGACCCAGCCCATCATCCTCCAGCTGCTGGGGCGCCAGAGGAACGAGGACCACTTCCCAAACTAACCAGCCCTCCACTGAGGAGGGGCAGTGTTCCTTCCTGTCTCCCACCTCACAGCAGCTCTAGGGGGCACGAGTTCTCCATCCATTTCCATCAGAGCTGGGCTCCAAAACTGACTCTCAGGATTCCGTGGAAATTCCAGGGGCAAAGGGGTGACAGACGCTCAAGAAGCAGCAGAACTTGGAAATGCCAACTGCTGCAGGCAGGAAGAGGTGCTTGTGAATTTTCTCTCAGTGCTGAGAAAAGCTGGCCTCCACCACCTCTGTCAGAAAGAGATCTCTTCACTCAGGAAAACCCGACGAAAAGGCAGGAGGCGGCTGGGCCACCACGGCAGCTTTTCAGGGTTGCCAAATGGATACCATTTAACAAGGCGCGGGGCTGGGCGGGGATTCTCAGGGGGACGGCAACCTGCCCTCACGCCATGAAATGGGCTAGAAAAGCAGTGCTTCCTGTACACCTGCAAAGTCAACGGGAACCATGGGCAGGAAGAGGCTACCACAGCAGACAGGTCTGAGACACCAGTGGCAGGCCACCGCCTTTCAAATTCCAGGGAGGGGAGTTTGCTGCACAGGCGTCAAGTCCAGCCCCTCCTCCCCCGGGGGCTCGGCATGCTCTCAATGCGCCCAGCACAGGACTCTCCGGGAAGACACAAGGAGAGCTGCAACTCGGACTCCCCAGTTCACACCTGAGCCACAAATGCCCCGAGGTTCCAGACACAGTCACTGCTCGGCTGACCCTGCTGGGTCGGGGCGGGAGACTTTTAATCTGCCAGCTCACATCTCTGTCCCTGGGACCACCTAATTCCTGAGCTGAGACTATTTCCCAAATATTCTCCGTTGGCCAGTGGAAGTCTGCACCAATCCCTACCCACTAACGCCGTGCGCGGCCTGCGAACAGTGGGCTCACGGTCAGCCGCACCCACCACCTGCCTCCTGGAGAGGGAGTGGCTTGGTGATCTGATGAGGAAATGGGGAATTGGACTCAGATTTCCTCAATAGAGAAAGCTCCTGGTGAACACTTTCCTAATCAAAAATTGTGCAAGAAATGAACACTTGAGGCCTACTCTTTGTCTATTTCTATTTATAACCCTTCAAGGGGACAGGACTTTAAATAGCAACAGGGCTGGCTCAGCGTGTTCCCAGCCGTCAGTGTGACCTCCCAGCCATGGCAACACTCCTTCTCCCACTCTGGGGCTTCCTGCACGTCTGATCTCCACACAAGACAGCAGAGGAAGTGTGCCCCAGTGGGCCCGTGGGGTGCATTGTCCCCTTATCCACAGTGACTAGCCATCAGTACCAGCACTCAGGGCTTACCCCCAGCCGACTCCTGCTATCCTCAAGCTCTTAAAGCAGGAGTTCCACTTTCTGAAGTGGGGATATCATGAGACAGGACCTGGCATCAGTCACCCATGTGTTGGCTTAAACGGGCAACGGAAGGAGGGACCCACAATGGGAAAGGAGGAAATGCCCATCAATTCTCAGTAGCAGAGGAGTCTAGAAATCAAAGGTCCTCTTGTTAAAAGTGAAAGCCAAGTTGTTATCTTAGTGCAGGTCCTCAGTGGCAGTTTCACATGCCGTTAATGCTGTAAGAGAAAGGAGCACTTTGCTCGGTGGCCACACTGGGTGGAGAGTGACTGAGCAACGCCATCCTGTTGGAACATCCCTAAGGAGAGGATATGAGCCGAACACACAGCCTTGTCACCCAGAAGCACATGCTTAGGAGAGTAGGCCTTAGGTAGGCTCTGTGCTCCTGGGGGAGAACCTTCTGGCATGACTCTCCTTGGTGGGGAGCCCATATTGGCCGGGCCTCTCCTGTCTCTGCCCCCACTTAATGGTCCAGGAGTAAGACCCACACAGCCCTGAAGTATGCCCAGGGCTACGCTCTGTGCCAGGGGAGCAGACCTTGTTGTCACCCACATACTGACTCCACGGGTGTTCCAGGTAACACAAGCCTGCACCCATGACGCACCTGGAGCAACAGGGCCTGGGACTGCCTGCCTGGGTATCCTAGCAGGTGATCCTAAGCTACTACCCAAATGAGGTCACTGGCACTGGGTCACTGCATTTACAGGTGGGGTGATGAGGGATGCGCTAGGCCACTGTGAAATTTCTGCACCTCAAGACTCTTTGGACATGGCCTTTGAGTGGCAGAGGGCTGAAAAGGCTTTCCCAAAGTATCCGTGACTCGCAGAACTCAGGACAGGGCTCCCACTACCCAAGAGAGGCAGGTCAAACCACCCAAGTGGTGACATGAGGAGTCCCCTCCCCTACCCTGGGCCTGGGCTAAGATAGACAGGGCTTGCTCCTCCCCAAGTCCCAGTTGCAGGAGCAAGGTCAGTCTCTGCCGGAAAAGGCTAGATATGCCTGATTTAGCGAAAGGACGGAGCAGCCAGGAGAAAGTTGACAATGACCTTGTATCATCCTAATGTTTACACAAAGAGGAGGCCAGGAGTCTTATTTGAGCTCCCGCTAACAGACAGACACGGAGAACAAACAATGAAGAGCACTCGATACCAGACACCGGCGGGTCCCCCTGCCACATCGGACTGCGGCTGCTCCTGCACTTGGTCCCCGAGGCATCGCCCTGTGGCCAGCAGACTTGTCATGGCCATCTGGCTGGGATACCCATTTTTGATTCTCCCTTTTTAGTTCGACACATTCCTATACTGACTTCTACTAATTAGTATTACTTTTTCCCAAACCACTTTAGTTGTGCGTGTTGTCCAAATGTTAAGTTAGAGGCGTGTTGTGGGCTATGAAGTCAACGTGAAGTTGGTGTTTACATCCGCATATTGTATTTCATAAATTTGAAAGTGCATTGGATTGGATTTCTGTCCTTACAAGTTAAACCAAACGTGGCTTCCACTCCCGCACCCCTGTCCACTTTGCACTGCCAGCTTCTCATGGAATTGAACACAGTAAAATATTTCATTTGGATGAGGTTTCATTTTGTGCTGTTGCCAAACCTGGTACAAGAAGGGACTTTTTAACTAAAAAAAAAAAAATTTGTGAAGAGTTAGCACTCTGTTCATATTCTGGATGAAAAACGTATTTGGAAATAAAGGCGACTCTCAAGAGTTTTAATAATGTGGAATTTACTGACCACATGGAACAATCTCTTTCAGACTTGAACTCAATGTTAATTTTAATGCTTTTCAATAATAGTTTGCACTTCTCACAATAAACGCACCATCGTTGGAATGGACAGGCAGCGCTCTCAGAACGTGTCAAGAATGTGGACTTTACCACCTTCTTAGAATCATTAAATGTACATTCTGGAGCTCTCCTATATAAAAGAGCATAAAGTCGCTTTCCTTTGCAGAAGTTTCCACTCCTGGAGAGCTGCAGGCTCCTCCCTGGGCCCCCTGCATATACACCCCCACCAGGCCCCTCAGCCTTTGATGCCGGGCCGAGGTGAGGGGGGCAGGCAGGACAGAAATGCAGAGAGAGGGCAGCAAACATATTCTTACAGAACCAGAGAGCAGATATCTTCGCCTTTGTGGGCCTCACAACCACTCCACTCACTATGTAACTCAAAAACAACCACAGACAATTTGTGGATGAATTAGAGGGGCTGAGTGACAATAAAATGTTATTTACAAAAACAAGCAAAGACTCACTACCCCTGAGGCATGTGCCCTGCCTCCTCCTGGAACCTGGTCCCATCTGACTCCCCTATGAGGCTATGAGGCCACAGCCAGGTCAGTCTATACCCAGCGCACTGGGAATCACAGGCCTTGACTGACCAAGTTCATTGGATTCCAGGCAGTGTGCTCAGAATCTGAGCTGTTGGGTGTTTCCTAAAACACCCCCAGGGGATTTTAATGAGAATACAGCTACAGACTTCTGGCGAGAGGAATAGCATGCGACACACATGCACACACGGCCATGCATGCATACAAACACAATACATGTGTGCACATACATGTGCATGCCGCATGCACATGCAGACAAGCCCCACACAGATGCACCAGCATACACACACCAACACACATTCACACACATACAGGCACAGACACTCAAACATGCATGTGAATACGCCCACCCCTTATTGTAGTAGGCCCAGCACAATTCTCAACCATCCAAATTAGGAAAGGAATGTTTTTTGTGATCACCCCTTCTGTTAGACTCTGGAAGAGGGGACATCCACTTTGACCATTGCGAAGATGAAACCCACGTGGCTCTCCAGGCCCAAGGAGAGCAGAGCTTGGAGTCCTACAGGCTGGCTGTGCAGCCAGCACCCCGGGAATGCCCTTCGTCAGTCACACAGGACCTGGGGAAAGGAAACCTGTTCACGTGTTCGGGAATGTGTGGTCTCAGGCCACACATGGGAAACAAGCATCTCAAGCTTCTCATACAGGAGGGGTGTAAAGTCACAGCGGCAACTCAGCTTTGAGGGTCCTGGAGAGGAAGCAACTTTCCAGCATTGCCGAGCTAGGATGGTGAGCCGGACCGTGTGGGCCCCACCATGTGGCCAGGAGCTGCTTTACCAGCCATCTTTGATTTCTGAAGTGGTGCACATTCTTACCAGTCTCGGCCGCAAAAGAGTAGGGCTAAAGTTTATTAGAGTTTTAAAAAGTACTAATAGTTTATTTATTTTCACAGCATAAAACCTGAAAGATACAGTTTACCAAACAAAAAGTGAGAGCATGCCCTGGCCAGTGTGACCCAGTTGGTTGGAGCATCATCCTGTAAACAAGAAGGTCACGAGTTCGATTCCCGGTCCTGGCACATACCTAGGCTGTGGGTTTGGTGCCAGGCGGGGTTGCATGCGAGAGGCAACCAATACATGTTTCTCCCTGTCTCTCTCCTTCCCCTCCTCTCTGTAAACATCAATGAGTATGTCCTGAGGTGAGGGCTAGAAAAGAAGTGAGAGCACATCTTTATGCCCTCAACAAATCCCACGGGCCTCAGAGGTAACGTCTAGTGACAGCGGCACGTTTGTTCTCCTGACCCTTCTTGTGTGGGTGTGCATGTTTGTATCAAAATATTACGCAGCACAAGTGGGGTCTCACTGCCCTACACTCACTTATTCACTGTCTTGACAATCCCTCACGTCAGCCGCATCTAGTTCTGCACATTCTTGTAAATGCCTACCCAGTGCCCCATCACATAGACTTAGCAAAATTCATTTCTCTCCCCAGTACAGAGATTGTGTTCTAGCGTTTCACTCACATAAACAACGTCTCCAAGAGCATCCTCACACGTGTCTTTTTGTGCTGTGTGTAAGTGTGTTTCTAAGTTACCTAGAAATAAACCTCTTAGGGCAGAGATGAGATTGACTTTACTGTAATTCACGCTAGGCTTGGCCCTCAAAAGTCTTTCCATTTTCTGGCATTCAGGGTCACTGATGAGAAGTCGGATGCATATTTGGCTTTCGTCCTTTTGGTGGTAAGCTGCTTACTTCCTCTGGAAGACACTGGGGTTTTCTCTTTGTCTTTGGTGTTCTGAGTCCTTGTTGAGTCAAAGCGGATAGTCTGTAGCTCTTCAGCTCTGAGAACTTTTATGATTTGTTCAGTTATCTTCTGTCTCCTTCCCCTTTTCTCTCCTGGAAATCCTGGAGACATGTTGACACCATAGGCTCAGGGCCCACATCTTCTCACTCAGGCCTGTGTGTCCTATGGGATCCCTTTGGTGGCACCTTCCAGCTCACTAACTTCATCTGAGCCATGTCCATACCCTGATCTGTCTTGTTCTTGAACCTTTTGTTGGGATAGGAGGGAATCATATTTTAAATTTATAATAGGTTTTCATTGTTCTTTGTTTCTTTTTGGTGGGGTCTTTAAAAAATTTCTATGAATGCATTAGCCTTTCTGATACTGCTATAGATACCAATTATAATATTTGTAATGATTTTTTACATCCCTGAGTTATTGGTTCCCCAGAATCATCTGCTCTGCCAGTTAGCTCATCCCTGCCCTTTGTGCTTCAGATGTGAGGGAGGACATGGACATGCTGGCAACAATGCCGGTATGCATTGTTGGAGGAGGCTAAGTCCATTAACTGTAGCAGCCTACCTGGCTTCCGCTGCTTTACAAGGATGGATTTCTCTGTCACCTGAAGACTCAGGTGTCTGGGCAGGTAGATAGGGTAGGGTATTAGCTGCTCTATCTGAGGCACAGCTGAGTGTGGACAAGGCAGCACCTGTAGGGTCAGTCTCAGGGGTGACTTGAATGAGCTGTGTGAGGGGTCTTCATTCCTGCCCCAGGAACCTCTGCCTTTCCTGTGTTGGCGGACTTCAGTGGTTGGGACTCCAGGGAAAGTCAAAGGTCAGAATGACCCCATGCAGCGTTTTGTTCCCTGAGGGCCCTCTGCTCCCACCAGTGGCCCTTGTAGAAGGGGACACGTCCATGTGTCTGGTGCAATGCCCCCCATCCAGGACACTGTCTTAGGGGCTCATGCGAGGCTGCTTTCACCTCCACCAGCTCCAGCCATCCGGGGGTTCTCCTAGCGCCACACTCTGGGCTGTGCGTTCCTTTTCAGCTCAGTCTAATTCTGTTTCTCCTCAGGGTTTAGGAAGGAGTCGCAACTCTTGGGCAGAATATGCCGCTCTGCTTTCCAGTGTGGCTAAGGACTTACTAGTTTCTAAACACATTTTCCTGCATTTGGAAGATTGCAAAACGGGAAGGATCGTGGGCACACATGCAGTCTTCTGGCCTCATCTGGATCAAGAACAAACGAAGGTGAAGTGAGTTGGGTGTTGAAGTCCCTGAGGCACCTGTGCACTGAGGCCGAGGGTCAGATCAGGGAAACAGCAGGGGAGACGCGGGAGGTGATTCCAGCCTAAGACACATACACAGACGGCTCCTCCGTCCACAGCGTAGCACGCGGTGGCCGAGACTATTACACAGACTGCAGACAAAACAAGGACAGCACCGAAGGGACGTTTCAAGGTAATATTTTATAACCTAGAACCTTAAAGGAAAATCGGGCACATTTTACTTTGTAAAGTTGTGCGTTTTTGTACAGCAAGGACACGTTACAGAAAGCCAGGGCACTAAGCCTGAAAACAATGTTTGCAAAACACATGGCAGACAAAGGGTTCATCTCCTTACTATGCAAAACCCTCTTCTTATTTAGGAAAAGACAAGCAATCTGATGGGAAAACAGCAAAGAACGAGGACTGAGAAGATGTGTGGTCTCGCCTGGGGGGAGGGAGATGCAGCCCCAAGAACCTCAGTGCGTGTCAACACTCACAGAACCGCATCCCGGGCTGAGCCGGGCCCAGGGATTCTGGCTCATGCATATTCCTGGCCCTGGCCCTTTGACAAGGTTATCAGGCCACAGGTCCTAAAAGGGAAGTGGACATGGTTTACCCAGTGGCCACATTTCGGGGATTGTCATACAGAAATGTGTGCACTCGGGCGGATGAGACCTGTGTCGGGGTGTCCCTCAGATCAGTGTTTGTGTTTGGCCAAAACTGAAAGTAGCTCTCGAAGTAACTTTCATTCCTATAAAGTGTTAGAACGGAGCCGGCACCGGGTCAGCACTCCAGACAGCACGTTCGGCCACGTGAAAGTGGGGTTTTCGTAGTTCGGATGCTCAGACAGGCCTTTTCAACGGGCTCCACTAACATGTTAGCTTTCGGTGAGAGGCGTTGACTTGGAAGCAGCCAAGACCGGCACTGAGAGAAGAAAGGAAGAGCCGAACACAAATGGAATGTGGGTCCCGGTTTTGTTTAAAAGTAACAAGACAGAAAAAAGGCCACTCAGATATGTAAGCGAAGCTGTGCACATGTCTGCACACACGCACAGAAACGTGCGGAGGATGATAGCGAGATCCAGCGGTGCGCCTCCAAGAGAGGGGCTGGCGACTGGGAGGGAGGCAGTAACTTCTTCGCCACATTGTTTGACTTGCTACAGTGAACATAAGCTGCTCTAGTAATTAAGATGACTAACACGAAACAAAACAAAAATTAAATGGAGTGAGAACCCCTCGTAGTGGTTTAGGTTGCTAGGTCGGAACGTGGGGTCTCAAAGCCAGGGTTAGCGCAGACACTGTCTTTAAAAGAATACCTCCCTGGGGTGTTAGTTTGACTTGGGGTCCAACCCTCCAGCAACAAGAGCTGCCACTTCAGGAGGGAGGAGGGTGGTCCGGCGCCCAGAGGGGAGTCAGCAGCAAAGACCAGGTTGCACAGGAAATGGGGATGTGTGTTCAAAAGAGAGCAGGAAGCCGAGCTGCTAGTGAAGTGACCTCCAGAGGACAGCGCAGTATGAGGGGCCAGGAGAGGTAAGGGACCACGGTGGCAGCGCTGCCCCCATCTCCCACCAGGAAGGAGGCACACATATATTTGACCCCTCCTGGTGTCTCCTCCAAGTCCCTTCAGGGCCAGTTCTCAGTGCTGGGACACCAGAGGACCTAGGCCCACACAGTTGGTCCTCTCCAGGGGTGCTAGATGGGGAAGAGGGTGGGTGGGGGGCTTATAAAATAGGCTAACCTTGATGAGGGCTGGGAGGGGGAGGGAGAAGATAGGGCACTGTCCACTGTCAACAGGGTCATCAGGAAGGGCTCCTGAGAAGGTGCCCTGTGAGGGAGACCTGGCGGGAGAGGCGAGCTGCAGACACCTGGGCAGAGTCTGGGCAGAAGCAGCACCAAAGGCAAAGCTGGGGCCGGAGTCTGAGGTCCAGAGGGCAGAGGTCCAGAGGGCAGAGGTCCAGAGGCGGAGGCCCAAGGGCAGAGGGAACTGGGAAAGTGGGGACAGAGGGACAGTTGCTGTGTGCCGTAGATCGTGTTCTAAATTTTTGCACAGGAAAGGAACGGGGCTTGCAGAGATTCTGCAGAGATCCCCCTGGGTGCTGAAATGGGAATGAACCTCAGGGACCCGAAAGAAGGCAGGGCCCTGGGAGAGGGGCCTTTGCAGGGCTGCAGGGGAGGTGGGGAGGTGCCCCCTAGAACCAGCAGGGCTGCAAACAGGTCAGATCTGATGCAAAGACACGGAAGCACACTTGAGGCCTGCAGGTTAGCAGAGCGTGCTGCAGTACGCACTGCAGTACCTTTGGCCTTCTCTGCTGGGTGGGGCACCTGAGGAAGGGACTCCCAGGGCTGCAGCTTCCTGGCTGTGTCAGCACTGGCCCCCAGTGTCCCACTCACATTCTTCCTCTGTCTCCTCTCTCTCCATCTGCCTCTCCTCTCTCCTCCCGCTCCTCTCCCCCAATTTCTGAAGGTCTGGGGGTCTCCCTGGCTCCTCCCCTAAGGATAACGTCCTTACACTATTTCCCAGGGAAGATAAATAGTCAAAACACCATGTTGTCAAGTCCCTGAAATAATGCTTTTCTCCCCCGGGTCTTGTCACCAACTTGATACATAATTAGGTTCTTTTGTTTTAGCCTGTTTTCAATTTTCTGAATTGCATCTTCTTCTTCTTGCTCAAATTTTTTTTTTATTTGTACAAAGCACAAATTACTCCAGAGCCAGCCATATCCCAGAATGTATTGGGAGATGTCTCCCTCCCCATTCCCCGGGAGACTGTCGCTGACTTGTTTCCTGGCCTCCCAGTGCTTCCTTCTGTGCATGAGTGAATGCATGCCCTCCACGTCATGGGTATGACTCAGCCTTCCACTGCCCGAGCACTGGGGCTGAGGTGACCATGCCAGCTGCCAGCATGCAGCATAAGGCAGCAGGGCGGCTGGGTCCCCATGCTGGAAGCTGTGGCCAGAGCCCCTACCCACTGTCTCTTCTTGTGGCTTGTCGGCCTGGGTTCCAAGGTGGATGACCTCTGGTGATTTAGCTTTGGAAAGTCACCTCCTCCCAATGTCACTTCCTCCCAGTCAGGGGCCTGTCCAGAGGTCAGGGTGGAAACCCCAGGGCCCTGCCATCAGAAGGAGAGTGTGCAGGGTGGGGTATGGAGGCACCATCTCTGGGAAGCACACCATGTTACAAACACGTTCTCTTTCTATACCACACAAACCAGAGGCAGCCCTATCAGCACATCTTTGCACCCTCACCGTGGTTTCGCACCCTTCAATTTGCCAGCGATGAGCCCAGCAGAGTCACGTGGGACTTCCCCGACAACATACTGTAAAACAGGGCTTGAGGGGCAGGGCCACTGGGCCCCGGGAAGCGAAGGGGTGCCAGCTGATTTTGCCCGCGAGCGGGCCTGGGATTTCACTGTGACGCTCATTTTCATTTCCTGGTCTCTCAGGGGCTCTCACCTTCATGTGTGTGTTTCCCTTGCGGGTGTCCTCCTCTGCTAGTGCCTTGTCAGCTACTTCCATGCTGCTGTTCTCTTCGAAATGCACGTGACACAAAGCTATACTGGTTTCACGTGCACAGCATAACAATTCAGTCTTCGTAGAGAGCCTGCGAGGCTCTTCCAAGTCCTTCTCTTGGGCCGTCTATCTTCTCCTCATACGTCCTAAACCCCAGTCCTTTATTCTGTTCGAGTCACCAATGTAGCGCCTGTTCCTTCACTGTGGCCCCCTTGTATAAGCCCTGCATAAGTCAACAGTGAGTGTGTGTATATGGACCAAGGAGGTGCTGGCCTGAAACCTAGGACTGGCCCAGCCCTGGCCTCTCCATGACATCACCGCACAGCGATGTCCTGTGCTGGGGGGCGACTCTCTCTGGCTTCAACCTCAAAGCTGGGCATCCAATGCTTCACTCACAGCAGAGCATAAATACTTCACTAAAGCCTCCGTTTGTCATTTCTGCGGAACACTTCAGAGCTCATGCAATATGAATTACATTTTGTAATGGCCTTCGTGTGCAGGCCTTTGGGGAAAACATTGTTTGCAGCAAGACAAAGCAAATTGCAGGCATTCCTAAAGGGCCAGACTCCTGCCCACAGAAATACATTCAACATGACAAAGTTACTCTAATAATTCACTGGACGTAAAATGAGGTCTACCTGTCAAAGTCATGTGTGGCCAGATGTCCTGGTGCTGAAATCCTGGGTCAGGGTAGCTAGAGATTCCAGGAGCAGAACGTGGGGAGGTGTGTGAGGAAGCAGTGAAAAGGACAGATTTGCTCCTCAGCACCCTATGGACTGACCATCTCTGTCTCAGGATGCGGCAGGCTCTGCCTGTCCAGCAGTCCAATCCAGCTGGCTGCCTGTGCCCAGCTTGGGGATGCTGGAGGCTGCCCCTCAATTCACCAGAGAGAAACCGTTCACTCAGTCCCAGCCAATGGTTCCCAAAGTGCCCTTGGGCCCTGGAGTAACTGCTTTTCCGATGGTGGGTCACTGGGCCACACTCCCCCTCCCAAGCCTTTTACCCCCACCCCCAGACACCCAGTCTCTTCCTCTGACCCCAGGAGAGAGCCCAGGAGCTTGTAACTAGCCCAGGTACAGGGTTGGGGTGATAACCAGCTTGTCCAGAACAACGTGGCACCGGCGAACCCACTGTCTGCAGAAATGCCCGGTGTTCTGGGATGGACTGCACCACATGACAATGCCAAAAGCCAGAGCTAGGATGGATGCTCCTGACTCTACAGAGTATCAGCTCCCATGATGGACACTCCACTAACGGGCCAGAAAAAGAATTGTGCCCCTGCCAGGAACGCCACGGCCTCATATGTCCTATGAGGAATGCAGGTCCTAATCTCTGGGCCAGCTGCACACACACATCCACCTTTCCACTGTCCCCCACCCCCCAGAACAGAGGAGCACCGAGCATGGCGGAGGGCTGCTTTATGGGGGCACAGGGTGCAGGGGCCCTGAGAGCTGCTGGGCTACTGTCTGCAGCTGGGTCAGCCTGGGCTTCTGGGAAAGGGCCTGGAGCATGAGTCCAAGCTGCTCCATCTGTGGTCCAGTGGGCTTTCTTCCTGGATAAAGGGATACCTGCTTCAGGGGTCTTTTATGTCTTGTTCCCAACAGCACCCCAAGGTGGTGGTCATCCAGGAGGCGGATGGGACAGGCAGGCAATATTCCAAAATTTGCTAAAAATTCTCTCCCCCAGCTATTATTGCAAGGAAAGCCTGGGCAGATCTGGCTAGTTGCTTTGCACGTGGAATCTCTTTAGGCAGGAGACGTCACAGAGAGAGAGTTCCCCCTGGGTCTCGGGTGCCCCCTGTGCTGGCTGTCTCCTCCCACAATACCAGGACCTGTGGTGCTAGCAGATCAATGGCCCCGGGGTCCCATATATCACCCTGGCTCTCAAACTGGAGAAATACATTTTCCGACCTGTCACATGCATGCGTTCCTGGCCTTGGAGGCAGGTTCCTGAAAGAAGCAGCAGGGACTGCTGTGCAGAGCAGTGCGGTTGGCCATGCTGTCACCTGGGCTCAGGGGCCCCGTGCGCAGAGGGAGCCGATGTGTCAGTGGCTGGGGACTGAGTTTCTGGGTTCAGCAAACTTCGAGTAGCAGTTCCTGGGGCTTTGCCTCACCAGGGCCCATGAAGCACAGCATCAGTGAGACATCACAAGGAAGGCACAAGACAGGTATCTGCTCTGGAACTGGGCCCAGAACCACAACACCGGGCGGGAGCTTGCCAGGGACTCCTGGCTCCACTGGCAGCTGTTTCCAAAAGAAGGGTAAAGAGAAATCAACTTGTTTACTGGAATTTCAGTAATGAACATTCAAATGTCACATCTGACTCTTCTTCAGCAGGTCTCTGGGTACCCTCAGTGTGCTACTATCTCCTTTTCTCAGACTCTAGTGATACCGGTTTACTCGAGCTGCCGAATAACCACCAGTCAGGGACTTAGTTAGACACAGAAGTTCAGCCTCTCCTAGTTCTGGAGCCAGAAGTCTGAGGTCAAGCCAGGCTTGCTCCTTCTGAAGCTATGAGGGTCCCGGGCCTTCCCAGCTTAGTCTCTGTCTATCCTGGGTGTTCCTGGGCTTGTAGCCCCATCACCCCACCCCTGCCTCTGTCTTCACATGGTGTCTCCCTGTGTGCATGTCTGTGTCCAAAGTTCTCCTTCTTATAAGGCCACCAGTCTTAGTGGATCAGGGCCACCAACTCCAGGATGACCTCATCTTCCCTAATTACTCCTGCAAATGCCCTGCTTTCAAATAAGGTCACACTCTGAGGTCCTGAGGGGTGGACTCCAACGTTTGTGTTTTGGGGGACATGGTTCACCCCTAACACTGGTTATGTTTAAAAACTACAGCCATCAGCTTTCTTGCCAGTGGTAGGTCTCAGGCCCCACTGCTCTAAGTGGGAGATTGTGACCCATTGCCTGGGCTATTACTATTTTTATCTTGTTTCTGCCACCACAGCTTCCTCTGCTGTCTGCCGAGGACATTTTGGGCACCCCTGGGCACCCAGGAACAATTGTGGAGACCAGGGTCCTCTGAGAAGAGCTGAGCCCACTGTTTCTGTGGCTGGCCCCCCTCCCTTGGACAAATCCGGGTTGTTAGCCCCTGAGGGAGCCTCATTTTCTGGCCCTGCCCTCACCACCTCACTGCAGGTAGGCCAGCCCTCGTCAGCACTCAGGAAAGGAGTATTTGCTGATGAGTGAGCCAGCCAGTCATTAAGTCTGTGGCTGTTTGGCCATAGCTTTCATTGATGATCAGAAGAAGATTCCAGCTCAATGTGGACACAGTGAGCATGTGAACAGAAGCTTAGAAACTTTCTGAAAACAGTAGACATTTTGATTTCAGAAACAAGTTGTCATAAACCCAGAGGAATCAGCTCACCAGATCAGGGTGGTCTGCAGGACAAAAACCCCCAGCAGCTCATGCCCCTGGGCTGTGTGGGGTGTCTCCCGGGACTGGCTTCTGGGAGGAGGGCTGCTGAACCTGCCTCCCAGCATCAGGCCAGGAGGGACCAGGAACCAGCAGACCAGACACAGTGCTGTACCCCCAAGTCATTATCTGGAAGGGACAAATGGCAGGTGGAGGGGCCAGGCTGGCCAGTGCTGGGGGATAGCCTGGTAACAGGCACATAAGATGCTGGGCATGGGGTGCTAGAAGCATGGACACTTCCCTGAGGGCCCAGCGCTCTTCCTCACTAGATAGCAGGTGCCTGACTGTGCTGCCAATGACAAAGGCCTATTCCAGTTGTGGGACAGAGGCTCTGCCCTTTGCCTCCCCATCTCCTGGCCTGGAGGGCCCAGGGTTGGAGACTCACCAAACCCTGTCATGACTTCCACACTACTGGGAATAGTCTTAAGGAATCAGGGCTACCCTACGACCTTATTTGAACTTGGGGCTTGGAAGAAGCCCTGGAAGACTGAGGAACGAGAAGAAATTAACTGCTTATGAGTTCCAATCTTCAAGCCCCTTTCCCTATGGGGCCACGACTCACAACCCCAAGTGGGTTGAGCACGTTGGCTCTGCCTGTAGTGAGCACCTGAGGGAGCAGCAGGCAATGGACCTGCACTCACCTGGCTGTCCCTCTGCCATTTTCAAAGCCTATACACTCACTGGAAGATGTTAACAACCCCATTTTACACCTGAGAAAATGGAAAAAAAAGAAATTAGTTGAGTTGCTCAAGGTCATAGTCCAGGACTTATACACAATGAAGAGATAACTAAGTCCAAACATGTTATAGTACATTCAGGGTGACAATGTTCCAGTGTGTTCCCTGCAGCTCCAAGGTCACAGAAACCAGCCTGCATGCTAACCAGGCAGTGAGAAGGCCACCCCAGCCCCCACCAGTATGCACTATGCCAGCTGGCCAGGCCAGCATGGAGGCCCAGGAGCCTGGTGTCAGCCCTCTGCCAGCCCAGCAACATGCAGGCTTGGCCTGGAGAGAAGCTACCTCCTCCCAGGCTTGATAGAGAACCTTCAACGCTCCTACCCTCACCCAGGCCTTGGTGGGGCTCCTACTAGCTCAGGCCTGCCCCTCCATGCCCCATCTGTAACGCAGCCTGCAAAGCCACGCAGCCACATCTGTCTTCCTTAGCTTTATTTTTTTAAAAGAGAGAATGGAAAGGAATAAAAAAAAGGAAGGAAAGACTAAGAAGGAGATTCGGGAGATAAAAGGCACATGTGGGTGACAAAGAAACTATGACATAGTCAAATTTTATTAATGGCTCACCCATATGCATTCAGAGGATAATTAACTATTCACAGGTGAAATCAGCTGATAGGAGTGGCTGTCTTGAGCAAATCAAATGAGCTCCGATTATATCAATAGTTTTCAACCAGTGTCCCTGGTTATCAAACCATCAAATAAATTTGTCCACTCTCTTCCTTTGGGGGGAAAAACTTTAATTATCCAGCCCCAGCGCATGGCAGGTCATTAATAAAACCTAGTTATCAGGCTGCAGGTTCGGGAGTTTTACTGTTATCCATCTTTTATCTAAATAAACATTTGGGAAATGTCCTTAAAATTATTATAGATACTTTGGCCCTGTTCCACAATAGGAATTTCTAAATGGAACCCTCCGCATTAGATACACAATGCGTGGCGTCTGTCCACCCGTGGCCTCCAGCGGATGGATCCCTGAGCCGGGCTGCGCCTGCGTTGATGGATCGGGACCTGCAAATGCAGATAAGGGGGCACTGCCGCCCGCTGACTCTCCTTAATGTTATTTACGCCGCCTTTATGTTATGCATGCGTTCTTTATTTCCATGCTACATACATCAATGACAAGTGTAAGAACTGAATGGCCAGGAACAACACAGAGCAGGGCCCTTGGTCTTCCTTCCCCAGGTGCAGGATCCAGGTCTTCATTAAAAGAAAGAATTCTTCAAAAATCACGTATTATTCCATTTCCACTAAAGTAAAGGTCATTCTAGAGAAACGTGCAAGACTAGTCCCTTTTCTGTCACTACATGGAAAAGCACATTGCGATTGTAGTGTGTGCTTACCCTTGGACATTCCGAGCTCCGGGCAGGATTTGCATGACCCACACTGGGCAGGAGTCAGAAAAACAACACCTACGGCGCGTGCTGTGACCTTTCACTGTGTTCGCAGCATTTCCTCTGTGGTCACTGCGGGCGCGACCACAAGTGCATGAAGGGATCTCACTGCCGGGCACCACGTGCAGAGACTGCGCCAAACCTGAGCACGACCTATCCCGTCACAAGCTGGGGAGGACGCTGCTCTGGGAGTGCCAAGGGGATGAACCGAACCATAGAAAAGTAGCCTCGTTCTTCATTGAATAGTGCTGGAGAAAGGACGATTGAAAATGGAATGCTGGGTTTATTTGATTTTTCCCTCTCCTCCGTTCTCTCAACCGTTCCCTAAATGGAAACAAAAGGACAGGAAATGTGGTTGCTGAAATACCAGACAGAACTTACTCTGGGTGGTCCTTACTATGAGGTTCCTAGTCGCATGGTCCATGCTTGAGGTCCAAACTCCAGACAGTCCAGACTGGAGGTTTGTATTCTGGATAATCTAGCCAAAGGGTTCAGTCCTTCACCAGCTCAAACCACAAGAGGCAGTTCCAACCCAAGTCACCCCAGGGTCAGGCATGGAGCAATCCGAGCACTTTCTTTGTCCTTCCTTCACACAGGTGCTAAAGGTGGGAGCAGATCCTTGGCACAGCCTTCGCACCCTGCTGAGCCTTCTACAGGAAACACATGTTTCCAGGACTGAAAGGTGGGATGTGATCAGACCCCCTTCCCCCATGGCTCCCAAGTGTGGAGGTTTGGGGTGAGCAACTTTAGCAAATCAGAGCCTCGGGCTGAGCTCAAGTCCTAAAGGAAGATGGCCAGGGATGGCCGTGGATGAGCAGTGGTGACACAGGGGTCCTCAGCCTGCTGTGGGGCATACAGCCTCCCTGGTTAGCTCACCTGGGCTGTGGGCTGGGGGGAACTCCACCATGGGAAGTGGTTGGTCCTTTGGACAATTGGTGGGTGCTCAGGTTGTCAATCGCCCACATGAATAGCCTAGAACCAAAATGTTACACACACGGTCCAGAGTTTACAATGCAGGCTTAGGAGTCATTTTCATTTTTTACCCCATATTAGTAGTTTTTGCTCCATAAAAATCCAAACTATCTCCCATAGGTATTTTCTCTCACTGTGAAGTCCCTTGACATGGAGTGATTGTCAGCCGTTGAAACCCAGGACAGGTGAGGAGCTCTCACTGAATGTGAGGGGCCAAATCTCTCTGGACCTCCTTAAGGCCAAGCTCTGAAGAACAGCAGGCTGTCCTTTAGTGCCCTGTTGTTTCTCAGTGTCTGGGTTCCCTGTATCCCATCTGCTTCAAAGAAGAGCTTTAGACCCTAAGAGAGGCCTGCAGAGCAGGGTGGGGGTCTTGGACCCAGAACCCCAAGACTGGAGTCTCAGCCAGGGCCCCCTAAGTGTTGAGTGTGGCAGCTCCCTTCACTAGCTTCTCAGGAAGTCCTCATCCCACAAGCTGATTAGGAGCAAAAGCAGAGGGGATGTGTGGGGTGTTTTTATCCTAATATAAATCACTCTTCTCCTGGCAAGTGTTTGGTTTTTAAGATAAAACTGTACTATGGGTCCAGAGACTTTCATCTTTCTTCCCTTGATGTGAATGCTAAACCCTGCCCAGCTCGGGCCTGCACAGAGATAAATACGTACATTGTAGCTCTTGACTCACAAGTCAGTTCATCACTGCATTGGTCAGCTCCACCGCTGAAAAAGAACACCACAGACAAGCACTCAGCAACAGAAATGTATATCTCTCAGATCTGGAGGCTAGACGTCCAAGTTCAGGGTGTCAAGATCCAGTTCTGTTTCAGTGGATACAGCAGTCAGGTTCTAACATCATCATGCGAAACCTCAGACTCCCATGCCCACCCACCCACCCACCCTAAAAAAAGACTGTGGAACAAGTGTCATGTGCTAGTCATTTCTGAACTGTTCTGCTTGATTTCAGGCTGGCTTTCTCTCTGAGTCCCAGGCCAGCTCCTCAGCTCTATGGCTCTGATCACAAAAGTGACTCTACATAACCCATTTCTCTCTCCATCATCCATTAAACAAACACTTAATATGTAGGATTTCTTTTCAATTTAAAAAGGAAAGCGAGAACTTCTGGTCAAGATGGCAGCATAGGTAAACACAGCTTGCCTCTTTGTACAACCACATTAAAATTACAACTAAACTATAAAACAACCATCATTCAGAACAATCAGAAATCGCACTGAATGGAAGTTCTACAACTATGGAGTTAAAGAAGAAACTACATTGAGACTGGTAGGAGGGAAGAAGACATGGAACAGGCTGGTCTCACACCCACATATGGCAGATAAAAATCTGGAGGGATATCTCAGAAGCAAAGGGTCCAACCCCACACCAGGCACCCTAGCCCAAAGTTCCAGTGTCTAGACGAGATATTGCCATAACTTCTGGCTGTAAAAGCCGGCAGGGAATAATGCTGTTGAAGACAGAAATTGCTGGACTCCTTGGCAATTCCTCTTAGAGGGCCTGCACACACTTACTCAAACTCATTCCCTCTGAGCTCCAGCAAGGAGGCAGCAGATTGAAAGGCATCAGAGACATATGGGAGGGAAATGAATTGTCCAGCATCAGGGTGAGAGCTGGGAGCAGTTTTCTCCCAAACAGAAGTCCTGGCGGAGGACACTGATCATTTCCTGAGCCCTCCCTTGACAGAGCCACGGAGCTGGTAGGTGGGCGCCATATCTGAGACTCTATCAACCTGGCTCACACTGTTTGCTCCACCATGGTGATTCCCTGAGGCCCTTTGCCACCCAGCATTCAGGCCCACCCAAGCTGTTTACAGTGGCTTTTCTATACAAATAGCTTGCCTTGGCCTATGCTTCAGATTTTCCTGAATTCTCTCAAACAAGCAACATCTGGCTTCAGTGAGCCCCATACTGCTTCCTAAGTTGCCCCAGGCCTTGAACTAGCAGCAGACAGCCTTGGTCCACAGTTTGGCCTTGCCTGAGCACCTCTAAGCCCAGCACAAGTAGCAGTCACATGCATATCTCTTTGTAGCTTATGCTGTATGACCCCCCAGACAGAAAAAAGGCAGTGGATGACCTTGGAAATGCTAAGAGTAATCAAGCCTGAACTACAACAGGAGGGTGTCCACAACCGACATGAAGGGCACACCTAAAGTACTCAGCTTGGGTAATACAGGAGGCTGTGCCACTAGGCCCTATAGGACACCTACTACATTAGACCACTCTACCAAGCCTGGGAAATATAGCAACTCCACCTGATACATAGAAACAAACACAGGGAGGCTGCCAAAATGAACAAACAAAGAAACATGGCCCAAATGAAAGAACAGAACAAAACTCCAGAAAAAGCACTAAACGAAGTAGAGACAACCAAGCTGCTAGCTGCAGAGTTCAAAACACTGGTTATAAGGATGTTCAATGAACTCACTGAGACCCTCAACAGCATAAAAAAGATCCAGTCAGAAACAAAGGACACAGCAATTGAAATAAAGAACAGCTTACAGAGAATCAACAGTAGAGTGGATGAAGCCCAGAATCAAGTCAGTGATTTAAAACATAAGGAAACAAAAAACAACCAATCAGAATAGCAACAAGAAAAAAGAATCCAAAAAAATAAGGATAGTGGAAGGAGCCTCTGGGACAACTTCAAGCATTCCAACATCCACATCATGGGTGTGCTGGAAGGAAAAGAGGGAGAGCAAGAAATTGGAAACCTACTTGAAAAATAATGACAGAAAACTTCCCCAACTTGGTAAAGGAAGTAGACATGCAAGTCCAGGAAGTGCAGAGAGTCCCAAACAAGATGAACCCAAAGAGGCTCACACCAAAATACATCATAATTAAAATATCAAAGTTTGAAGACAAAGAGAATCTTAAAAGCAGGAAGAGGAACGCAGTTAATTACCTATAAGGGAGCTCCCACAAGACTGTCAGCTGATTTCCCAAAAGAAACTTTGCAGGCTAGAAGGGATTGGCAAGGAATATTCAAAGTGTTGAAAAGCAAGTATCTACAGCCAAGATTACTATATCCAGCAAAGCTATCATGTAGAATCAAAGGACAGATAAGGAGCTTCCCAGACAAGAAAAATCTAAAGGAGTTCATCATCACCAAACCAGTACTATATGAAATGTTAAAGGATAATCTTTAAGAAGATTTTAAAAATGAACAATAAATGACAATAAATACATATTTATCATAATTGAATCTTTGAAAAAATTAACAAGCAGAACAGAAATAGAATCATAGATACAGAGACCTTTTGATGGCTGCCACATGGGAGAGGGACCAGAAGGATGGGCAAAAAAGGTGAGGCAATTAAGAAGTACAAACTGATACTTACAGAATAGTCATGGGGATGCAAAGTACAGCATAGGAAATAGAGTAGCCAAAGAACATATATACATGACCCACAGACATGGACAACAGTGTGGGGATTGCCTGAAGGAGTGGGGTGTGTTGGGTGGAGGGGGGCAAAAGGGGAAAATTGGTACAACTATAATAACATAATCAATAAAATATAATTTTTAAAAAAGGGAAGTGATACTTAGGGAGCAAGTTACCCTTTCCCATGGGTACTCCCTCTCCCTAACTTTCAGACCTTCAGTTGCTGATACTGAAGTAGCAGAATTTGCAACTCAATTTTCCCCTGAAGGGATCCTGGCTCCAGAGCAGGGTCTGAGGGGGGCAGGGAGGAGACCACAGGAGGGAGACCTTCTGAAGTGGGCCTGTGAGTGAACCTCTAGGGCCCAAAGCAGAACTGGGCAGGAGAGAGCAGCAGCCATGCTTGGAGATAAGTCAGAAAAGAGTCTGAACACTGAGGTGTACCGCACCTGACAGAGGACAGATAGAAGGCCAAGAGTAAGTGAAAGATGAAAGCAGCACTCAGAGCTCACACCCATTGATTCATGGAGAAGTGAGGGTTTGAGAGCCCTCATCCACCTGTTTGGAAGTGCTTCCCTCATCCCTCCCACACCGTTAACCTAAATCTCCCACCTTCCCTCCTCAGGACCTTCCTCAAAAGTCACTCCTCAAAGGGGCCTGCAGTGAAGTTGTCAACACATGAAGACCTTGATGGCTTCAGTGTCAGACGAGGGAGACGTAGAATCAGAAACTAGCCCAGGTGTATCAGGGCACACAGCACAAGGAGGCAGTGTCTCCGCCGGGACCAGGATGGGAGCAGACCTGCCCTGACCTCCCACAAAGACCCTCCTCAACCTCCCCTGAGCAGCGGTCCCCAAACTGTGCTTCTGATAGCCTGTCTGCATCACTGGGAAATTGCTATGGATGACTTATGTGAGTGCACGTTTGTTAAACTGGGGAGGCTTTGCTTTAGTGTGAAGCATCTGTGCTCCAGCACCTAGAACTGCGCCATCAAGATAGGGTAGTGCAAGCCCCACGTGCCTTGCCTGAACCAAGAGGTGCCAGGGCCCAAAGACCCTGTGCAGAAAAAAAAAAGATGTAAAATAGGTATTAAGTAAATGTTGAATGATCTTATTCTGAATATACTGTATTTTACCTGTTTCTTCTTGCTAAATAGCACACGTAGCTCATGTTACGTTGCTGCTGGACAGCAGGGTCTATAAATCCCAGGAAACAGGGATGTCTTCCACTCAGTGAGGAGAACGGGACCCCAGCCACCCTGTGGGCACCACTGGCTGGAACCTAGCCTGGGACTCAGTAGACAAATGAGGCCAGTTGTGTGTTTTCCAAAATGTACCCAAACTGAGAGGGATGAAGAAAGAAACAAATGAGATGGAGAAGGGTGAGAGGTTGAGCAAAGCTGGCCAGAGTCATCAGTGGGGCTTTGTCAAGATCCTTTGTTCCTACTCCTCGAATTCTGATGCTTCTGGAGGAGTGTGCCAGTTGGGAAGGGGTGGCGTGCAGGTGTCTGTAAATCTATCATAACGTATTTCTCTTAAGAGCCCTTTGGGAAGCTGGAGGCCACAAGTGACCCTCCCTGTCACTGTGCCCTGGACACTCATGTGAGGCTGAGCACAGGAGGTGTGAGCACTTCCTTCATTCACAAACAAAACTCCCTGCTGCCCTTCAGATGCAGTCTGTTTGGTTAGAAGATTCTATTTCTACTCTTTCTATAATTCTATCTTCCTAACAATGCTTTTTAAAAAAAATCAATGTGACTTAAAATTGCAGCTGCTTGTGAGTTTGGAGGATGCAGAGTTCTGTTCCAGGCTTTACCTGCTGCATCCTGGCTGGTCCACGTTTGCTTTTACAGTCTTGGCTACATTCTTAGGCCCATCACTTCTTACTGTGCAATTATGTCTACACTGCTAGCTGCATGCTGTCCTTGGTGGTTGTATAATTAAAGAGCAGAGACTTTTTTCCCTTGGCTGCACAAGGTGAAAAATGTTAGCTATTTCCACACTTCACAGACCCAGCTGCTACAAGCATTAAAAATTACTTAAAACATAAATTTATGGCATTGTGATCACAATGGATTGTGTTCTTGTAAATGAATTGCACTGTAAATTGCTGTTTTAAATTAAAATATAGCTTATTAGGAATGGCAGGAGAGTAATACAGAAGGAAGTAAAGTTTCACATAATTGTCCCCAAAAGCCCGTTCCTCCCAGTGATGGCAAAGGATGTGCCAGAAGCAGCTACTACTTCCTAGCTGCGTTGGACCCTGGGGCTTACTTCCTTCTTTCCCACCCACCCCCCGCCCCCCATCACCTCTCCTCAATTCCAACCTGCCCTCAGTGTTTCGGGAAGGTCTATGCTGTGCATTGCTCTGAGGTAGGCAGCTGTGTAAGACACCGCCTTTCTCTCAGACCACACAGGGTCTAGCAGAGGGCCAGGTGCCAGGTGGGCAGACAGTGGGAGAGGGGCAGTGATGAAGACACATGTGGGGTATTCTCTGAGCAACAGAGAAGAAGCAAGAACATTCAAGGACACACAGAGGAGATGGGGATGTGATTAATTAATCTAAGCCAGCAGCTGTTAAGACCGACAGGAATTGAGAATCTTGGCATCAGGAGGGGTCTCTGTGAAGTGAAATTCACCCCTCTCTCAAGCACTTTTGGAAAATGGTAGTCTGTTCTCTACTTGAACACTTCCAGTAGTGGAGACATTACCACTTTGTGAAATAGCTCCTTTCATTTGTGGACACAGAGTGAAGTCTTCTCCCAGCTGAACAGCCTGAAAATCATGTCTTCTGTTTGGACATTTCAAGCTGGAAATGTCTGGGTGACTTCCAAGAGATTTGTAATAGGTGCACATCCTGGGCACAATCAGAATAGCCAGGGTATGTGGACATGAGATAAGAGGAGCCCATGGCATGCATTTAAAAAAAAAAAGGGAAGACAGTTGACCCAATCAAGGGCGTTTATAAAACCAGGGCTTGATTAAAAAGTCAATGGAGGCTTTTTAGAGGTTTGTGCGCAATGGAATGAAATGGTGTTGGAAGCATTTTTAGGAAGATTTATTTACTCTCATATTGAATGGAGACCTTGGAAGTCGCCGAACCCACCACTACATAGGCTAACCACTCGTATAAGACTCCTGCTACGTGGCTGCATAAATGCCCCGTCACAGCGGCTTTGCCCCAGCATCTGAGCAGGGCTGGCCACTTCAAACTTTCTTCGGTTGAAAGAACCCCAGTGTCTTGCCATTCTGGTCCTTCCATATTTTGCCACACCTGCTCCAGGTGCTTCATCACACATCAGTCTGTAAACCTTAGATGTATCATTAACATACTCCCACCTTCCCAGACCTCTGTTTAGTAACTGACCAATGCCAGATGTTGTAGGGGACACTGAGGGTGCAGGGAAAAACCAGCGGTTCTTACCCAAAGGAGCCTCAGCTGAATGAAGGGGGAAGGACCAGTGAAAATAGGCAGGCAAACAAACAAACAAAAAAGAGCCAGGACCAGGTCTGCTAGGAGCAGTGGGCCCTCCATGGAAATACCAGCCCCCCATGAGGAGAGAGGTTCTCAAAGCCTTGACAGATGAGTAGAGCCTTAGATGTGGTCTTCACAGATGTGTCGGGTTTGCCTTGGAAGATGGAGCTGGGAAGTCTTTCCCAACAGAGGGAGGAAGGGGAGTTCTGTGTCAAGAGAGGTGAGAGATACTGGAGACAAGGAGTAACAACGGCCAGAGGAAAGGCGGCACCAGCCTCACATGCTGCAATTCTTCCTCTGAACTTGGAACAAAGAATGGAGAGGAGACAGAGATGGAGAGCAATCCAGGTGTGTCTAGCTCATTTGGGGGGATTGAGGGAGTTCCCATTTTATATCCTCATTTTCCTCTGGAAAGCTTTTTTTCCTCCTTTAGGGAAGGAAAGAATGTTCAGAAAGAGAATTCAAAATACATTACCATATTCTTAAAATAACTATCTCTCTTTATTCCTTACCCACAAATAATGCAAGTGAGATACATCAGCGAGTTAAAATGATAAGGTCTCTGGGATACATTGTATTAGGAAAGAAGATAAAAGATATTCTGAGCAGCACTGATAGACTAAAGAATAATATAGCAGTGGTGAATTTTGAGAGACTGAGAAAATTATTTCAAAGGAGGTAACTTTGCCTTTTATCCCATTATTTATATTTATCCATAAAATTTTTTCACTCTTAAGATGAAACTTGAAAACTTCCTGCATGATGTTTTTCTGAGTATACAAGCAGAGGTTGACAGTTATTTAGTCCCGGCATGTTGAAGACGTAACTACATTGACTCCTGGCTTCCCTGTTTATTGTGGAGAAGTCAGACAACAGTCTAATTGTGGCCATCCTTTGGTTTATAATCTGCCCTTCTTTCAGATACCTTTAGGATCTTGTATTTGTCTTTAAAAATCACTATATTGCATTTATGTACAGATTTCTTTTTGCATAACTTGCTTTGGATTTGTGCTTCAGATTCTAGGGATTCACGTGTTCCCTCGATTTTAGACAGTTCTCGGCTACTAACTCTCTGTGTGTTGACTTGCTCCCAGCCTCTCCATCACCCTCTCTGTGAGCTGCAGCCAGGTAACATATTAGGCCTTCTTACTCTATATTTATTATCTGTCAATCTCTGTTTCACAGTTTTTATTTATTGACTCTGTGTTAAATTTGAGGTAATTTTTTCATGTTCATCTTCTAGTCCCCTCATTCTCTCTTCATCTGTGTCATCTCTGGTATTTAACTCATCTGTCAAGGCCTTGTTTCTACTGTTGTGTTTTTCCATTTAGAATTTATATGACTGTTTTGTCTCCAGTATGCATGACTGTTTTCTATTTTGTCTATAAATAAGCGTCATATCGTAGTGTTTTATTTTGTAACCACTTCACTGAGATACAGCTGACACACAATAAACTGTGCACCTGGAGGTATACAATGTGACTCATGATGGCGGATGCACACCGTCACAAAAGCACTATCACAAAGCAGATAATGAACATAGCCTCAGTCTTTCCGTGTGTTCACTTGCTGGTGGGCATTTGGTTTGTCTTCAGCTTGAACTATTATAAATGAAGTCGCTCTGAGCATTCATATACAAGTTCCTGTGCAAACCTATATGTTTATTTTTCTTGGATAAATACCGTGGAGTGAAATGATTGAATCGTTTGGTAGGTATATGTATAACTTTTTAATAAACTTCCCCACCATCTTCTGGACTGGTATCTGGTTTATTCTATCAAGTCTTAAGGAAAAAAATATACCACTTCTACAAAAACTACTCTATAAAATTGAGGAAGAAATCATTTTTCCCCAATTCATTTCATAAGGTCAGTGTTACCCTGATGCCAAAACCATACAAAGTCTTACAAGTAAGGAAAACTGCGGAAAAAATATCTAATTAATATGGAGGCAAAAAATTTAACATAATTTAAACAACTTAAATCCAACAATATGTAAAAAAGATAATACAACATGACCAAGCTCATACCAATATGGCAACATTGGTTTAACATTAAAATTCCACCACAGCAATTCATATTAATAAAGCAGAGGAGCCATAGGACTTGAACATATGAATGCGGAGGGGCAGCTCTCCCTCCTCACCTGCCAGGTTGTGCCTGAGTCCCCTCTCCCTGCACACAGCTTAGAAACAATCTCCAGGAAGCTGGAGAAATTTCAGGGCTCCACTCATTTGCTTCTTGTCTCCCGTGGACTGCTGCCCTTCACTGCCTGTATCTAGGGTCTTTGCTGTATTTGTTCTACTGTCAAAATTATTTCTGAAATACTGCCCAGCAGTAGATAGGATAAGGAGATAAAAGTAGCTAGAGACCCACGACCCCAAGACATAACTTCATCGATGCCCTGTGCCATGCCTTTTGACTCTGGGTGGGAGATTTGGGACCAGTCTTCATAGTTATCTTTGGCACTCTATTGTCTTACCTGGATATCAATGACAAGAAATTCTGTCTCCGGTGTATCTGGTAATGACACAGACATGGCTAGCATGGCCAGGTTGTGAAATAAAAGGGTAATAGATAACCTCTGTAGACGAACTGCTCCATGAAAGTGGTAGGGGGACCGGGGTCCACCAGTTGCATTAATCCAGGGTGGGGAGCTGCCTCCCCAGAACAGGTGACTTCCATGCTACAGACATCCTTGGGATCTCATGACCTCACCAAGGGACCGGAAAGTTCCTCTCAATTGGGGCACCAAGCATAAATCTTGGAGGACAACATTGCTGCTTCTGTCATATCCTTGAGGGAGAGAAATTGTGACATAAGAGTGTATTATGAGTAATGGAGAATGATACATTAAGAGATATTTTCCATAAGTGGGCAAGCCCAGATCTGTGTGGACCCTGCATGTGGCAGAAGCCCCTTCCTTCCCCTTCACCTATGGGTACCACCAGCACTTGCTGTGGAGGAGAGAGGGGCTGCAACTGGAGGATCCTCATCTGGCTTTTGGGAGGGCATTTCCAGCAAGATGCACAGTCATTCCCTCTGCCTCCCTGCTCGATGGACATCTTCGAGGACCGTGGTCCCTCTGCCTGTCTGAGACAAAGCCACCTGGACGGGGCTCAGAATAGGAGGGCTGGATGTGACGTGTGCAGTTGGATGACAGAAATTCCACCTGACTCAGCCTTTTGCTTCTTGCAGATGAAAATCCACCTGTTCAGATAAGCTACCCAAGTGCGTACGACCATCTTCTGAGAACCGGGACAAGTGATTAGATTGGAACAACAGGAGGGGAACGTACAAAGGGGCAAGCATTTGCTGAGTTTGAATTTCATGCCTGAAGTACTCAGCAGAAACCACACTCAGCCTTTCCATCAATCAGCACGCCCCGTTTCTGCACTCCAGGTGGGTGAGACCCAGGCAAAATCCAGCCAGGCGTTAACAAGCTCATCTTCTCCATGCAGCTGCAAATTCAGGGTGTCATTTTATGATTGACAGTGCCAGATTAGCTTGACTCCTTCAGTCTCTGCTCAACTCTGCAAGCACACACCCAACACACACAGTGACAAACCACACAGTCGCATATGGACACACAACACACACATATCACACACAGGTACATCACACAGAAGAGTATACTACACACACACATGCCCCACCATGTAGAAGCAGAACATGGAGGAAGATAACAAATGAGTGAACTTTGTTTCTGAGACACTTAGCTACCAACATTAGCCCTCAAATATATCAGTTTTCCAAAAGTATTTCCCACAAGTTCTCTCAATGGGAACATATTTTTCTTAGTAAAGAGGAGAAAATAACTTTACAAGGAGCTAGGTGCTCCTCCTGAGGTGGGAGAAGGGGTGTCGAGGGCAGTGAGGGTGTTCTGCGCCCTCCCCCCACGGAGACTGCAGGCACTGTCACCCACAGGACACAGCCTGCTCTGCCGCCCAGTGCACCCAGGCCAGCAGCCATTGTCACAGGAAGGCTCCTTCTGGGGTCCCTCAGACCTGACGCTGGAAAGGCCTTGTTCCCTGATCCATAACTGGGTACTCATCACACTTCCTGGGCTCCTCACACCCACCCAGCAGCTTCCCTCTCACTTCCTGTGCCTGTGGTGGTCCCACCTTACAAACAGAGGGCTTGAGTCTCAGGGACATGAGAGGTTGAGCTCTTTGAAGGAGCAACTCTCCATTCCTGACTCTGAAAACTCTCCAGGATGGGCAAACAAGGAAGTGTTTTCCATGACTGCTTGGGCACAGCATGCAGCGGAAGAGCCGTTTGCACAACACAAGTAGTGAATCAAAGGTTTTGCAAATGTCTCTTTAGCCCTGACACAGCCAAACCTGCAGACACAGCAGTCAGACACAGCAGTCAGGCCTTGGGTGAAAAGCTGACAGGGGCTACATGTGTATACCAGGGGGACACCAAGTACCTGCAAAACAGGCATGGAGGGGGCTTCTGGGAGCTTGTAGGGTGGGACCCTCTGTGGAAGATGCCTCCTTGTCTTCACCACTCCTAACATCAATTTACAGAGGGCTGAGATCCAAGCTTCCCCTACTCCATGACTAATCCTCACTGAGGCCCTGCTGCACTGGCTTCTTTACACCTCGGCCCCTCCACGGCTGGGACCCAGGTAGCTCTCCTTGCGTGTCCTTGTTCCATGAGGCCACGCGGTAAAAACCAGTCTTCCCAACACTTGTGTTCTTAACCTCCCAGACCATCTTGCTTTGCCAGCGTCGTCAACTAGATGCCTGTAACAGAGCAACATTCAGTTTTGCAAACGCATGGCTTTGAGGGTGAGAGTGAGTAGTTCCCTGGACAGTTCATTATCAGAAAAACAGAGTCCATGACCAGTGAACGTGTTCCTGCCCCCATCCTCCAGGTGGTTTTACTGACAATGACTAGGTAAGACTAACCACAACACTAAGACTGAAAACAATTAGCTCTGCATTGCACACTACAGGGGTGCAAATGGGGGCAACTGTGCATTCTTCTCAATTAATAATCAGGAATATGTAATGAAAACTTGCTAAAAGTGTCCTTGGATTGAGGCAGTTATAAGGGAATAGAATCTGTATCCCAAAGCATCAATTAAACTTACCAGCCATTGACAAATGTCACTTCCCTGAGAAACACTGGAAAGGTCTCTAGGAAGCTGTATTATTGGCCATCTTATCAATGTGAACGAGTCAAAGTGTGTGATGATGGCAATGCTGGAACCGTAGGAGGGACACCCAGCACACATGCAGGGGAGGGCGCCCATCCACACAGGCTGACGGAGGGGTAGCAGGATGAATCTGGCTGCCCTATGGCTGGATTCCCCAGTCCTCTAGAGCTGGTCTGTCTCTTTTAGCAGCTTGTCCTGGCTTCCCCCCAGCCATTAACGGGGCTTTTACTGGTTTACTTTATTTCTGCAGATTTGCGGGTTGGTATTTGGGCTTTTCTGTTGTGTAGGTGTCTTCAACACAATTTTCTTTATAAAATGTATATATCAAACAAACACCCCTATACCCACTATCTAAGCTAAAAAAATAGAAAATCAGCATTACCTTGGGCAATCTTTTATCTACAGTCTAACCATGTGTGCACGTAACTCTGAAAAATACATCACTTAATGTTGAAGCACTGAGTAGCAAGCAGGCATCCAGCTGTGCACGGCCAGAGTGATGCTGCCTTGGGGAAGCCCAGAGAAGGACACTGACCACTGGGGTTTGTCCATCCTGGGAACTGACCGCAGTGGAGAGAGGCAGTGTGTATTCTGGGGAATGGTGGTGCTATGACCTGCAACAGCCCAGGAGTTGAGGGATATTTGAAGACCAGAGTAGGGGGTGGTGGGTGCAGGACCAGCAAGTTTCCTGAAACTCATTCCTTCACATCATTCATGTCCAGTGCCTGGAAATACATGAGAGGGACAGGATGTGGCCCCGCTGTGAGAAAGAGTTGTGGGAAGGCTGTGTTGGCCAGAAGCCTGCCCTCTCACCAGGAGCAAATGGCAAGATGGCAGTGAGAGAACATCAACAGAGGACTTGCCCTTCCATCCCTGTTTCTCCATGGAGTTCCTCGAAAAATGCAAGTCAGCCCAGAGACAGCACCTGCACAGGCTAAATACTGTCCCCAGGCACAAATGTGGCCTCTTCCCTGTGGGGACTGGTGGGAAATGCTGAATCTGAGTGGAGCTGGGACCAGATCTGCCCAGGATCCAGGATCCAGAATCCAGACAGGGGCACAGCTACTGGGAGAGAGGACCTAGAAAGTCAGCAGGCCCCCCTTGCACCCTGCTGCTCCTCGTCCTAGAGAGGGCTCCCCTTCCCGTGTCCTCCCTGGTGACAGCCAGGTAAGGGGGATCCATGGAAATGAGAGGGCATTCCTTTCCCTTCTCTTCCCAGCTGCAGCAGCACAAATAAAACAAGTGTACTCTCTAATGATAACAACTATTGTTGTTTCTTCTAAGTGTCCATGTTGGGTCATCTGATCACAGCTCCAGCTCACTCATTTCGTAGAAAGCAATGGACCCAGTTTTCCAAAGACAGGATTCAGATGGACTGAGGGGATTGGCTTCCAGGGGGCTGTCCCAGGTGCTGAACTGAGTGGTGTGGCAGGCCTGGATCACACTGTCCCCTGCTGTCATACTCAGACTAGGCACTGCCCAGTGCTCACAAAGGTCAGCGTTCACTGCTCTTGAGGGTGCTTGAGCCCATCAGTGCCATTACTTCTGAACAGACTGAATATGAAGCTCTCAGGCACCGTGGCAGTCTGGCCCTACACAATGGCTTGGATGGGAAATCCCCCTGGCCAGCTGTACTGCCGGCTGCTGCCCACGTGTCCAGACAAGATCTTTGAGGCAGCACGTATCCAGCCCACCTGACATGGAGCCAGCCACATTCAGGGCACTTTGTCTCTCAAGTTGTGGAGAGCTTGAATTAGCTCCTGGCTAAGACCTGAAGAGAGGGCACCCAGGGGGCTCACAGAGCTCAGAGACCTGTGAGTCCGAGGCCCTGCAGACCCCGACAAGAGGGAGGCATGCACACTGGGTCCTGTTGCTGCCCCAAGTGGCTTCCACAGCCTGCAGGACATCATGCCATGAGGATTACAGAGAGGTTTGATCACAGACATAACAAGACAGAGCAGAAGAGAGATTGGGGCCAGTGACAGTGTGGTTTCAAAGAAGTGGGTTCACATCATTTCTGTTAGTAGTCATAGGAAGTGAGGCTTTCTAACTGAAGTAAAAACATTCAGGAAAGTCACTTAGCAAGTAATTTTGGGGAGAGGGCAATTATGAACTTGGACACCTTTATAGAACTTTCCTACCCCTTATAGTTATTGTGTAAATGGCATTAGAATATAAATCTTCAGACTCTGAGGAGTTCACCTGCCCCCCAAAATCTCCTTCCATGGTTTAGACTGAGTCTCCAGTTGTAAAAGACATACCTTCACCTGAAATCCCCATTTCCTCCCAGGGTTGTCTCATATTATACTTGGAAGTACAATAGAAAGCAGATGTCTAACATGACGTCTATACTAGCTGGTACAAAGCAGGAAGTTGTCCAAACAGTGATCAGGCTGGTCTTTAGTAGATGGTATTTTGCACCAAGTGATGGACTACTTGCTCTGCATTAGTTTGTACCTCTGGGGAAATTTAAGTTTATTTAAAGTTTACATTGATCTATGTAGCAGAGTTTCCTCTAATCACAGGGTTGAACTGCCCATGATTGCTGGGGATGATTTACTGTTGCAAGTTCAGGACACAGTCCATGCATAGTGTTGTCATGGATAATGCTAATTAAGGCCCCTGGAGGAGGTTTGGTTTCTATGGCAAAGCCACACAGTGCTGGGGAGAACCCCAGCCAGGCTGGGTACACGTGACAAAACGGAACAAGATCTGGTTGGAGGATAGCTCAGGCAGAAACACTTGCCAGCTTCCAGTGGATAAAACCACCACTGTTTGTTTTGTGAACTCACAGCAAGAGAGTGAAAAGCATTCGAGGAGTCTGGCATATGAAAAGTAAAAAGCTGCAGAAAAGGGGAGACCTGCTGCCCTAGCTAAGGGATTACAACACACTCAACACAACCGAGATGACCCAGCAGGACTGCTCAGATGGCCGCTTTGTCTTTAACCACCTGCAGAGGCAAGGAGCCAGCTTTCTAAGCACCTTGTCAGTTCCACACTGCAGACATAGCCCTGCCTCTGCACTCTGGCTTCCCCTGGCCTCCAGGCATCGGTGCGCAGCTGGGGGTTCTGCTTCTCCCCAGATGTCTCATGGGCCTTTGTTTTCACCCAAGTTGTTTAATGTTTCACTATCCAAAGCCTCTGACATACCTATAGGATCAAAGATCTGAAATCAATTAACCCTGTTGTCCAATCCTGGGCATTTGATCTCATTTTAAATGATGCAGCAGCACTCTGGGTTCAGGCTTCCTCCTGGGAGCTCTAAGCCACAGGAAAGCCCTCACCACCGCAGGGCAATGGCTGCATCCCTCCATTCCCGAGAGATTTGCATCTGCCTAGCCGCAGGAATCTCCTAATGCCTGTGGGCTGGTTTTAGCTGTTCAGGAGGCTCACAGACTCCCAAATAACCCAATCGTGGGATCCTGTGGCAGATACTAATAGCAGCAGACTATTTTCATTTCTCAAGTTCACTTCAAATTAATAAAAATGTCCCCCTTCTGTTTTTCATCCACAAGGAGACTCTCTTTGCATATTCATTTAATGTTAAATTGATGGATTAAATTATACGAAGCTCAAAATCAATCCTGTGCATATCCATTAGAATGGACTGAGTTCCCTGGTGGGAACTGAGCACAGAAAATGCATTCAGAGACACTGATAAGTCCAGGCCCATCATATGTCATTTTAAACAAAGAGCAAAGAAAGCCCTTTGGAGAGGCTCTATCAGCTGTTAAACAGAGACGCTGCATGCACAGGGAGATGGATGGCTCTCCCTGGGCTGATGATTACAGGGAAATGCTTCTCCGTGTCTCTGTCACAGTTCACAGTCAAACAGGCCTCTGCGCTGAGCTTTCCCTTTGTCTTTCCTGAGGTGCAGTCAGTTAACAAGTGCCAGGCAGGGACCTCCCACTCTGCCCCAGCTTAGCAAGTAGACACACATGGCATGTGCCAGAATCATGTCTTTCTGTCTCCTGAAGCACACGAGGCAGATTGTGTAGATGAGTGGTGGACTCCCTTTTCAGAGCAAGCCCCTGAGCACAGGAGGGACATGCAGGGCTGTGGAACAAAGAGGGTGACGAAAGTCGCTGCTTTAATGGGGTGGCTCAGGACCTCAGACAGAGGGAGAGGCCAGAGAGCCGTTCTGGATTCTCTTTGTAAGCTTTAATTCTGAGTCTAGTTCTAGGAGTGAAACGCTCCAGAGCAGCCTTTCCATCATCTTTCCTTCTCTCTTCCTTATGAATTTTCCTATCTTCCCCTACTTAGCATTTCTCTCCATCCATCTTCCCAGACTTTCCCCCTACCCACAGCTGAACATAAAGGAAGGGAGCCAAAAATGCAATCAGGATTGGGACATGTCAAAGTGGCTTGAAGGAAAGCAGAGTAGAGCCCTATTTTCTACTTCTACCACGTTAGACTTTTCTACGTAGCCTTCATGAAATTTCCATGTCTCTCCGTGAACACCGGGTTTTACTTATCAAATTATTCCACTCGTCAGCTTCAAATCGCCTTCCTCATAAATAGAAGTCAATATATATAATAAGGTGTATTTTTTTTAAATTATTGGAATGTTTCCTTCCAAATAAGATGTAGAAGACACCAGTGGGTATACATCACTGTAAAATCTAGAAAAATGAAGTAAATTACAGAAATCATCATTCTAAAGACTTCTTAGAGCAGTAAAAGCAAGGAGAGCAGATGAACCAAAGCGTCAGTGCCAGAAAGACAAAGTGAAATTCCCCGTGTTCTCACAGCAGTTACAAGACGAAGTTCCAAAGGTGAGGGGCCTACAACAAAGATACCAGCTCTCGCTATCAAGGTATTTGCCAGATTTTAAAACCCAGGGAATATGGACATTCAAAGTGGGTTTAATCTCACTATAAGGACAGCCCAGCCTCAACCCAGCTTAATTTCCATTTGGGCTGATGTGATCGTCCCTTGCCCTGTCTGCCTGGCAGAAGAGCAGACAAACATTCTCCAGAGAAAAACAACATCATTGGACTTGGTAGTTCTTTTAACCATATTGTCCGGCTTTTGAATTATCTCAAACTTTGTGAGAAGTGTAAACCAGCATAAAAAATAGTTAATAAAAACATAACAGGAAAATTTCAAAAATATTTATACTTTAGATTTGAGAGTTATCAAAGAAGAATTTAAAATAATTCTTATAAATATAATAAAGAAAATAACCAAAAAGATAAAATGGATTAAATATAGGAGGATAGAAAATAGGAATCTATACAAAAAAATTTGAGTTGACATTCTACAAATAAAAAACATTTGTATTTAAAATTGTGTCAGGAGTGTTCAATAATAGATTGGATATTGTTGAAAATAGGAGTAATTAACTGAAAAACAGGTCAATAAAAAATACCCTAACTGGTACCCAGAGAAAAAAAAAGAATGAAAAGAACAGAACAGAGAATAATGGACATCTCGATCACATTCTGAAAGACAAATTACCAAGTAGTCCCATTCCACATGGAGAAAGGGAGGGGTGGAACTATATCTGAAGATAGAATGGCTGGAATTGTTTTTCAAAATGAAAGACTCAGTTGAAGAAACTCCATAAACACAAATATGGAAAACACAAAGAAAGCCACACCTGGACACATTACAATCAAACTGTGAAAAACCAAATATAAAGAAAAAAATCTAAAAATTAGCCAGAAGAAAAAGGTCTGGTACTTTCAAACTAGGAGGAAAAAAAAAAGTCTAATTAATGATGTTTCACCAGAAACTATGGAAGTCACAGGACATTGGAATACTTAATGATGTTTCACCAGAAACTATGGAAGTCACAGGACATTGGAATACTATCTGTAGGTACTGAAAGAAATGGGAAAAAAAACTGCCAACCTAGAATTCCATACCCAACAAAATATCCTTTGAAGTATATAGTAACATAAAAAGGTTTTGAGAAGGTTAATCTCCAACATACTTGCATTACAAAGACAGAAAAGCAAAATTTGGGGCTGAAGGAAGGAAAGAAGCATAGAAATACAGGAAGCAATGAAGAAAACCAGAAAGGATAAATTTCAGGATAAGAATTGAGTCTTTAAAGCAATAACAATAAAGACATCTCGCAGTATTTAGTGAAATGTGTGTGTTCTGAAGAGTAACCAGAGTAGAACGTCTTGCAGTATTTAAAACAAAGGTAGAAGTAAAATGCAGTGCCACTGGCGCAAAGGGCAAGAGTGGGAACACGACAAAACGATTATGTGAGGATCATCAATGGCTCAGGAAGTGGTGAGAGTACCAACTTAAGGTAGATTTTTATGAATTAAGTATGTACATTTTAAGCTACATGGAAATTAAAGATATATAACTGTGATGCCAGTAGAGGAGGAAAGGAATAAATTAATAAAAACACTTGATTATTCCAAAAGAAGGAGAGAAAGAATGAAAGATATTTAAAGTGAACAGAAAATGAATAACAAACTACCAGATTAACCACCCAATTGTGAATGCACACAAATTAAAGTTTTTTCATATCTTCCTGTTATACTCTTCATTTATTATTATGAAATGTTTCTTTTTACTCCTAACAGTAACTTTTACCTAAAATTATACTTTGTTTATGTTAAGACAGCCATACTGCCTTTCTTTTGGCTAGTGTTTGCTTGTTTCCCATATTTTTACTTCAACCTGTCTATGCATTCCATTTAAAGTATATCACTTATAGGAGCACATTGGAATTTTTTTCTTTTTCTTTTTAAAAACCAGTCTGACAAGCTTTGTCATAATTCAAGTGTTCAGTCCATTGACCTAAATCTCTCTATAGGTTTAATGAAATTTAAATCAAAATCCCAACAGGTTTTTTAGTAGAAATTGACAAGTTGACTCCACAATTTATGTGGAAATGCAAAGCACCCAGAAAACCAAGGCCATCTTAAGATAAACAAAGTTGGAGTCTTAAACTACTTGATTTAGAGACTTACTAAAAGCTACAATAATTAATTCAGTGCGGTGTTGCCATGAGGATGGGTCAATGGTCCAACGGAACATTGGAGAGTGTAGAAATAGACTTGGTCATAGTATTCCCTTATTGTGCTGCTAGTACCTGTAGGCTCTGTAGTAATACCCCCTTTCTCTTTCCTGATGTTGGTAATCTGTGTCTTCTCCATTTTCCTTCCAATAGGTCTTGGCCAGTGCTCTTTCCACCAGTTATCTCAGTGGGTTGACAGTGTACTGACCTATGAATTGGATACTGAGTTGATAAAAATTAGTGATCTCTTTTCTAGGCACCCCAAGTTTCCAAGACAGAAACTGAGGGTCCTATCTTGACTTCTAGGTAGGTTTAGAACATGGCAATTTTTAGGTGTTTTTAAGGAATTAAATTAGCAGTCAACTATATATCCAAGGACTCACTATAACAATATGGACTGGAGATGGGCACTTATGAGTCATCGGTGAGATTGAGGGAGGTCACATAGAACAGAGGAGAAAGACTGGGACCGTGGCAGGCTGCCAATGATTTGTGACAGAAGGGAGAATGACCACCTCATCGCAGGCAGAAGGAGGACCTGGAGAGCATCACTAGCATCTATGAAGCACATGTTGGAAAGCTGTAATAAAGCATGGCTCCAGGTGGCATGCTAGGTGCGATGCTGTGACCACAAACTCTTGGCCTTGAGAATCTCTGACTTGAACCCAGGCATGGGTCTGGACCCAGAGCCTGAGTGTATGCATTTCAGGGCCCTCATTAAGATAAAGCATTGAAATTATGAATAGATCATTGGGGACTGGCTTCCAAAGGGGGCCAATGAGGGTCCCAAAGCTTGAATTTTGGGAGGTTCATGGTGAATCCACCCAGAGCAAAGCAGTTCCCTCTCCCCATTTCCCCTTGCCACTGTGCACACTTAGACACACGGAGACACTCACACAGACATAGTGACAAAAGGTCACACCCAGTCCACGTCGGAGCAGAGCTGGTGTCACTGTCTGCACTGTGAAAAGCAGTAGTTCAATAATATTGCAATCTGAGGACCTCTACATTCTTTGTGAAGTCTTGAGAAAATATATATGGAGAGTGCCCACATCTTTAGGAAAATCTGACCCACTGGGACCAATATGTCCACTCACTCACTTAAATTCCCATAGTGGGGTCCTACGCAAGTTGGATAACTGCCCCTCTAATTTTTGGTAAAAGTCAAGAGGATGAGGGAAATATGAAGGAGAAATAAACACACCTCTGGAGCTGTGGGAGGGACTGGCTCAATCTCCTGAAGTCCAATAGTGCTTCCCCTAGGAAGAAAGAAAGGGAGTGGCAAGGCCTCGGGACATCCTCTAGGGGCAGCTCCTATAAAGTGTGTGGCTGGCGGCTGGCAGGCCTGAGTGGGTGTGCATGTGGGGAGATGGTGAGAGGGGCCTCGACAGAAGGGAGCCTAAGGACCAGCCTCATCGATGACTCAGAAAGGTGCCAGAATGGTCAACCTCCAGGACAACGGCCTCTGTAATCCCTCTGCCACTGTGGCCTTTAGGTTCTGTGATGTTGACATGCTTGTGTGAGGTACTGGGGGAATAGATCCACATCCCAATGAACTTCCAAGCCAGGAGGCAGGTTCATCCTGCAGAGCAAAAGCACTGTCGAGTTTGTTCTGAGACACCAGGGAGTCAGGACAAAAAGGCCCAAAATGGGGAAAAATATAGCCAGAGACAATTAGGACCTGAAGAGCTTTCCTCCTGGAGCCCTAAAAGTCCTCCACCTTCCTTTAGTCGGCCCCAAATGCAGAAAGGCCACATGGGATGTATAGACCCAGGTTCATCTCCAAGGCCCTGTGTAAACAGAACAAGTGAATGACATGGCAAACTTGTGTTAAGACCCCAAACCTTCCCAGACCCATCTTTTGCCTTCTTTGGAGAATAAGTCTTATAAACTTTCAGGGCATGTGACAACAGGGGTGAGGGCACCTTGGACGGTTAATCACATTCAAGGGCTGCCCTTGATCCCCTGACGTGTGATAAAACTGCACTAGAGTTATGCAGAGGAAAAATCAACAAGATGTAACTTAGGAGCTGCAGAATGTCACGCCTCGGCCACGTCATCTGGAGAATCTTGAAGAAATGCAGGTCCTCCAGGGCCCCTCCCAACCCTCAGCGGTGGCTCCAGGAATCTGGACCACTCAAAGGTGGCAGGTGGCGCCTGTTGGGTTGCTTGTGTCTGATTAACTCCTGTCTTATCAGAAACTACACCTCTCTGACTGTGGCTAGAGTGATGGAGCAGAAGAGATGGTTGGTGGATTATTTATAAGACGTCAGCTTCACCTCAAGACTGCCAAGAAGAAAGCCATCCTGGAGCTGGGCTCCCCAGAGAGCCAGCATGCCAGCCTCTCAGACTCAGGCAAGCTTCCCTCCCCTCTGCATGTATTGACCGGTTAGAGTGCCTTGGGCCCAGGGAGGAAGAAAAGCCAGCAGGGTGCTGCTTTCCTCCCTGAATATGGAGTGTGGGGTCAGAGCAGAGACCTGGGAGTCAGGGCCTGTGTGGCTTCACCCCACCCCACCTTGGCAAGGGCAGCACAACCAGCTGCAGCTTCAACCAAGGACCCTCACAGGTGTCCCCTACCCTGGCCCAGCCTTCTAGGATTCACAAGCCCCGCTGCATCCGCTACCCTGTCCCAGCAGAACGGTTCTGTACCCCATTTCCCAGCCACAGCATCCTGAGATCAGTCTCGGGGTTCATGTCACCAGGAAGCGCTCTGATAGTCAGCTCATGTGCAGAGCAGCCTACCCCTTCCTCCCTGAGGGCAGTGAAAACAGCCCCTCATGCCCTTGGCGATTGCCTGCACAATGGCCACACTCCATAGCCTGCTGCCAGTGTGGGAAGGCCACATAACTCTCTTCCTTCAGGGAGGCTCAGCCCTCTGACCTCTATCACACTTCCCATTGGTCCCTAGAGAGTAAGGAGCAGCTGCCCAATGCCCTCTACTTCTCAGGAGGCTGCCCCAGTGCTTGGCTGCTCTCTGCCTGCCCAGTGCTGCTCAGGTCAGCTGTCCTGATCAGTGACGGTGCTGTCCCCAACCTCTCCATCCATGCCATTACCTACTCCCACCTCAGTTAAGAGACAGTGGAAGTGGCTTAGCTGTGCAGCTCATGGGCAAATACGGGTGATCTCTAGAAGTTGAGCATGCTCAGGGATGGCACTGGAATGGCTCCAGTAGACTACCTGTGTGACTGCACAGATATGGGGGTGACACAGTATAACCACTGTGGCACCTGATGGTGTTGTGTATCTCAACACACCTTTTTCTGATGAAGAAAGTAACTAACTTAATTGAATTGTTTGTCTTTAGTTGTGCATTGAGATGTACATATATGCATATCCCACAGGCTTATGCATGCACACGCACTCACAAGCACATGTGCACACAAGCACTCAGAGTCTAGGTCTGCATACTTGCTACAATATTGTCTTTATGGCAGCCCACACTTCTTCCTACGTGACATTCTTTTAATCTTAGTCATTTGTCTGCAGTGTGTAAGGAAAACAGAACGATCGGGATGTGAATCATCACAGCAGAGTACCTGCTTCAACAAAGCTTGTCCTAAGAGGCCGGAAGCACTCAGAGTTTACATGAGGCACTGCTGATTCAGTCTGACAGGTCAGCCTTCCCATGGATGCCCAAGGTATTCCCCTAAGAAAAGCTTGCTGATTCAGTCTGACAGGTCAGCCTTCCCACGGATGCCCAGGTATTCCCCCAAGAAAAGCTGTGCAAAGTCACTGTCCTCCAGGAAGCAGCAGCACACAGTTTCCTTCTTCTCTTCAGAGATTCATAAAACCAACTGAAAACACCTTTGCAAATAGGAAAGAAAAAAGCAAACAGTGAAGTAAGCTATCAGGACAGAATGGGTATACCACAAGGCTCCTACCTGTAAATTTCATGAAGCTCAGCATGAAAGGAATACTCTCAGCAAGTGGCTCAGGGGGCTGTGGTGTTGCATTCGCACCTGGTTTTCAACAGGCGGAAGGGAACTTTATCTTTTCACATTGTCAACAAAGGATGCTCATCTGATGCACCTGCTCTGCCCCTTGGTCTTTGACAGGTTTTAAGAATTGAGCTAAATGGATCAGGGGAGCGTTGGGTGCTCTGTATTCTCCCGACTGTTCATACAGACTGTGGGGAGGTGCACTGGTTCCGTATAGTTTTCCTGGATGCCACTGAAAGTTCATTGAAAGGATAAGGTTTTTGTTTAATCCGAATGGGCGGGTCTCAGTCTGACACGGCTAGAGTGAGTAAATTTTCACTAGGTACCCCTATAGGTCTAATCCACTTGGGCTTAAATTTAAGCCAAGATTCAGCCAAATGAGAAAATCTGGACCAAGTCAGGTTGGGCATGATGTTAAGCATATGCAGAAAGTATCATAGCCAAGATTATTATTCTGATAGTGAGAAGAAGGAGAGGATTAAAAATTATAGATAACAGTAAGAACTGCTGGGAATGCACACATAGGCGGCAGTGGTCACTGAGCAGATCGGACTCCTCGTTCACGCACCTCACTCTGCTTCCTCGGCAACCATGTCTGGCAAACCTGATGTGGCCGAAATAAAGAAATTCAACAAGTTGAAACTGAAGAAGACAGAAATGCAAGAGGAAATCCACTGCCTTCAAAAGAAACGATTGAACAGGAGAAGCAAGCAAGCGAGTCGTAACGAGGCTTGCACCGCCCATATGCACTGTGCACTCCACAACCATTGCCTTCTTATTTTCCTTCTCTTAGCTTTTTAACTTTATAAGAAGTAAAGAGGTTGGGTCAGTTTAAATGGCTGTGCTGCCCCTTTCCACATCACAGAACTACTGACAATAAAGGCTGCACCTGCCTCTCCGATACACCTGTCTGGTGGGCAGGGAAGGAAAAGAACTTGCGTGTTGGTGAAGGAAGAAGCTGGGTGGGAGGACAGTGAAATCTAGAGTGAAAACCAAGCCGGTCCAAGGTGGCCCGCAGGCTGTAAAAGGTGTTTAATCAGAGTGCCATTTTTTTTCAAATGATTTCAATGATTGGAATGCAGTTTTTTAATATTCAAATAAATTTTAAAACCTGAAAAATATAAACAAATAACTGCAGGAGTATTTAGAGTTTCTACTTCTCCTTGTGTCAATTTTAGCAATTTGTGCCTTACAATGAATTTGCCCAATTCATCTAAGTTGTTGAATTTATTGACATAATTTTTCATGTTCCCTATAATTTCTACATGATCTGTAGTGATTGCCCCTCTTTATTTCCTGAGGTTAGTTATTTATGTTTTTCATCTTTTTAAAATCAATTTATCTAGAACTTTATCATTTGTTGACATTTTCAAAGAATTTTATTTTCATTGATTTTCTATGTTTTCTATGCTATTGATTTCTGGTTTTACCATTATTTCCTTCTTTCTACTTATTTCCAATTTGGAAACATGTTTCTTTATTTCTTTATGTTTTCTTTATTTGACTCTTCAAGTGGGAACTTAGATCATGGATTTTAAATGTTTTTTCCTAATGTAAGTATTTAATGTTATGATTCCCTCTAAACACTGCTTTGTAGCCACTTACGAGTATTGACGTACTGCCTTCCCATTATCACTCAAATCAAAATATTTTCTAATTGAAACAATTGTTACTTAGAAATGTGTTATTTAATTTTCAAACATTTGGGGATTTTCCAGTGTTTTCTTGTTGTTGACTTCTAAATTAATTATTTTGTTGTCAGAGAACATACATTGTATCCTTTCAATTTTTAAATGTATGACTCTTAAAAAAGAATGAAATCTTACCATTTGCAACAGCATGGATGGACCTAGAGGGTATTATGCTCAGTGAAATGTCAGTCAGAGTAATACAAATACCATATGATCTCACTTATATGTGGAATCTAAAGAACAACACAAACAAACAAAATTAAAGCAGACTCATAGACATAGAGAGTGGACTGGTGGTTACCAGAAAGGAGAGGGTCTGGGAGGCTGGAATAAAGAAGGGAAGAGATTAAGACATACAAACTGGTAGCCACAAAATAGTCACAAGGATATAAAGTACAGCATAGGGAATACAGTCAATAATATTGCAGCAAGATGGAGGTGTAGGTAGATACACTTTGCCTCCTTGCACAACCGAAAGGACACAAGAAATTTAAAAACAAAAAATAACAAGAACTGCTAGAAAATTGAACTGTATGGAAATCTGACAACCAAGGGGTTAAAGAAGAAACATTCATCCAGATGGGTAGGAGGGACGGAGACGGCAGCCAAGGCTGGAAGGATTCATGGCAAGGCAGTGGCTGGAGGACCAGGTGGTCCCACGTTTGTGTGCAGATAAACCAGGAGGAACAACTGGGGAGCAAGAGAGACTACATAACCCAGGGTTCCAGTGCAGGAAAAGAAAGCCTCAAAACTTCTGACTGTAAAAATCTGTGGGTGTTGTGGCAGCAGGAGAAACTCCCAGCCTCACAGGAGAGTTCGTTGGAGAGAGTTACAGGTTCCCAGAATGCACACAAGCCCACACACCCTGGAATCAGCACCAGAAGGGCCCAGTTTACTTGTGGGTAATGTGGGAAGTGACTGAAAGCCAGCTAAGAGCCGAACAGGCAGCATTGTTCTCTCTCAGACCCCTCCCCCACATGCAGCACCACAACACAGCAACATGGGGTGCCATGCTCTGGCAAATACCTAAGGCTCCACCCCTTACTATGTAACAGGAATGCCAAGGCAAAAAAAAAAATATGGCCCAAATGAAAGAACAGATCAAAGCTCCAAAAATACAACTAAGTGCTGAAGAGATAGCTAACCTATCAGATACAGAGTTCAAAACACTGGTAATCAGGATGCTCACAGAAACAGTTGAGTATGGTTGCAAAATAGAGGAAGAAGTGAAGGCTATGAAAAGTGAAATAAAGGAAAATATACAGGGAACCAACAGTGACAGGAAGGAAATAGGGACTCAAATCAACAATTTGAAGCAGAAGGAAGAAGTAAACATTCAACCAGAACAGAAGGAAGAAACAAAAATTCAAAAAAAAAAAAAGAGGAGAGGCTTAGGAACTTCTGGAACAACTTTAAACGTTCCAACATCTGAATCATAGGGTGCCAAAAGGAGAAGAGGAAGGGCAAGAAATTGAAAACTTATTTTATTTAGTTCCTGATCCCTGCAAATACTTCCAAGCTTGTTCTTAATTTATTATTTCATAATGCATGTTCAATGATTCTAATTTCCAAATTCTTTGTGGGCCTTTTTCGGCTTGCCTGTACAGAGATGTGGGTTTCCAGGTTAGTCAGGGTACAGTAAGAGTGGGATGGAAAAAGTACCTTTCTCCCTAGTTAGTTCAGAAGATTTCATTAAAAAAAGGGAAGCCAGATTCCTGGGTCTGTTTTTATGGGCTAAAATGACAATATCAGTAGTAATTAACACTGTTAAATCTGTACATCCATTTTTTGTATTAATTTCCATAAAAACTTCCTGTGAGTTAAAGATTCTACCCTTTCTCTTTCATGGAGGAAGAAACTGAGATTTGCATCAGATGACATCTTGCTAGATTGTTGAGGGAGAATGTGACAAAGCCAGAACTCAGGCCAGCTAATCTGACTACAAAGGCTGTGTTGGGCAACGTTATGGAGACTGATGGAGACACGTGAAACCATGACCTTAAAATTCAGTGGTGGTGGGCCAGCCTGTAGACAACAAAGGGAAACGAATGGGTGGAAACACCTGAACCTGTGAATCCCTACAGAGAGGTGATGTGAAAGTCCATGCGTAAGCACAGGCCAAGAGAGGGATTTGGGGTGTCCCTAGGGAAGGTGTAACAGGATCTGGAACCCACTGGGCCATTATTTCCTTCACTTGCTGTAAGTGTCCAGACTGAGCAGCTACCTGTCATTGACCTCACATCACAGGATGTCGCAGTGATGAAAACTACACCTAGAAAAATGAAATACTACTTTTTCATCTCAATATCTTCTTGTTTGGAATTGAAAAATAATACCTAATTTCTTATTATTGCCTACTTAAATGTTAAAGAAACAGAAGCAGATGTTTGTGTGGACATTTACAAAATGTACTGTGAACCCCAAACATTTCTCTGAAAAATTAACCTCAAACTCTTTATCATGTCATAGTGCTCCTGGCCATCTGACAAGTGTCACCCGTTTGTCATGATTCACTGCACACATCACCCTCTCAGAGGATATGACCCCAGTTGCTCTGGATAGTCACTGCCCCTCTGAGCAGTCACAAGCTCTGCGTCCTCCTGATTGAACCACTCAGCCTGTGACATAGGGTGCTCACCCTGGACACCCCAATAACCATCATGTCCCTGTTGGACTATTAGCAGCTGGAGGGTGAATTCACATTCCTTTGTAGATTCTCTGGATGATTTCATCCACCAAAGACTCAGTTCCCTTGTGGAGAAAGCAGATTATAGACAGAAACTAGTTCATTGAGGGTGGAGTGGGTAACAGGCCCAGGCTGGAAGCTTTGCATACAGGACCTTATTTAATCTTTGCAATACCATCAGAGGTAAGCTTTTTTAGGCCGGAGACTTTATGTAATGTTCTCAAGGTCAGGTACAGCTAGGATTTTAATACTGGTGAGTATACTCCCAACACCAGACTCTATAATCCATTCTGCTGTTTGTTTGTTTTTTAAATGTGTTTCAGTGATGGTGGATGAACTAAGTAAACTTATAATATTTCTTGGCACATGACTCCTCCTCACTCACCTCTGCGGGCCAACCCCTAGCCCCCAGCATGAGGTTGTCTTGTGCTGATCCAGCCATATTTTCTGGGATCAGCCCCTTCTTGGAAAAATAAAGCCCAATATGCAACCATGAAAAATAAAGATAGTGTGTCCCTCAGAGCTTGATGGGCTTAGACTTAGCTTACAGTCTAAGCTGCTCTCTGTGGTGAGGGCAGAGCAGCGCAGGCTGCTCCTCAGGCTTCTGATAGCAACGCATGTCTCCTCTCAGCTGCTCGCTCAGTGCCATCATGTAGATCTCCTGAAATCATCAGTGGTGGGAGTATTTACACCATAGCAAGCAGCAAGCACTGCCGATCAGGGTTGTTTTCCCCAGAAATCCAGTTGCTGAATATTTACAAGCACACCACTGGAAAATATGGTGAGAGTGCACATGACCTTCTTTATGTAAAATAAAATAAAATAAAATAAAATAAAATAAAATAAAATAAAATAAAATAAAATAAAATAAAATAAAATAAAATAAAATAAAATAACAACCAGAGGGAAAATACTTGATAAAGGTTGATAAGTGAAAGTTTGGAAATCAAACTAATATAAACTAAAATTGAATTACAATATTATTTTGTTATGCCAATAATATGCCCTCATTCCTAGAGCTCCTTTTAATGCTTTAATGTTGGGATTGATGCTTCTCTAACAGGGTCATCCAAGCCACTAACCTGGGACACTTGGAACTGCACCCTGGGAACAAGAAAGATAGGTGTCCAACATCAACAAGTCTTTGGAGCTAACACTTTAAGAGCTCAAAAAAAGAATTTTATTTGCTGTCCTAAATTTTCCCAGCTTGTTTTTGGCTTCTAAAAGCAGAAATTTTCTCCAGTTCAACCTACGATGCATTTGAGCTGTTTGGGCAGCAGCCGATGCTTTCGGTGCTGGCGCCAAAGGTGCGCCTGCCACCTCACGCATGAAATCAAGGAAGTCTTTAGTTCAGGTCCATGACACTATTGGTCAACAATACAGAAAAATTCAGAGCTTCTCTATCTTGTCGAACCACACAGTCCATGCTTGAGCAATTCATTGAATAATGATGACGAAATGCCTCTGCTTCTGCCTCTATCTCTCCATACCAAACACACAACTCTCTCTTGGTGCCATTACAGGGCTGAAGCCAAATCTTGCCCAAAGGGAAAGCCCCAGGGTTGCAGAAAAGCCAATTATCCACCCCACATGTGCCCACACACTCACCCCTATTCCCACCTGCCCTCCATCCCTCAGGGATCAGAGAGGGCTATGTACTCCCAGAAAACCCTACGGTTACTTCCTGGGTTGTCCCACTCGTCCCAGGGAGGGAGAGCACATTTGGGTAGGAGTAATTCCTATTTTGTTTCCAAGTTGGAAATGACAGTGCTTTGTCCTCCAAAATTTGGGAAATACAGATGACGTTTCAAAGAGAGCCCTTCAGCAGAACACATCAAGGACCTCCGCACAGAATGCTTGTCTCATAAACAAACTATGCAAACTCTTCTTTCAAAGTTAGCAATGTCACAATTAATTATGCAACTGGCAACAATAGACTTGGAAATATGGAAACGTATATCATGAATGTTTCAACTACCATGTAGTCAAGACTTCATCATATCTAAGTAGATCAACCATTATCGCCAGGACCCCTGCCTCTTATAAATAAGCCTCTAATGGTGGGCTGGACAATGGCGGGCTGGATGTCAGGCGGGTCCATGGATGGGGTACTTAGTGTGGGAGTCACATGCTTACATGACTAGCTGCATTTGGCATTATTTATTGTCTACATTTCTTTTCTTTTTTTCATCTTTTTTCCATTAAATCATTTTTTATTGTTATTCTATTACAGTTGTTCCAATTTTTTCCCTTTGCCCTCCTCCACCCATCCCACCCCCAGCTCCTGCGTTCAATCTACACACTGTTGTCCATGTCTGTGAGTCATTCATACATGTTCCTTGACTAGTCCCTTCCCCTTCTTTCCACCACTTTCTCCCCCATCCCTTCTGGTCACTGTCAGTCTATGTTTCCACGCCTGTGGTTCTAGTTTGTTTGTTAGTTTATTTTGTTCATTAAATTCCTCTTATAGGTGAAATCATCTGGTATTTGTCTTTCACCAACTGGCTTATTTCACCTAGTATAATGTTAAAGGTATTAAAAATTGATTGCAAGTCGTCATCATTCCAACTCTCTTTCACAAGCCTCTCTTTCATGCTCAGAGCCTGCTGTAAGCCTTCTTTCTTGCTGTTAGAAATCCCTTGAGATAATAAAATTTCAGGCTTGACACTTACCTTCTTACCTAGTGAGCTTTCCATGTGACTATGTGTCCTGAGTCAAAGGTCATCTTTATTTTGAGGTCTCCCTCCCCACTCAGGGCAGTGGGGACTGTACTGAACGAGCCGGCAGTGCTCTTGGCTGCTGACTGGGCTGGCTCTGCTTCCTCAGGTCAGCGCGGACACTGGGGCTGGGAGGTAAAGGGAGGGCAAACTCTATCTCACCACCTTTCTCAGCTTGACAGTAGTGATGGCCAAAGCCTCCTCAGGACTCCATCCTTAACCTTAACCCTGAAGGCCAAGCAAAGGCCACGTAATGGCCTGAACAAAGGGGCCAGTGATCCCCTGCCTGGGTGAGGAGGGCATGCAGTCCCTAGGAAGTGCAGAGGCCACCCAAAGACACTGCAATGAGGGTGATTACCTCTGGGATTTGTCCTGCCTCCACACGAACCTAGAAGCAGCTTCTTGGAGAAAGAGCTGTGCTCAGGCACGTCTTTCATAGGGTTAGTGTTTGCAGTATGAATATTTGCTCTTCTCCTACGAAAGAAAGTTGCCATCTCCTGCCTCAAAAGGGGGCCAGCAGGGTTGCTCTGCTGTCCAAGGGCTGCTCAGCAGGTGTGCAGCAAGCACCCCGCACTGGCCTGTTTTTTTTTCTCCTTCTTCAAAATCATTGCTAACTGGTCACCGTGCTCTCCTAATACACCATGCAAAAGTAATTAAAATTCTAAGCACAATGTAGTATTCTGGAGTAGATTAAAAAAAAAAAAACCATCATGGAAAAACTGGTGAAATCAGCATTAACTTTGCAGTTTAGTCAGGAGTGATGTACCAAGGCTGGTGCCTTCGTTGTGGCAAATGCAGCACAGGTTTGTATACTAATGAAGGGCATAGGTGAGGGGCATTGGAGAATGCTCTGTACTGAGGCCTCTCTGTGCCTCTAAAACATCTAAAACCGTTCCAAAATAAAAAGTTACTTTTAAAAAAGGCAACATGAAATTTAAGTAGAATTGCTTTATGGCTTATTTCAATAAATAATTATCACCATGTTGTTACAGTAGCATCCCTAAATATATGGCTATACCACGTCTACTAGCTTCACTAAAATTTGTATGAATTTCATTAATATAATTGATTATACAACATCTTTTTCAAAAAACTTCTTCGCTAATTGGTTACTTAAACACAGGAACTTAATCACAACCATATATTAAATGAGAACAGAATATTTAAAAAAAACACACAAACAAGGAAAAGTCCAACAAGTAAAATAACTAGGACACGCTGCCCAGGAATTTGCTAAGTATACTGACCCAGGTTTAAGGAAGTCACTCTCTGTCTAGAACATTCCTTCTTGAAAACCCAGCATGTGTTGGTCAGATTCTTAAACCATCGCTATTTGTGAGAATGAGGACCGAACCTATGGACAGGTAAAGAGGTGCCGTGCCTCCAGTCAACAGAACGGAAGGTAGCTGAACAGGGAGGGCCAGGTGGAACGGAATGTGGGGGGGAGGTCCTGATGCAGCAGGAGAGGGCCGCTCCCACAAGGAATTTAGAAACAGGTCCGCGGCTTTCTGGATTTGGGCAGAGAGCTGACTTCCAGATGAGCTGATTGCAACATATAAATGTTATAAAACACGATGACAAAATCATTAATAATTAGAGAACTCAGAAATGAGCTTGCACCTAGGATATACTTAAAAATAAGAGGAAAACATCATTTCAGAAAGACAGAATGAGCCAGGACACAAGAATAACAAGGAACGCAAGAATGAATGAATGAAATGGATAATGACTTAAAGGAAATAGAAATGGAGAAACAGGAAACATTCTAATAATAAAAATACATGAAGAAAGAGGTCTAAAGAATTCAAAGGAACATGGCAGACACTGACGGCAGGAAAAAATAATGCCTGAACATACGGATAATGAGAGTCAAAAACTCAGTGAGGGGAGGGGCCAGGGAAGTGGGAGGTGGTGGTCAAAGGGTGGACACTTCCAGTGACAGACAAGTAAGTCCTGAGGGTGTCACCTCCAGTGATCTGACTGTAGTTAACAATGTTATGTTGTACATTTCAAAGTTGCCAAGAGAGTAAATTTTACAGGTTTTTATGTTGCACTCACACACACACACACACACACGGTACCTGTGTGAGGTGACAGATGTGTTAACTAACCTATGTGGTGATCATTTCACAAGATATGCATCTATCAAATTCTCACACTTTACACCTTAACCTGCCTCATATTATATGTGAATTATAGCTCAGTAAAGCTGGGGTGGGGAGATGAAAGGAAAGAGCAGAATAAATACTAACAACTGTAATTCAAGAATTCCTGAATTAATTTATTAAAAGATTGGGAATCACTTAGAAAGATTACACTGTTCACTTGAGACTACCAGCCCTGAATGACCATCGTGAGGACATATTCTTTTAAATATAAACGATTATTTTTTTCAAAGAAATAAAGAAACAACTATTGGGCATCAGGGAAACAACAGAGTGAGTGACTTTTAAGCAAAAGAACCTTGGATTATAATTAGGGTTTTAATAGCGATGCTGTAAATGCCAGAAAAAGGAAGTAACATTTAATATTCTCATAGAAAGAAAATTGAGCCAAACATTCTATTTTGTATGTAGCATATCTGACTTGCAGGTACAAGGGTCACAGATAACCAATCCTCAGCATACAAGAATTTAGTCAAGAGAGTTCCCAGGGTCTTTCATGGATCTACTTCCCAGCAAGCCTCAGAAGGTCGCCGATCTGGAGAGGCAGTCTGAGCTCCCTCCTTCTCCTGGCCCCCCACATGCGGTCTCCGTGAAGGAACCGTGGGAGAGGGTGCACAGCCCAGCTGTGGGCTTCTGCAGACCCCCATTCTCGAAGGCTGGTGCTCCCTGGGCCCCTCTCCCAGCCTTTACTTTCAGCTAAATGTGGACCCTGGACTGTCCTGACATCTCTCCCTGGAGTGGGTGTCGCACCAGTCTCAAGCGCCTGCAGGGTCCAAGGGGACAACCCGTGGGCACTAGAATTCAGGAACCGGTATTGGACCTGGCCCTCACTGGAGGTCTTGGTGCCGAGAGAGGGCAGGGCAGGGGACCGGCCTAGGTCACTGTCCCGCAGAACTCTGCCGTGATCCAGCGTGGACACCAGCTGGAGAGGAGAGGGGGCCCCACCTTGGCCGCCCGGGAGGAAGGAGCAGCAGCCTCCGGCCCCGCTGACACCCCAGCTACGGTCTGTGGAGTGGGGTCAACGGGTCTGCTGGGCCTGTACTTGCTCCGCCTCTCCAGCCCCCAAAGGCTCCTCCCCTGGCGACTCCGGAGTCTCTGGTATCTGCTGCACCCCGGGGTCCTGTCCCTGCTGGAAAGGAGGTCCCCAAAAGCAGGCAGCCCCCCGCGTGATCGCTGCGTTCCAAGGGCAACAGCGCCACCTCCAGGCGGGAGCGATGGACGAACCCCGCTTGGGAGAGGGGACCGGCCCAGGGGCAGGGTACCTGGAGCAGAACCGCACAAGGTGAGGGACCAGCAGGTAAGGGAGGGGACGCGGGGGAAGTGCGGGGAGGCAACGTGGCCTCGGAGGGCAGAGCTTGGGGACGGAGGATGTCTCCTAACATCTTAAAGATGACAAACTCAGGAAAGGGAATGACCCTTTCTCTCGTGGCCCCTCTGAGATCTGAGTAGGATGTATGGTATCCTATCAACAGAGTGTAGTAATATAACACAGTGCGAGAGAAACATAACAGAGTGTAACACAGTCTGATACTTGTGATACAATGTAATTATCTTTAACATAACATGCCACGATGTAACAAGATGCACTGGGTATAACACAATGTAATAATAGAGAGAAGACAGGCCCGCATTCCAAAGCTCCAGCCTGGGGTCCACCTGCAGCCCCCCTGCTGACACCTGCTGCCTGGAATGCTGGCATTCTAGGTGTTCAGTCTGGGAGCAGCCCCTGCTGTTCCATCTGTGTCCGTGGACATGGAGGACACCTGAGTCCTCACCTGCATTCTGGCCTCTGTCAAAACCTACAGTCTCATGGCCTCTGTTCTGTCCGTAAACCTGAGTGTTTCTACCTGCAGAGGTGGGAGGCCTGGAGCAACATCTTAGGCTGTCATTCCTGGTCCCTGAAGGTGCATTTCTTGTGAGTAAGGTGACCCCTATCCACCTACCTAGAGTCCTTCCTGAGCACTATGAGCTAACTGGAAAGGACGGGGGAGGGCGGGGGAGAAATGGGGGGAATCAGTTAAAATTTAAATGGTGGCTGGTTTGAGAAAGGCTGACAAATCTGAACTGGGACACAATTCCTTCTCTCCCCATCAGGCTCTGGCAGTCGCTTCCATTTTCATTCACTCCCCACAGCCATCTGGCCCCCGGGCACAGCAGGGCTGAGCCACCTCTGTCTCCTTCACGTGGGTGCCATCCCTAGCAGAGGGCCTCACCACACATGGAATGGTTGAAACTCAGGTTGTGCCAAGGTGGAGATACCCAGCACAACCACACTGAGATGACTCTCCTCCCAGAAAAGCCCAATGCTGCAGGAACCAGAAGAGGTGGGATCTGGGGATGAGTGAGGGGTTGGAGGATGAGTTCTCGGAGTCTGGTGGGGTGGGGGGAGTGGGAATGCAGTCACAGCGTGGCATGCACACAGACCCATCCTCTCAGTTTAAGGCAGGCAGCTGTCTGGGGCACAAAAGAGCCTCCGCCAGGAACCAGGAACGAACCACCCTGTCACCCTGACCTTGGGCTTCTAGCCTCCAGAGCTGTGAGAAATAGACATTTGTGGCTTAAGCTGCCCCCTCTGTGGTGTTCTGTTGTGGCAGCCTGGGCGGACTGAGGCAGCATTAAGTCTGAAACCCTGTAAATCCTGCCCCCGCTCTGCCTCCTTTGTCTGAACTGGAGGGTTTCTTCACTGCTGGCCTTTTTCATGCCCAAGACAAGAGGTCAGCAAAAAAACCCAGACTGGAGGGGGCGAGGAGCGCAGCTCAGCACTGAGCAGTCAGCATGGAGCATCTGGGCCATGGGGGCCCTCAGCATTGGATGTGAAGGCCCCTTCGGACCCCGAGGGGTGGGACACGATGCCATGGAGCTCCGTGCAGGGCCGGCGGTGGAAGCCGGCCACAGTGTCCCCAAGTTTGTCTGTGGAAAGCCTGGCACTTTCTGATAGGAGCATGGCTGTGAATCCCTTCCACCCTCAGAGAGGATTTCCAAAGCAAAAGGGGTTTCCTGTTGGACTTTTCTTTCTGATGACCAAGCCAACACGTCTTGCTTGGAAGTACTCAAGCATGGCCTTCAGTAAAACGACACCTCAAAGGCAAAAATCAGTCATGTGCTGGGAGAGAAAAAGGCAAGGAGGAAGAATGCTGGGATTCCTTCTGGGGGGGGGGCGGGGGGGGGGGCTGAAACAAAGAGAGAGAAGTGGCTGTTCCCCTGGCTTTGGGAAGCATTTTAAAAGTGAAAAACAGGATTTTGTTTTGTTTTTAAGATTCAAGTGTGTCAAAGATCTCATTTAAGTGTGTCACTGTCCTGGTGATCAACGCAGTATCCGTCGTTGGAATTCCTTGCCCTGGAGCTACGAAAAAATTAGACAGCCTCCTTTACATGAGTGATCAGGGAGAGAGCAGGTGGTTGGCTTCGGGCTGCTAAATTGCATTTCTCTGTTTCAGAAATTCCACCGTCGCGATGTGGCCTGATGAGGCCCCCGTGCACCATTAGCCTGCCGCCCGGGGCCTTTGCCCTCTCGGCTCCTGCCACACTCCCCGGGCCGGCCGCCGGCAGGAGCCACGTACATTATCTCCTTCTAAATTAAAATTGTAACTCGTTCTGTCCCATTTACACAAAGCCTCGGCTTTGACACATGCAATTACGACGAACACAAGGCCAACATGATTGCTAAGGGCTCCAGAAAGAGAGTTTAATCAGAGAACACGGAGTTGTTCCGGCCGACTTATAATTTCACTGCTTGCTATTCCTTTATGTTCTTATGTGTTCAGATAATTAGATACACTGGTTCTTGCTTCCCGAGAGGCTAGAAAGGGCAAAATTCCTATTCTTTTTACATTAAAAAGATTAAATTATAATATAGAAAATCTGTAACTTTGGGGAGAAATGACAAATTCACACTACATTAATTTCAGTGCTTACAAAATGCTAACAATAATTTGTGCATTCTTTCCTCTCTTGTAGGTGCATGTGAATTAATTACCTATCCAATTTCGATGTCTTTCAAGTCAGCTTTCCACAGACAACTCTGAAATTAAAAAAAAAAAAGGTTTGATTTCCACTCACTGAGTGTATGTGTTTCAGATGTTTAACCGTTTAAGCCTTTCCATGGCTACATGAGGACATAGACATTAACAGACATACTTGTATCTGAAACACCATGGGGCAGCGAAGTCCACGGGATGAGTAGTTATGAGGTGAGAGGGCAAATTTCAATCGGATACCTGGCAAATAGGAGCAGACTCACTGTCACCCAAAAGCAGAGGTGGCCGAGCACCCCCAAGCCAGGAGACTCTACAAGGAGGCGTCTCCCAGGGGCTCCAGCCCACAGGGTGTGGGGAAGTTTGTTGGCGGTGGGGAGTCTAGCTTCATTTCTTTGTTCAAACAACAATGGATTGAGGGCCCAACTATGCTGGGCTCCATATTAAGGAACGGGAAGCAGTTCTCTTGGCAAACGGATGGTGGACACCCAGTTCTGCACGGAGTCCTGGAGACACTTAGACATGGTGGCCCTCCACTAAGCTCCCCGCTGTGACAGGGATTGCCCAGGGAAACTCGGGCAGCTAGGAAAGGCTGCAGTGGGAGGCTGGGCTGGGTTCAGTCAAGTCTCCCAAATACCAGTGTCCTCGAAACCTGTGGATGTGATCTCCTCTGGAAATAAGGTCTTTGCAGGTGTGATCAGGCTAAGATGCGGAGATACCAAAATAGGGTGGACCCTAAACCCATGTGACCAATGTCCTTGTGGAAGGCCATGTGGCAACAGAGAAGAGATGGGACTGCTGCACCTACAAGCCAGAGAATGCCAAGGCACTCGGGGAGGCAGGAAGGACCCTCTCCTGCAGCCTCTGGAGGGAGCGTGGCCCTGTGACACTTAATTTTGGATTTCTGGCTCCAGAACTGAGGGAGGATGCAATCCTGTTGTGAGCCACCCAGCCTGCGGTTCCTCTCACAGCAGCCCCAGCAAATCACGCAGCTGGTGCTCACTGTGAGGACTGAGAAACAGAGACACACGCAGAGAGACACGCTGAAGAGAGCTGTGTGAAAACAGAAGTGACGAAGCCACAGGCTGGGACACCAAGCTGGTCGGATGCCTCCAGAAGCCACGGGAAAGGCTAGGGCACATTCTCCCTCACGGCGTCAGAAGGAACCAAACCTGCCCAGACCTTGATCCTGGACTTCTGGCTCCAGACTGAGAGACAAAAATGTCCTGTTGTTGAAGCCACTCAGTTTGGGGTACTTTGTTACAGTCACAGGAGAGAGACTTAATTTAACAAAAGACTTAATTTAGGTTTGGGGGCTCAACAGAGAAGGCCTCTCTCAGAACACAATGTTGAAGCTGACACAGGAGAGCAATTGGGGACTCTGGGCAAAGGGGGACCCCTGGACACAGCACTGGGGGTACACACACCACAAAGGCTGACAGGACTTCCATGGTCCCTCCATGAATAAGAAGCACACTGAAGTTTTATTTTATCCTTGCCTTAGTATAAGGACAGATACATTAATATTATTGATTAAAACATTGCTTTACAGTTCTTATTTTTTTCTAATTCCAAAAGAAATTAAAGCATTTAGTGGGACCCCTAAAGATATCATGGGGCCAAGCTCCGGTCCGTTGGTGTCTAATGAGGGTTCAAAGGGGCTGGCATGCTTGGGAAGAGGACAGGTGACCTCCCCCCATGGCGGGTTCAGGGATGTCCAGAGGGGTTTTGAGAGGAGGGCAGGCATTTGAGCACCCTGGGTCTGCAGGCCAGGCAAGAGGTGACTGAGTATTCCAACCAAAATGCACTGGGAATTGTGTGAAAGGTTTTGTTCTCTTTTTAGGGTCCCATTATCTGTTGTACAGAAAATGGATCCACCGAATGGCTTTCTGCAGCCCAGGCGGGGCCACCAGAATGCACGTGCGCACATGCAAGTGTCTGCCCGCCTTCCTCTGGGTCTGTCCTTCCTGCCTCCTTCGGTGGCACAGGAGGGAAGAGAGGACCGAGTTGGCGGTGCACACGGCTTTCGCATATCCTGGCTGTTTAATCGAGGCAGGTCTCATGGGTAGGCAGTTGGGGCGAGGCAGCCTGTCCTGAGCTTGGCTCTAGCCAGTCCTCCTCGGTGAGTGCTCTGCTGCCTCACAGGCCCAATGTGGGCAAAGCTGAGGAAAACCCAGCTGGAAGTCTCTTGGGCCCCAAAGGAACTTATTTGCTAAAAATCCAGCTGTGGATATGCCTATTGCTGCACCCATGGATCGATTATTCTTGTCTTTCTGTGGACGGGTCCAGGCACAGGCACTGGTTAGGAAGGACCTGGCCTTCCGTCCCTGCTCTCCAAACGGAGATACACATCAGCTGCTTTTCCAGCTCCAGCAACCTGGCTGGCTTCTGAGACCAAGGAGGCGAAGTGTGCAGAAGTGCGCGGAAGTGAAGCGGCACCAGGGGGCGCTGTGGGCTCAGTAACGGCCTGCGCGGACGGAGACTGGAAGCCTCAGAGCTGAGGAGCGGTCAGAACTCCAGGAACCATGTCGGCCCGTGTTTCCGAAGCAGCCTCTGGACTGCAAGGGACTGCCTGGGACTAACACTGCTCACTTTTTGGAAACCCGCTGAAGGACACACAACCCTGGGGTTCAGCAAGAGCCTCAGCTGAACACAAGGCCTGCTTCATTCATCTGCCCCATATAGACAGGGTCCCAATTGTTCACACCCTCCCCTCTCCCCCTCCCCTACCTCACAGCTGGCTTCCTGTGTCCTGACCCAAAAGGTAGGGGAGGGCAGTCACTCATTTCCTTGTCACCTTCTGTATGCTACCCCTCCAGCACATTCCTGCAGGCACATGCACCTGTGAACACACACATGCATGCACAGCCATGGCCACACATGACCAGAAATATGTGTGCATGCTTGCACGTGTATACAAAGACACTTGCATATGAGCACATGTGTGCTCAGATGCATGCAGACAGCCACACATGACCAGAGATACCCATGTGCTTGAACACATGCACACACGGGCATATGCATATTCAGGTGCATGCAGTCACCCCTGACACATGCTCATGTTTGCACACAGGCACAGGCACACTTCCTCACATCTTGCCCATTCCCTCACACACACCTCATGTGCAGATGCCCCCGTCCAGAAGGATGGGGCTCTGGTTGGGGGGTGGAGGCTGAGTCAGAAAGGCCAGAATAGGCAGTTCCCCACTCCTTGCCACCCCTTGTACCTTTGGCATCTGCTTTAGAGCAGCCTTTTCCTGGACCAAGACAGGAAGACAAAAGACACCCACACTCCTCTGTGCCAGGTCCTGGTCCTGCAGATAATCGTACACACATGCAGTTGGGGTACCCCCACACCCAATGCTCCCCACCTCCTCCCTTCCCTAGAGAGCCCAGATGCTGGAGTTTGGATGCTGTCCACTAGAGGGCGGTGTTGGCTGCAATGCTGGGTCCTGGGTCCTGGGTCCTGGGTCCAAGGACAGGCTTCAGTCAGCTCAGTGTTCTGTGCCTGGGCCTGGGCCACCACCGCTCTAACTACAGAAACAGAACCTGCCTTTTGTGGCAGGACACCTGCCATTGTACTTGGAAAGGCTGGAGACCCTCAGTCTACACTGATCCTCCCTGCTGAACCAGATCCTGTCACTGTAACCTTCTAATTTGCTGTTATTTGAAGGGTGGTACCCACACATCCCAGCAAGGGCTCTGGTCCTTGTTAAAACTCAGCTTCCTGGGCCCCTGCTGACCAAATAGGACTTTTAGGCATAGGCCTGGAACCCTGTATTGACCATAGAGAGTCTGGGTGAGGGTCAGAGTCCAGCCTGGTACAGGGGCTACTTTCCCTGTCCCAATGCCCACACCAAGGGAACAAATGCCTTCACACCCCACCTGCAGGGCTCCTCATCCAGACAACAGGTGGCCTGACCTCCAATGCACAGTCTCCAGTTGTGAAGGGAGGGAAAGGTCCCTTGGTCAGCATCTCTAAGCATGCTGTCCCCCCTACTCCTACCCTGGTCCCCTCCAGGCCAGGCCGTGGGCTGTGAGGGGCTGGGGAGGGCCAGGGGCTTTCCTCTCCTCCTGTAGGAAAGCTGGTATCTTGCCATCATCCCCAGGAGTCCATGCGAATAAGCAGTTAAAACACATGCACCCAGGAGACGGCTGGGAAGCAGCAGGCCTGCCCACAATTGTGCAGACAGCGGCCACCACAGGTCACAGCTATGGATCCGAAGGCATTTGGGGGAAAAACAGACTCAGGTGGTCCACTGCTGTGCTCTCTTCTGCCTGATGGCAGATCGTCAGTTCCCTCGTGAAGGTCCCCCACTCCTGGTACCAGACAGGGAAGTCCACCAGCCCCATCACACAGATGAGGAGGGGTCCACCAGACACATCGACCACGGCCCTTGATCCCCATTGTCCCCATGTGTTTACCTTCCCACAACTTCCTGTCCCTCTCCTTTGTCTTGTCACTTGCCTTGAAATTCATCGTCCTTTGTCCAAACAGCATGAAACCCCCTCACCAGCTGTTTTTCTCAAGAGTTTCTCTTCTTTGTATGAACTCCCCTCCCCCAGCCACATAAAACTAAAATCAAATAAACGTGTGTTTTTTTTTCCTGGGAATCTGTCTTTGCAGACCTGGAGCCCTGCAGGCCACTAGGGGCCAGGGTAACAGAGACTCTGAGTGTGTTCGCTATGGCTCTGGAGCTGTCACATAGTCATCTTATCGGATTGTATTTACCACCCTTGAAAAATGTCAAAGCCATTCTTAGCCCCTGGGCGCACGGACCCAAGCCACCGGCTGCCTTTTGACCACCTGACAATAGGTGGCCCACCTGGCCACCCCGACATCACCCACACAAGAAAGTCCTAAAGGCAGAATCATTCTAGGCCAAAAGGTACACAGTTTGAAAGCTTTTGATACATTTGCAAATTCCTCTCCAGAACAATTACACTGATTTGTGTGTTCACCAGCAGCCCCGAAATGTAGTCCCCTCTGCATATCTGCCAATATTGGCCACTACTGTCTTTAAACAAGTCGCTAATTTTATAGGCAAAAGCCCGATTGTATCTCGTATCTTCTTGGCTGATTGTGAGTCTGCTCGCACCTTTAACTCATATCTTCCTACTTGTGGTGCAGATCGGTCCCTCTGTCATAAGCCTCACAAGTGTGTTTCCAGTTTGTGTTGGCCTTTGTTTTGTTGTGGTGTTTTGAGCTGTCAAAGGTTTTAATTTTGTGATCCAAGGAGTGGTTTTCAAAGCTGCACCTCAGAAGCTCCAGAAGAAGCACACCTTTGGGGCTGGATTCGTGGGGGGGGGGCCTGGGTACCCCACTGATGCTCCAGAGAGAACAAAACTCTTATCTGTTCTGTGAGGAAGAGGTTCCACAGTAAAAAGCAAATGAAAACAAAAAGCTTCCTCATCTGAAGCATGTTTGTCCATTTGTCATGACTGCATTTAACCCTTACACACATGGATATGCGCATACACAATCACAGACACACACACATACCTACACACATACATCCATACACATGTACATATCCACAAATAACACACTTGCAAACTCACACTCACACACATGCATACACAGGTGCACAAATAACGTGTGTGTGTATGTGCACACACTCACACCTGCTCCCACACACATTGACATACCCTCATACACATATACACATACTTCTTTGGGGCTTGGCCTGCAGCCTTGGGGTGCCTTGGGGTGCAGGCCCAGTCAGCCACCTAGCCATCCTAACTCCAACGACCCCAGGCCAGAGGAGTGAGGATGGCTGAGGGGTTGGGGGTGGGCCAGCAGGACACCAGGCTGGGATAACAGGAGTCTGGACATCACCTGAAGAGCAGGGTGCAGGTGTGAGGAGACTCACAGAAGTGCAAGCATTCTGGCTGTAAGAGGAAGAACTGATTAAAGTCTCACACAACTATTAACAGCCGCAGCTCCTGATCTGCAGGGTTAGAAGGTGACTTGTTTGTTTAATGTGATCTCTTACAAACTCTACCTCAACTACACTTGAGATGGGAACTGGAATGCACCAGGGTGGGGGCTCCTTGATCCATCCCGCCCCCATCCCTGGGCTGGAGTCCACTTCAAATGCTGTGGTGGGTCACTTCTGCTTCCCTCTCTATGTCCTGAACTGTGGCGGCGAGCAGTTTTGTTTACAGTTACATCTTCCTCTTTCGTGGCCATTACCCATCGTCGGCCATTCTTGAGGAGTGGTAGGGCCCTGGTCACGGCCCACAGGCATCAAGAGCATCTGCCTGGTACTTTCCCATCAGGCTGATCAGCCCTGGCCTTGCTGCTGCTCTCCCAGAGACACCAGGAAGGTTGGCAAGCGCCCCAGATCTACCCAGTGGAACAGGCTGGAGGCAACCAGAATATTGAAAAGCAAGCCCCCAGATAGTACAATGCATGAGGACCGCAGGAAGGGTGCAAGCTGGGGGTGACTGCAGGTCTGCCCTGGCCCAGGTGCTGCGGAAGCCCAGCTGCTTCCCATCCTAACTCCCCACTTGCCACACGGGGGCGCTGCAAGCAGGGTTTTCCCAGAGGTTCCCCTGTGATTTCAAGTTGAAACCAACACACATTAGAACAGAGGAAAAAATAAAAAATTGAAGAATGAGAGTCAATAATAAAACTTTAAGTTCTGTTTTAAACCTTGACCTCTATTCCCAGCATTTCATTGTAAAACTCCGGATAAAAACGATGTGTGAGACATGTATTTCATGGCTCAGAAAGACCCTCTAAAATGTCATGGAAATTGCAAGTTACTAGATAAAATAAGCATAATCCCATTTAAAGATTTTATTTTTAAAACATTTTTTTAAATAGTAAAATTGGGGCCCTGGCTGGTGTGGCTCAGTGGATTGAGTGCTGACCTGCGAACCAAAGGGTCAACGGTTTGATTCCCAGTCAGGGCACATGCCTGGCTTGTGGGCCAGGTCCCCAGTGTGGGGCACGTGAGAGGCAACCACACACTGATGTTTCTCTCCCTCTCTGGCTCCCACCCTCCCCCTCTCTCTAAAAATAAATAAATAAAAGCTTTTTAAAGAACAGTAAAGTTGGTACCTGTAGTATTCTCTGAGTGGAGAATCTGGATGACTTTATTTTCTAATCTTTGCATATATACCCTCCAGGTTCTTTCTACAATGAGTAACTTTAACTGACCACTACTCTTTGAATCTCGAACACCCTCAGAGAAGCTGTCAATTGCCAGGGAAGAGTGTCCCAAAGTGACCCTTTTGGAGGGGTGAGGATTGGGGACCCCAGGAGTTCCCATCCCAGCAGTCCCATTAAAGACAGTGTATTCCTTCTCCACTAGGCTGTGCTGGTTGCCTGGGCTGCTCAGACACCACCCTCCCATCCCCTTGTCACTCAGGAGTGCCCTGGTGGTCACGTGACCCAGTGCCTAATCTGTGAGCATGTCAGCTTTGCCGCCAGGAGCCTGGAGAAACGCAGATGTGGGCCTACCCCACAACTGCTCAGTCAGACCCACATTCCAACGTGACCCCTGCTGACTCAGGGTCACATGGACGCTGGCACAGAGCCCTCCCTGGGCTGGAGCACTCCACCCAGGCCCAAGTGACACATCCCCCTTCCCTGTGAACTCAGAAGATGGTGCTGTCTTGACTGGGGAGTTCCGTGAACAGGGACCTCAGGCCCCACCCAGTCAGCCGCTCCCCTAAGTATCTGAGAGAGGTGTGAGTTCCCAGCTGTCACCAGGCAAGACCCAGCCAGGGACCAGGAAGATTTGGTTCTCCCCTTCTTGACCTGTCTACCCAGGGGTACCTGCCCACCTTCCTCAGAGGAATCAGGTCCCAAGCCTCAGGGGCTGTTGGGAACATAAGGAGGGGCCTGGAGAACTTGTCATACCTGGTTTACTTCTCTGAGGGCCCTTCATTCGTCCTTAGATGGAATGTGACCCAGGCTGCATGGAGGGCTAGAAGGAGTGTGTTCCTGGCAGGGCCTGGGGACAGTGACCTGTGGGATGCTGATGGCGGGGGTGATGGGAGGGAGGAAGCAGTCCTTAGCCACCAGGGGCCTCAGAGCTGAGGACTGGTGCCAACCTCAGTAACCCATCCAAGGGACACACAGAACACCTGGGCCACCTGGAGGCTGGCTTCCTAGGTCTGTCAGCCGCTGACCGCCATTCCTCGGAACTGCCTCCCATGAGCTCACCTGAAAGTCTCTTTCTCGATACTCTCACGGCCTTCATTACAGGTAGAATTGTGCACCCCTCCCCCACACGCACACGGAAGTTCGTATTCTGAAGTCCTAACTCCCAGCACCTGGAGCTGGACTCGACAGAGGCAATCAAGGTAAAATGAGGTCATCATGGGGGGCCCTATTCCAACGAGACTGGCGTCCTCATAAAAAGAATGTCACTGAAGATAAAGGGAGAAGACGGCCATCCACACACCAAGGAGGGAGCCCTGGAACAGAGTCTCCCTCACTGTCTACAGAAGGAACCAACCCTGTCAGCACCTTGATCTTGGACTTCTAGCTTCCGGATCTGGGAGTCAGTAGATGTCTGATGTGTAAGCCCCCGTTTGTGAGGGGCTTTGGGATGGCAGCTTTGACGCAGTGGTGCCTTATGACGCAGGTCTGCCTTTGACGTGGACCCTCAGACGAGAGGAGCTTGGAACAGAGATTCAATATGCTGCCCTGCTCGGCCTTGACTCCTCAAGGACAGGGACCAAGCTGCACCCATGCAGGCTCCCCGGGCTTGTGTTTATGGAGTTAAAGCAGAAGGTGCTGGCAACTCTTGAGTCCTGTTCAGGTCCTTGACAGGAAATGAGGGAACACAGTCCCCAGCTCCCCGAGACATGGGTGTGGTTTGCATTCCAGCCTTGCTTTGTGTTTGGGATTGTCAGCCCGCTCCGAGGACCAGGGCAGTGGGCATAAGGACGCCATGCTGGCTTGCACAGCAACCACTTGCAGCACGCGTGTTTGATCAGGGCCAGCAGGCCCTGAAGGGCTCCTGGTAGCTGGCTCCTTAACCCACAGCGCTGCAGACATGGCACCTGCCTAGTCAGTGTGGTTAATACCCAACCTGACAAACCCTGTGGACATCACCTCCCACCATGGGGTCCCCATCAGCCTGTGAGACACTGGCCCACACTCGGAGCAGGGGCACTGCCCTGAGAAATGGTCACTGAGAAAGTGGGACTGGTTCTCAGGATGAGAAAGAGAGTCTGTTCCGTGGCTATGCAAGACAACCATAGGCACTGTGGACCGTTCAAAACGTGGCCCGCTCTACCACCTCCTCCTCTCCCAGTCGGGCCCTCCTTCCCACGGTGACTCCCCCGGGGCCTTACGCATCAGCGTGGCCTCAGTCTCCCCAAGCCCTGTACTGGAACTCACATGGGTACAGCACCACTTCCCCATGTGCGTTTCCATAGGCCTACCCTCTTCTTCCACTCTTGACCACAGGCCCCTTGCAAATACTCCCACAGCCGGGACGACCAGGGCCACCGGGCATCTATCTTACGAAAGAGGAAACCAGTGCAGGGAGCGGTTACAACCTGCCCGTGTCCGCCCACGAGGAGTCAGAGCCCAGGAAGATGAAGCCAACTGACCGCAGGCCTGGGCACAGCGTGTTTATGGAGCTAAAGCAGAAGGTGCTGGCAGAGCACAGAAGGAGCTGGTCCACTTCACGACAAGCTGCTGTGTGGCTGGTCTCGAACACATCCCCCATCCACCGTGCACAGGAACCTGCTCATTCCAGCCAGACTTCAGTGACCACACCCCGCCAAGGCCAGTGGCCCAGGGAACACGCCTCCAGATCAGCTCCTGTGCACACAGGAAGCAGGCTGCCCCAGGCCCTTGCACAGCCTGGCTGGTCTGCAGTTCCAATGACCCCCACCTGCTGCATGAGCACACCCCCCAAGGTGCCACCCTCACCACAAGCCAGTGTGGCTTATCTCCTGGCATCACCAGGTTCCTTCCAAGTCACACTGCGCCTGCTGCTGAGTCCCAGGAACCACCTGGGCTGCCCTCCCCCAGCTGGGAGAGCCTGTGCCCAAACGGCAAAACACAGCCAGCCATCCACACGAGGACCTCCCCACTCTCAGACACGCTTGAGCACCTTAGTGAGGCTCTACCCCCATGTGGCCCCTTCAAAGCTTCCTTCAAGGAACTCAGGTCACCTTCTCATTCACTCAGGGAAGGGCAAAGGCTTGGGGCACAGCCAAAGTGCCCTAGAGCCCTGACACAGCAGCTCCTGCCAACTCATGGGGTGAGAAGAGGTGGCCACGGGCGTGAGCCACTGCCGGCCCTAAAGCTCTGGCGGAGGAAGAGCCAGGTGACAAAATGTTTGTAATGTTCAGAAACGGCCAGATGAGCAGAAAATACTGATGCTGTGGACAGAGCTTCAAAGGCTGGGGCAGAGCTGGGGACAATGAGCCTCTCCAACAGTCCCAGACATTGCCCTGGGCTTCCCAGGGTGGACGGGAGTCTCGGGCACACCCATTGCTGCCTCCTGAAAAGATCCTGGCTGCCCTCAGTGTCTGAGGGTCCCAGGAGCAACTGTGCCTAAGAGCTGGGACCCTTGGCTGGGGGCGAGGGGCGGGAGTTAGGTCTTGACAACTCAGAGTCAATAACCAAACAGGTCTGGGTCCCGTGTTCATAGGACCTCTGTCCGGCTGCCGTCGGTCATCTTCACTTCCCGCAGAAGCTGTGTCACAGGGTTCATGGGGTCAAGGAGCCAATGAGGAGCCCGCAAACCTGCACACCTGCAGAGACTTGGTGTGCCCAGGTGCTCCCAGGTGAGACATTTCCCAGGCCCCCTGCACCACCCTTTTGGTCATGGCATTTGGGCCCCTGTACAGGCCTGCTCCCAGGCAGCACCCCCACTTCCTCCCTATTGAGCCGATGGACCCACACAGTGTGTTGGGGTGCCTGTCCCCAGATCCCAGGCCGGCTGCGTTCTCAGTACTTCAAGGGCAGCAAAAAGTCACATAGTTGCCTCTGGGCTACCCACACTTCCTCTGCACCCTCTCGGGAGGCATGTAGTGGCTGTCGGGAGCCAGGGACACCTGCAGGTAGTGGTGGGGCATCGCTAGGCCCCTGGGATTCAGGTGGGGCTGGATCCAGCTGGGGCATGTTCAGAGGATCTACGGGAAGCCTGGGGTTCTGGGAAGCAGAGTGGGCCACAGTCACATGAGGGTTTCCAGGGGGCTGGCAGCCCCTCCCCCAGGCCCTTCCTACCATGTGGTCACTGAGGAGACCCTCCCTTCAGGAGGAGGTCACACCACTCCTGCAGAGACCCACAGGCTCTGGACCAGCCCCACAGAGTGCAGCCAACCTGGAGGCAGGCTCTCCTCCCGGGCAGGTGTGGGAGACTCTCCACAGGCCTGGGGCCGACTCCCAAAGCTTTCCCCTGTCACCACGTCAGTCCCCAGCCCAGCATGGGGAGGCTCTGGCCTTGGTGTGAACTTCCTGGTTGGTGTCCCGTCGCCTCCTTGCTGGCTTTACCAGGTGGTTTTCTAAGGTCAGGCACCTCTCCAGGCAGAAAGCAGGGTTGTTTTCTACCCAAGAACTATGAAAAGAGTAAGACCAAGTCCATAAAAGATGACTAAATTCAACTACATCTGAGGAGTCAAAAATTTGGCGCCAGTGCAAAAGAGAAAATCAAAATTAAAGACACTGGAGAGACGGGGAAAAATATTTGCAGGGTGTTGGGAGTAGTGATCGTAATATGTTTCTGCAACATATTTTGCAAAATCAGTAAAGACAAGAACTCAGTAGATGAGAGAAAGAAATGACTCAGAGAAAGGAAATGTGCACGGACAGCATGCGCGGGAAACATGCTTGACTTCAGCCACAGGGGAGCACAGTCAGTGTGCGTCTTGCTCACGTGAAGTGACCATCTCCAGAGACGCAGGGACCAGGGGCAGGCGTGCGCCCCCTCCTGCAGGTGAGCGAGTGCCTCAGCTCCACCAGGAAACTGCCCTCTATGGGCCTCAGTCACTGCCTGTCTCTGAGGCTTATCTCAGCCTCTCCGAGCCTCACCTTGGGCCCACGGCTCCTGGACTGTGCAGGACAAGCAATGTCCCAAGGAGCTCAGCTGTGGTGGGCTTTTCTCTAAAGAGAGATTGGGGGCAACGGGGGGCGGGGCGGCGGAGGGGGCAGCAGAGCTTCGAACAACTGGATTTTTCAGGATACACAAGGTTACAGCCTTCTGGTTAGAGGATGTCTTTCTGTAGCAGCCCAGCCCTGAAACAGCAGGTACAGGTAAGCAAGCACAGGTGTGTCCTTCAGGCAGCTGTGTTTTCTTGTTCGTCTGCTGTGTAAACAGGCCGCCACCTCTAGCGGGGTCACAGACCCTCACCAAGTAGCATGTATGTGAGCTCCTGGGTGTGAGAGGGGGTGGGGGCTGGGTGTGGTGGCGAGGCGTAGGGTCCAGGCCCGCGTGGAGCAGAAGGGAGCAAGAGGAGAAACAGGGGCCGGAGTCAGGATGACATGGAGCCAGAACTTCCTGAGATCACAGAAGCCAGAGGGAAACTTGGGAGCCCGCCAGGAGTGGGATCCCCAGGGAGCCCCGTGGCAGCCTGTGGGCTGGGTGTTACTATGGCCCCAACTTTACAGTGAGAAGGCCAGACAGAAGTGTCGTCCTGAGGTCCCACACCACAGACCCGGTGAAGCCCTGACATACGGCAGCAAGCGCCTCCCTGGACCAAGAGGGAGTAAGGGCAGTGAGCCAGGGAAGACGGCAGACCCCAGGCTGGGCTCGCTGCGCCCCTGCAGTGGCCCTCCCTCCCTCTGTATTTGGGTTCTGCTCTACAATGAATGCACTTGATTCGTGCAGTCAAAGGTGTGCTGGCCAACATGTGCCAGCTACTTTGTCCCCCCAGGCGGCAGGCAGGGGTGGAGCCGGCCTGTGACGCGCACTGCATTTACCCAGGGCTAGGAGAATGTGCTTATCTGCCAGGCCAGACAGGGTGATTTTTCCTAAATTACCAACCAGACAGCAGCCACCCCGGAGCAGCTTGTGACTCAGGCCTCCCAGCCACACACCGTCCCCTCAGGAGCCCACTACCACTTGTCCTGACAAAGCCAGTGTCGGAATCTGGTGCTGCAGCTGGTTCATGTGCGTGGAGCGGCCTGTCGTGCCCAGGCAGGATTCCGGCCGATGTCCAGCAGGAAAAAAGCTGAAGGAACTGCAGGGAGTGAGAATAAGAGGCAAGGGGAGACACAACGGGCATGAAAGAGGGGACACCTCATCTTGGGAAGAGCACTTCTGTTCTAAAGAACTTAGGTGACAAACCATATTGAATTTCAGTATTTGGAAGAATTGCTAACAATGATGAATAACTTTAAACTGAAATATGTGTATACACAAGAACTGAGTGTAGGTCAGGAACTCTGTGTTCTGTGAGCAGAATAATTAATAACAATTAGACTTCAACAGGTTTCCCTCAGGGTCTCGCAGTCAGTGCCCACCCTCACCTACCCTTCTGACGGCTTATGACACCCTCATTTTGGGTGCCCACCTCCCCGGCCAGACCCTTGGCTTGCTGGCAGTCTGCTGCCCCGGGTGGGCACAGCCAGAGTCGGTGCCAACTCTAACTGAAGACTGAGGAACAGCCTTTTACAAAAATGTCCACCGGGGCCTACGGGAGATGATGACTGATGTCTCGGATTTGCATACTGAAAGATGTCTAGAATACTTGGAACCCTTTAAAGACATTCTCATGGAAGAGACTCTGCCTCACAGACACGTGGGGACCACCTAGGGAGTGAAGGCCTTGCCAGGAAGGCACAAGCACCCTGTAGAGTCCACTGATGAACATGAGACAGAGGACGGAAGAGCCCACCCATCCAGAACATGCCTCAAGGTCCAGCAATGGTGGGGAGTGGGGTTTAGACACCAGGAAGAATGGGGAGCGGGTATAAGGGAGAAGAAAGCTAGCTCATGGGAACCAAGTTTGGCTGAGCCCTAAGATGGGGAGCAAGGAGAGAGCAGAGGCGGGGGTGACTTGGGGGGCAGGGCTGAGGACATCAGCAGCGCAGAGACTCATATTTCTATTCCAGAACCATACACTCATCAATAACAAACCCCCACCCACCCACAACCCTTCCAGCTCTGACCGGCCTGAGGTGGGGAAGCCCAAATAAATAACATGTTAGGAAAAGTCATGAAAGAATCAGAAAAGGCAAACACCTGATGACGGGTGCCCCATCTAACTTCAGCTCCGGGCCTTTGGCTCCATCCCTTGTGTTGGCGCAACTGCCCAGGCCCTTGGCTGTAGGAAACTGGTCGCAGTGCAGATGGTCCTGCCCTGTTGGTATTGACCAGTTTTCTGCCCAACATGCCATCTGCAGTATTTTGGAAGGAAAATCTGGGGCCAGAATGACATGATGCTTCTCCAGAGAAAATGTGCAGCAGCCTTCAAGGATGGGGCAGCCTGCTAGGGTACCTGACGTGACTTCACTGACACTCTGCACTTGTCACACTCACTGAGAGACAGTATGGCAGGTGTGAAGCCTCAGGGAGTGCAGGCTTTTCTGACAGGTTCATGTCGTACAGTCACTACTCTGAGACGCACACATCAGACTGATGGCCCCGTCTCTGGAACACAGAGCATTGGTTGAAAAGTCGTGTTTGGACCCACTGACCTGTGGAACAGTTTACGCACATTTGATACCTGGTGTCTTGGGCCACAGGTGCTGGGGGCCACTTCCCTGTGGACAGAGTAGCCTAAGGGACAGTGGTCATGCACACACCAGTGCCCCAGGTGAAATCGGGGAAACCTGTTTCTCCTCTTTCTTCACCTCCTGGGGATGCCTAGGGGTGGGTGTCCTGCCCTAAGAGAGGACCCACCATGCAGCCAGCCCCCTCCTCTAGGAGAGGAAGGGCATCCTTTACTCAGAGGAAATGGGGACCAGCCCCCAATCAGGCCATTCATGTTCTGGAGAATGTGGGAGCGAGTGACTCTCTCCTGGTCTCAGCGTGATTAAAAGCCGCTCAGCTCTGGGTCCGGACATCGCCCTCTATGAGTCATCTCAGCCTCGCCATCTCGAGACTGGTAGGCATCAGGGGGAGGACCCACCAACGGGGGGAAGCTATGTTTTCTTACCCTGACGCCAGGGCTGGTTCTCAGTTGGTGGGACCAACCATCCCAAGTGCAGGGATGGGGAGGCTTCTGGAACTCGGGACTTCCGTGCTGAAACCAAGGTAGCGGCAGGCAGAAGGGGCCACCCTGTACCTCTGAAGAACAGATGGGGCCCGTGGGGTCATCACCAGGCTTCTGGCTTTGGTCTCACCTCCCTGGGCACGCCAGGCGGCTGCAGCTCCCACATCCCATTCCATCTGCTCTCTGTCATCTGTCACCTGCCTTTTGACTCATGACCACAGTGTTGTTCGTCCTGAGGACTCTCAGAATAGAATTCTCACCATGCTCTCTCTTCTTTAGAAATTAATCTATCCGCGGGAGAATATCACAGCACACTGGGTCGAGTCTGCTGACAAATATCTCAGAAAGCTACCATAAGGCTCCCAATTGCTCTAAGTAGTTAAGTAACTTAGAAAAATCAGAAATGCGTGAAGAGCAAGCAGGTGGTGGGGAGGGGAGTCAGGGCATCTCTTCCAGAGGGATGCCTGCAATTTTTAAATTCACATTAAAGAGCATTGAGACGTTCCAGCATCCTGCATGACTCCAGCCGAGAACGCATGGGTGGTCTGACCAGCCGCTCGGCGAATCTGTGAACTAAGTTGACCATTGTCTGAGGCATCAGATGACCGAGTGAGTAGAGCAAAGTAAAGACTTCGAGCGGCAGCGCCAATGCCATCCTGCTGCGGAGCCTGTTCTCTGGCTCCTGAAAGTGCCCCCAGTGAACCCACACGATGTCTCCTGCGGAGAAGAGGCTCCTTGCTGTTCACCTGTCAGAGAAGCGTCCCTGAACCAGCACCTCAGTGGCCCCGTACCCATTGGTTGAGGGCAACTGGAAGTACCAACAGCAAAAACTTCACTGTGAAGGTTCTGAGACCCGGGAGTCTCTCCCTTTATTAAAAACAGTCTGCAATTTATAAAAATCGTCTGTGTAAAAAGCCCCAAATGTTTATATACTCTATTTCATTATTGCCTCTCCTGATTTATTTTAGAAGTTATCAGAGGTGCTCACTACATGTTTATCTAGAAAGATGTTCGTCTCAGAATTCATTATAATAAAGAAAACTTGTAAATAGTCTAAGTGCCTTACTGTAACATTGTAATAAAATACATATACAGTAAAATATTATGTAGCTATAGTTATTACTTACTAAACTTCATAAACATCTTAAATGCTTCATAAACAATTTATGTAGAATTTCTTGTTTTGTATGTGTGGGAATGGTTAAGTGAGTGAGTAATCAGGAAAATAGCCAGATAATTTAGAAAGTAATTTCTTTGCTATTTTATTAACTCTCACTAAAAGGCAATGTTTCTTCTCCTCCCTTTTCCTGAGACAATTCTCTTTAATTGGCCCATCAGTGCTGATTAGAATGTTATGAAGTGCTCCCAGGTACTGCTGGGAGTTAGGGCAGCCCAGGCCAGGCTCTGTTCTCCACACACCCCTTGCCTCGGAGCTGTGCCCCACAAACACCTGCCCAGAGGAGGAGCAATGCTGTTAGAAGCGCTTTCTCACCATCCCCTACAAGACCCTGAGGACCAAGTCCCCATTGTGCCCCTACCCTGCTCTGCTCCGCCCCTGAAGAGGTCCGAGGCCACAGGCATGTTCCCAAGTCACACCACAAGGCTGCACCAATCACCTGGGACAGAAGGTCCCATGTCCTCCCCCCACCCCACAAGGGCCCTCCCAGCTCTTTTGCCCAGGGTCCCCCACCCTGGTAACTCTCCAACCCCATCACGACCCCAGTCACTGCCCCTACCACTGCTTCACTGCCCCGCAGCCTCCTGGAGGCGCCGACCTGGCCAGCAGTGTAGGGCATTCGAGGCCCCAGCAGAGCCCCTCTGCAGAGCCAGCCAGGCCTCTCGGGGCAGCTTAGAGAGGTTCACCCAGCCTCCTCCCAGGTGCTGCCGGCCACGCACACCCCACACGTGACTGATGTCAGAAGACCGATGACACCGCATGTCCATTAGGGCCACCAGCTGGAGCTCTCACACCTGAATGGTGGGAATGCAAGATGGTGCCTTCTCTTTGAGAAATGATCTGGTAGCTTCTAACAAAATAAAAGGCTTAGCTGCCCGGGGACCCATCAGGCCACCGCTATGTGCTCACCCAGGAGCAGGCCAGCGGCGGAGCAGTGTTCCCGGCGCTTCATCCACGGAAGCCCCAAACTGGAAACCACCCAAGTGTCCGTCAGCAGTGGGAGGAGTGGACAGACTGCAGCCGCCCCCCCCGCCCCGCACGATGGGAGCTGCGCAGCACGGAGGAGGTGCGGCGGTGGACGCAGCCGCAGCAGCGCCACACCGCCCGGACGTCGCCTTATATGCCCTGCTGCTTCTCCATTGCTGCATAACTCGTCACCCCAAAGCTTCGTGGTTTAAAGCAACACCGAACGCTTATCTCACGTGGGTTCTAGGGGTCAGGAATTCCAAAGTGGCCTAACTTGTTGGTTCCAGTTTCATGCCCCTCAGGAGGCTGCAGAACAGATGTTGGCCAGATGTCTGAAGGCCTGACAGGGCTGGGGGGCTGGCCGTGGGGTACTGCCCACACGGCTGGGGGCATGGACCTCGGTTTTCATCACAGAAACTTCTCCCTGGGGCTCTTCATTTGTTTCCACACTGGCTACAAGGGCAGGCCTCTCAGTGTAGGAGGAACCGCAAGGGTTATAATTATAAAATGACCAGGAGGTGAGGTCACTGGTGCCCACCATGGAGACCAGCTACAACTACATATCACGTGTTTCCAGTTTTTGGAACTCAAGGTCAGGCAATTCTCACCCACGGGCCAGAGTCCACAGCAGGGGCTCCCACTCCTGAGGGCGGTGTTTGCTGGGGCAGGGGGGTGAGACGGAGGTTATGCTCTGTATCTTGGACAGGGCGGGGACTGCTCAGGCAAACTGAGCTAAACACTTACACCCTGTGCCCTTGGCTGTCTGTAAGCCCGCTACACTTTGATCAAAACATAGAAACTGAAATGCACAGTGTGGTAAGCAGTGTGACGAGGCTGCAGGAAGCGCCCCATGGAAGGCCAGACCGCAGGAGCAGAGGCTCTGAGTAGGGCGGCCGTGGAGGAAGGCCAGGGCTTCAGGGCTCTGGGGAGGGTGGGGAAGGTTTGCCGACTCTGCGGAGAGACCAGACTCCGGGCCGTGAGCTCCGTGACCCTCCTGGCAGATGGCACTCAGGGAGGCTACGTGGAGAGACCCTGAGAAGGCCTAAAGTGAGAAACGCCAGCCAGCCCTTAGCTGCTCCACAGGATTCCAGCCCAGCCAACATCTGACCCTGAGACAGACCCACAAATCTGTGAGTGATGTAACATGGTTTTTAAAAGCCGCCGGGTTTGTGGAGCTCCCTGAAGCAGGACCCTTGTCTTCCCCTGCTGGACACGCCAGAACCCAAGTATGTTCACGACACTTTCTGCTGGGACAACAAACATGATTTGACTGTTTTGAAATCAGTATAAAAGTTCTGGGATGCCTGTAAACACTCAGAGTGAGAAGAACGGGTTCTGCGCCTGTCAGAACGCCAGGCTGTGAGGACTGAGTCGCTGTTGTCACAGATAACGATCTCGTCGGAGAAACTAGAGACCTCGAGGAAGAAACAGAGGCGTCTGGCTGCCCAATGAACCTGACTGAGGTAGACGGGGCCAGCTGGCCTCTGCAAGCCTCAGTTCCTTCACCTGTTTCGTCCGAGATCAAAAGGCAGCCCCTGGTCTTTGGCGTGAACCAGGACCCTGAGGGGCAGGTGGCAGGCATGGCTCTGAGCTCACACAGAGGATGAGGACACGGTGGGGGTCGCAGGAGCGTAGTGAGAAAGTAACCAGTAGGCTGAGGGGACTCTGAGACTGGAACAGAGGGGTCAGAGGAGGCCTGGGGACAGGTGTGGCTAACACCTGAATTTTGCCTTGTGGTTCTGAGAACCCTAGCATGTCCATCCCACATGTCCATGTGTAACTACCGTTGAACAGCCACCCGGCAGGCTACAGAGCAGACCCATGGGTGTTTGTCTGGCCTGGAGGGGGTAGCCAGCAGCCCTGAGTAGTTGCCCCCCCTGAATGATAGGCAGGATCTCCAAAGGGTGAGCATCTGAGTGTCCCGGGGCCACTGTGACAAATTACCACACACAGCAACAGAAATATATCCTTTCCCATTTCTGGGGGCCAGAAGTTTGACATGGAGATCCTGCTCCCTCCCAGACTCCCTCGGGCCTGCCCGCCTCTCCCAGCTGCTGGTGCTCAGGCGCCCCGGGCTTGTGGCCGAGTCGCTCCAGCCTCTGCTTGTCTTCACGTGGCTTCTCCCTGTGCATGGCTCTAATCTCCTCTGCCTCTCTCTTGTAGGGACACTGGTGATGCATTCAGGGCCAACCAGTTAATCCAGGATAAGCTCATCCCAGATCTTTAACTAAATCACATCTGCTGAATCACATTTCTCCTATTTAGAGAAAGGTCACATTCACAGGCTTCGGAGAGCAGGACGTGGACATGGCACCCACCACAGGGAGGGTGTGCTAGCTCACAGGACGGCCATGCCAGTGCATTCCTAGCTATGAACAGCACAGAGACAACTCGGCCCAGATCAGAAGCTCAGGAACCTTTGTAAGGGCCTCAGGGGGTCTCCAAATTCTCAGGGAGGCTGGAGACAGAGGGTCAGAAAGTAGTACCAAGGGGAAGCAGGAGGCCAGAAACCAGTCAAGGTCCAGAAACAGCTTGGGTAGAGGTCCTACCTTGGCCACAGGACTCCAGGACCTCCTAGTGACCTGGTCACTCTTCCTGGAATGGACTCTGCCTTGCACCTGTGTGGTGGGCTGAGGGACCCGATGCCTGTGAAGCCCCAGGACATGCAGGACCTTTCGTGATGGGACCCTCCAGGTGGGGCTTCCTCGACCAAATGTATGTGGAGCCCAGTTCTCAGGTAACAGGAGAGAGCACAGGTCACGGGCAAGTCATGGTCAATGCAGCATCGCTCAACTATAAGGAACGAAAACCCCAGGATATGAAGACTTGGGAGCCCCCCACCTGTGGGACCCAAGCCATGCCGTTGGAGAGCAACTGGTGAGGGGGAGGGGTGCCTGGGGAGCTGTCCCACCTCACTGCCGCTGGGTCCCACCTCCCTGGCTGGCCGGGCTTCCTCCTTTACCAGAATTTGTGTCTCTGTATCTCAATGCTGCTGACCACTGACCCACAGGAGTCTGAACAATGGGGTCCTGGGTGGTGGGGTCCAGAAACCCCACCAGAGTGTGTGTCTGCTGACCTGGTTCAAGGACATGCATCTGCTGACCTGGTTCCCACGGTGGATGCCTGTACTATGAATGCAGGAAGGGGATCAGAGGCAAGAAACCCAAAATGACAAATCCGTCCTCTGCAAACGCCAAGGCTCTACTGCCAGGCTGCCCCAGAGACAGGAGGCAATCCACGGACGGAAACAGCTAACCTTTCAAACTGTGCTCTCATCTGTCACTTCTATGTCATCTGTTTCTAGCATTTGCATTTATTTTACTGCGACTTCTTACATCGCATGTCCTTCCCTCTTTGTGTCTCTGGGCCTTACCAGAACACCCACCCTGAGGCCTCGGAAGTGAAAGAGAGACCAGTGCTCCTCAGGAACCTAAGACCCCAGCCAGCCCCAAACCACAAAAGACAAGCACGATGTGTGACTGTCATCTCCTCAGAAGGAAACAGCTGAGGTGCTGTTCCTTTTGCTGTGCTCACTGCCACCCTCCATTCATAAAACATGAGTCACCCTTTAATTTCAGCTCTTGAATTTTTTCTGCACGTTAGTGAAACACAACAGGAAAGCTCAGCTCCACGACAGCAGAAATCATTTAGAAGGTGGAGCGATAGACCAGGTTTATGAGTGAAAATCCTCAGTTTTGTAAAAATGTCAGTTCTATAAGTTCACTGCCATCACAAATCAAAATTCCAAGAGAATCAAACCTCCAACATGCACGTAGAAGGATAACTTACCAAAGTAACCAGAAATATTTAATGAAAGCAGAAAAGAGTAGGTATAAGGGGGGATTCCCCACCCAGAATTAAGGGGTATTAGGAAACGGTAGCAAGGGAAGCAGCCGAGCTACCAGCACAGGCACCGCCCCACAGTCAGTGAGCGGGTCAGCATGATGCAGGAAGTGGCCCTGGGGTTTACACACAGAAAAGACAATTTCTTCCACACATTAGGTTGGGGCTGTCCATTTGGGGGAAAAATCCATAAAATTATATCCCAAAGATGAACTCCAAGTATGTTAAGACCTGACCGTTGAATAACTGCAAATATATTAGAAGCTAATGTTAAATGAAGCACTTATGATCTTAGGAAATTAGACCTTTTTAAACCAGACACAACAAACAAAAGGGCTGAGAAAGGTGGCCACACCAAAATTCGAGACTTCCAAGTTAAAAGACAGTAGTTACAGAGCAGAAAAATTGCTTACGTATAGAGCAATCAGAATCGTTATCCAGCATGACGAACTCAGAAAATCCCGCAAGCAATACATGCACTCGGTAGGAAAACTAGTCATGAGCAGGCACTTCTCAGAGGAGGACATTCCCATGGCCAGAAACAACCGAGGAAATAAACTCTATTGACCAACAAAATGCAAACTGAAATAAGCACTTTTTTGCTGCTCAGATTGCAGTTACTAAGGCTGGGTCTTTCCCCAGAGGAAGGAGGGGAGCAGCCTGTGGCAGACCCCCAGCAGTCCAGCCACAGGTCTCTTTCTCATCTAGGTGGCCCCTTGACCCAGTCCCAAGCTCCTGAGTGGAAGGAAGACTGTGCGTATCCAGGTGAGTGACCTTCAAGGGTGGGGACACACCTCCTTCCATTTTGTTGGCTGGAGTCAGGAGGGAAATGAGGGCTGGAGCTTGAACACAGAGGGGACCTACTGGTGGCTATGACAGAGCCACCAAACGTAGGAGCCGGCTTCTACCTGACTATGAGCCACCACAGCAGCTGTTCCAGGACCACCCACCTGGATTTTATTTTTAATTGAAGACCCTGTTCTTTCTGGTTTTCTGTCCACTGCAGCTGAAGCAAGTCCTTCCTGCTAACAACTCTCCCTCACTGTGTGTGGGTAGCAGTGCATATTTGTTTAGCCACTTGGAATTAAATTTTAAAATGTAGATACTGCCCCACATCCTCAGGCAGCATCCCCACTTTCCTTCTGTTGTCCCTGAAACGTCCCACATTGAACCATCACTGAAAACAGCCACTCTGGGGGACCACCGGGTGGCCTGCAATCTGGCTGTGTGATGGTCAAGGATGTCCAAGTGGCTGCTGTAGGGGCGCTGGTCATTCATCAATGCCCGGTTGACCACAGCTCACCCCGGAGACAGCCTCTGGAGGGTTTCTGGAGATGCTGTGCTCTTTCTGAGCAATGGAAACAGTGGGCAGTGTAATTGTTTCATGGGAAACAATGTAGCAACAGGACACTCTCACACCCCCTCCTCTTCTGAAACCAGAAGGTGGTGATGGATACCACTTCCAGGCGCCTGTCCCCAGGACCCCGCTGCAGATGGCAGCTCACTCACCTGGGGCCACACCTGGGTTAGAATTTGGAACTGAGATGATCCGCCCAGATGTCCTCCCCTATGGGAACCCCTCCAGGGTCCTCAATCACCCAGACACTGAGTGTCTCTTTGCAGTGACGTGACCCTCAAGTAATTTGCTTCATTCCATCAAGAAAGCACAGGCAGGGCAGTTGGTTTGCATAGCTCATTGTAAACTGCTGGCTGGCTGGCCGAGCCCGCACTTTCCCGTAACAGCCGTCTCGGTACACTGCAGACGCTGCGGGTTCATTCCTGCAGCTCCAGGCCCCCTCCACCCTCTTACAGGCCCTAGGCTGCCCCACTGTCCCCCACACACAGAGTCGCAGATCCGGCAGCTGTGAGAATGACAATAGGGCAGGAGAGTTGTGTCCAGCACAGGTGTTACTTTGCAGACCATTGAGGGGCTTTCCTATGGGAAGTTCAGTGGTGTTGACAGATCAAGGGACGGGGGAGGTGAGGAGGGATGCTGACCTGCTCTCATGCGGTGAGCACCTCAGAGAGGTTTACAGGACGGAAGCTGAGATTCAATGGCTAAGTAAATATTAGCAGAGCTGGATCGGAGATGCACAAGGAGCTTTCACGTAGACTGGTCCTGCCAAAGTCAGCATGCCCCAGTGGTGGGGGAGGGCATCTGACGTAGGGACCATTCCCAGCAGCACTTCACACCCTCTCTGCTCAAGGGCATAGCCCATGGGGACAACACTGGCCTCACCCTCCCTGCCTTGCCCAGCCGAAGACAGGACCACTGGCCACAGTGCAGGCTCTGAGTCCTGTTCTGTCTCTGGTGAGCTAAGGACTATGGTATCAGGCCTGCCAAGAACCCGAGACACTGCCCACCCTCCGCCCGCCTGCCATGAGTCATTGGAACCATTAGAAATTGTTCTGAGAGAGACATTGGGCAAGCCTGCTCCCCATGCACCGTGGAGGATGCCCAGCCAGCAAGACATTGTTAGAAATGTATATGCCGCCGTCAATTAAAACAAAACAAAGAAACTTAAATACTAAGGAATCATTACTACAAGGTAGAATAACTCTTGTTTTAATAGAAAAGTCAGTTTCCAAATTAACTTCTCACAGCTGAAGACCTCCCCATGGAAAGGCGTCTTGGAGTGAAGGGCGCCCACCGCAGGCCGCCCTGCAGTGTGCTCGGCCTGGACTGGCAGGGACAGGCTTCACTACAGCCATGCTGTTTCCCCGGCACGCTCCCAGGGCTAAGTCACAAAAGACTCTGAGGTGCTGCCTTCAGGGCGAGCAGTGAACAAACCTGTCTTTACAGCAGCCTTGGAAAACATGGCTAAAATTCATAAAAGCATTGGGGTGGAGGATCCAAACTTGTCGCGACGCAGAGGAGAAAGCAGAGAGGCTGAGTGTCCCATCTTGGTCAAGGACATGCAGTGACCAAACCCAGGCCAGGCCTCCTGACCCTGCCTGCCCTGTACCCACACCATGCATGGCTGAGTCTACAGAATTTCTGCTTGGCACACACACCCTGATCTGTCACCTGCCTGCAAAATCTCCTGCCCTTTCCCTACCTTGTATTGCTAAGTACAAAACAAAACCTCATCTTCTTCCTGTACACCCAGCGAAATTTGTACACATGCAAACACGTCTGAGAAACAATGTGAGTGGCACCTTGCCTACCGAGGCCTTTTGGGTTCAGGGCATGCCACTTCCTGTGGCACAGTGCACTCCTCAGCCCCTGTGGGAGGGGGGTGGCCTTTGGGATGGTACCCCCTCTCTCCACCTTGGCACCCATCACCCAGCTGCCCACATGCACCCTTTTTTTTCCACACTGTCTTTTCTGTGTGTCTGGGAGGGCAGCTCATCCAGAGACAGGGATGGGAGCAAAGGAGCTGATACATAGGGATGTGGGGGGTCATTACAACCACCCTCTGCACACCACATCCCTGGGGACTAGCCTTCTGGGCATGAACAGGTAAAGCAACACCCTGAAACCTTGGCTGGAGACAGGAGAGGAATAGGGGGTCTGCTGAGGTGGAGACCACCATGGGGAGCCTCTGGATTGCACCAGGTCTGCCTGAGACAGGGTGCCCAGAGGGATGGAGCCCTCACCTTCTCCTGCTCCTGAGCTGGCTTCCAGATGGTACTACAGCCTGGTTTCTTCTCTGCTGGGTCCGGGCCAAGTGTGACTTTGAGGGTTGTGCTGGGAAGGGGAGGAGGAAACCGTGACCTTTTCCCTCTTTCTGCTCCCCTGATTTCTGAGAATGGAGCCCAGCAGCTTCCCGACATTGAGAGTTAGCCCTGTCACTTAACAGGAACTCAGGTGCCTTTATTTGAACATCAAGCCAACTTTAAATATCCTCACCGTGGCCGGTAATACCCTGGTATTTAAGGCCTAAAACACCAAGTGCCACCTTGACACCTTGGAGGCTCACAGTGCCTCCCAGGCCTGACCACAAGTCCCCTGACCTCACCAGATATGCCCTCTCGGCGGGATTCTTTCCCCACCAGGGCGAAGAGAGGGTGAGCAGAATGGCCTCTTTGGCTACATTGGCCCAGCTTCCTGACCCACCAGAGAGTCTCCCTGGACAGGCTTTCTTTCCCCTCGGGCACCAGCTGTCAGGGGGCTCCCTTTCTGTCCAGGAACCAGACAACTCTATGGACTGAGCCTGAACACAGCAGTCTCACAAGATCTGCACTCATGGAGTCTTCTTCTTGGTTCTGAGTTGTGGGGTACCCCCTCACTGACACAGATGAGTGCTGACTGGGCCGATGCCCACTCCCCGAAAACTAAAAATGGGCTCCGTGCACTTTAGGAAGTATGGAAAAGGGTGGTTGTGAGGGTCTAGTGGACATCTGGCGTTGCCTGAGAAATTCGTGGCACAGGGTTTCCTCTGAGTTCACCTGCTGCACCAGGATCAGGTGCCCACCGCATCGCCCACCTGCGGGGCCGACCTCATTGAAGAGCTGCCTCCCTGGCGCCCATCTGTGATTCCGGCCCCCGTGGTGTGGCAGGGCCCTTTCTGCTCAAACGAACAGAGGCTTTTTGTTGCCCGGAGATTTCCAGGGCTGAGTGATCTTGCTCCACAGCCCGAGGATGCCTGGCCGGCGTCCAGCGGGGGACAGAGAGATCTGTGTGCCGCGTTGGGTCACCATCACAGCAGAGCCACGGCGGGGAAGTGGGACGGCCGTTCACAAAACTCTGACTTGCGTGAACAAGGTTTGCTTTTCCAAAGCAGCCAAGATGCCGGTCATGCGGAAAGCTCCCTGCCAGCCAAGGGCATGGCATTTAGATTTAAAATAAAAATGTGCCAGAGTCAGAAGCTAGGGTGCATTCTTTTTCCTTACTCCCCTCCACAAAGCTGAATGGGATTACTGAGATCAAATTCTACCCTTCAAAAACGCGTTTGGCTGAGAACTGTCTATGCCAAGCGTCAGCCAGAAACAATTGTTTTGCTGACAGTAGAAGCCCATGAAAGCCGTCTAGCAGAGGCGCTGACGCCACCAGACGCACAGGCGGGCAAGTGAGACGCAGCCCTCTTTAATTTCATTCTGAAAGTGAAAGGTCTTGGCTGCTGAGCCGCATAGAAAACCAGTGAATGCTGTTAGCAGGAAGGGAGCTTATTACTCAGGTAACAGCGTTTCTCTCAAACATGAAGTAAAATAGAAAAACTGAGATTAAAACAAAAAATAGGTACGCTTCATCATCAACTAAAATTAAATTTATGTCCATAATTAAATAAACACTCACAGATTTTCTTAGCTTCATGCCCACTCCTCAGTCTGGCTCCCACCCCAGGCTGCTATCCTAAGCAGACTTTCAGCCAAACGGATGCAACCGGTCCCCAGCCTCACATTGTCGCCTCTGCAGCTGACTGTGTCCCCACTCTCGGCCATGCTGCTTCAATTTTCCAAGTGATGTTTCAGCTCATGCCATCTCACTTGTGAAAACCTGCTCCATCTCACGTGACCATCCATGGCGCTGCCTCGGAATGGCCCTCTGTGCCTCTCGGCTTGGGGCTCACGTTGTCATCACTTCAGTGGTCCTTATAAACCCCATTCAGCGGCAGCTCTGAGGCTGTGCCTGGAGACGGCTGCTACCGGGGGCTGCATTTAGTTCTTGGTTCTTGGACCCTGTTCAGTATTCTACATGACCATGCAAACAGGAGCTGTCCCTTGCCTCCTGGGTGGACATTTACAGTTTCTCACAATTCCAAAATAAAGATTCTTCTCACGTGTGAGGTTTCTCTGGGACACATTCCAAGGAGTGTAACTCCTAAATCACAAGAAGAGTGCATGTCACTCATTGGATATTTGCACGCTGCTTCCCCAGGGGCTGCTCTCACCCTCCTTCTGACCATCACTGCAGGTCTCCTGGCAGGCGGCCTCCTCAGACCCACTTGTGCTGCTGGCTGAGGAGTATGAGGGTGCTTCTCCTGTGGATGATGTTTGTATTTCCTGGGCACCAGCAAGCTGGAGCATGTTTTCCTGTTGTATTTTTTTCCTTTCCTGCCATGTGGGTTTTCTCTTCCGGGAATTGTTCTGCTGCTTTGCTTTCTTCAAGCCCAGTAGAAGTTCTGTGTGTTGTGTGGATGCTGGTCCTTCTCCATCGATGTTCATTGGGTCTCTTTTCTGCTCTGTTTGGGGTTCATATTGTCGATTGGTTTATGGTGAGACCGTAAACGAGTTACCTTGTTGAAGTATAGCGTCGTTTTCCTGTGTGGCTTGTGCTTTGGGTGAGCTTACTGAATCCTTCTCTATCTCAAAGTCATTAAGATAATCTTGTACTTTTTAACTTTTGGTTATACTTTCCATGTGTAACCACACATTCATTTGTGTGGTTTTCTCGTGGTGAACTGTGTGTAACATAAACTTGCCGTTTTAACCATCTGGAGTGCGCACTCCAGCGGCATAAATTACATTCTCAGCTCTGTGCAACGTCACTACTGCTCGTTTCCACAGCCCTTTCATCGGACAGACTGACTAACTTCTTAATGCACTCACACAACAGGCTCTCACCAGGCATCTCCCAAGCTCCAGGCATGAGGTCCGGGAACATACCAGTGAGTAAAATCAATAAACTTCCCTGGCCCCGGGGGCCGGCCATCAGGGGAGGAGGCCAACGCACCCAATAGCACCACAAATATGCGTTCAGAAAACATAGACCTGACCAAGGAGTGCCAGGATATCTTTTCTTTCTTTTTCTTAAATCTTCACCAGATGATATGGGTTGTTGCTGTTGTTTATTGATTTTTAGACAGAGAGAGGAAGGGAAAGAGATTGAGAGAGAAACATGGATCGGTTGCCTCCTGTATGAGACCTGACCGGGAATCGAACCTGCAACTTTTTGGTGCACAGGGTGACACCTCAACCAAATGAGCCATCCAGCCAGGGCGGGAAGTCTTTTCCAGGGGACCAAGAGTTGTCCTCTCCAGTCACAACTCGCCGTCACCCTTGGACATGACATGTGGAACCTTCACACCAGCCCATCAGTCAGCCCAGTTCTAATGCTGCTCCGTCTCCAAGGAGTGTCCTTGAGAAAGCTTGGTCAGAGTCCCTGGGGGCAAAAGCAAAGTTCCAGTCGTTGTAGATCAGGTATCTGTGCATGCAGAAGGTAGGCTGGTTAACGTGAGTGTTTCTGTTCTTCTCAGATGAGAGAGAACACAGCTCAAGCTGGAGTAAGGGTCCCAGGGAGCCGTATACTGGGCCATCACTCAGACCTTTAAGGAGCTCGTGATGACCACTGAGGGCAATGGGGCTTGTTCTGGAAGGGAGGCCGAGAACTCTGCGGAGCCACACTTCCGGAAGTCTGGATGGGATGCCCTGGCCCATCACATGGCAGGAGGTGTGGCCCTGAGAACAGCCCCATCCCAGGGGTAGCCGAGGAGATGGGGGGCAATTGGGGGCCTCAGTGGGCAAGCTCCCTGGCAGCCTTGACACAGGTGTGACCAGAAGTGACAACACCAGGTGCAGCCCTGGCTCACCTGAGGTTTGTTAGTGGAGGAACCCTAGCTCAGAACTCACCCCTGGGTGGATGAACGGAGCAGCCAGGGTGAGGGCCACACCCCACAGCCGTCGGTGGATGCCTCAGGCTAACTCACAGTGCCAGAGAAGAGCCCATGGCTGGGCCTGAAGTGGGAAACAAGCTGCCCTTGCCCACCCCGGTTCAGCCAAGACAGGACAGGCTCACTGGCCTCCTACCCACGCTGCATTTCTCACGCTGGGCCCCTCGGCCACGCTCAGCCTTGTGCTGACTCATGTCACTCCAAGCTGCCACCCATTGTCACCATGTTCAGTGTGCATTCTCCCCATGACTAGCTACCTCAGACTGTGGTGACAAAGCCACCAGAGCAGGTGGCTGAGGCAGGAGGGTGCCCGTGGGACCTTGGCAAGCTCATGTCCTGGGAGAAAGCTTTCGGAGGGCTCCTGGGTTCCCTGCGGAACACACCCTGGGTGTCCTCTTTGAGACACAGCACCAGGTTAAAGCAGCAAGGAGCCTTGGGAGAAGGTTCCACGTCTCATGGGTCCTGGAGCTCATATAGTTGTAGGTGCTTTCTTTAAGAAAAATAGTATAAAAGTAAAATAACAGATTGGGTATAAAATTGAATATTTATTTAGAATGTGAAAAGAAATGGCAACAAATTACAAGTGTTTTAAAGCTGCAGGCCGAGAAGCAGAACATGGGAGGAAGGAGCCCCTTCCCTGCCCTCCCCTGCACTGGGGCGGGGCACCGCATCCCCGACCCCTTAACAAGATTTAAGTTAGAGCAAGAGAAACCCATTACAGTTTGAGGAATTGACAAGAAAAGAAGAGGTCATTGCAAAAATGTTACAACTTCAATAAATATCTAAGTCTATTTCGCCCAGATTTTACTGAGAGTTTCGAACTTTAAGGTAGAATACAATCTAGGAAAGAAATTGTCTCTGGACGCAGCTTTTGGCAAGTGTTTCCGGCCTCCCGCTCTGTCACAGTGTATCTTTACATTTGGACTCCGGGGAGAGTAGATGGTGTTCTGTTTAACACATATCCTGGCCCTAAGGAAACTTATCTGACTACAGATCCCACCTCCTGACACCATCATCTCCAGAAAACCCCCCTGGGTTCCCAGGCATCCTGTCCTCTCCTCTCTGAGTCCTAACACTGAAAATATAATTGTCCAGACAGCAGAACAAGCAGATACCTGCTTACATCACTGAAATTTAAATGTACTCAACACTTTTGGGGGATCCATCCATTTCCCAGTGTGGATTTCTGTACAAGGAGTCCCGTTTTCCTAGTGTTTGCGGTTAAGCACAACCATGGCTGCAGAAATAGCCGTGGGGGAGCACACTCAGGGCTGCGCAGTGTTCCTGCTTATTTAGTGGTACTTATTTCAGAGACCTGGGTCTCTTGTCACTATCTCACTTGTTGGGACCCTGCAGGAACTCTCTGTGACTGCTCAGTGGTGTGAGAGGTGTGTCCTCAACCTAGGCAGTGTTGCAAAGCTACTCCCTGGGGCCTCCCAGGGGAAGATTGTGCTGGGTGCCTAGAAGGAGGGATTGGTCCTCATACCTGTTTATTAAACAGGCTTTATGAATCACAGGAACCTTATAGAACAAAATGCAACATTGTAAAGACTTTATGAGTTCCCCTCAAAGTATATTATTTCCTTATGTGCAGCATTTTCCCAGGTTTCTTTTCCTCTTTTTCTTAATTTATTTTCCTCACCAGAGGACATTTTGTCCATTCCTCTTAGAGACAGAGGAAGGAAGAGAGAGAAACATCAATGCAAGAGAGAAGCATGGATTGACTGCCTCCCCTACACACCCAGACCAGGGATCGAACCCACCACCTTTCTGATATGGGATGATGCTCCAACCAACTGAGCCACACCAACCACCGCTCTTTCTTTTTCTTTTCTTTTTTAAATTTATTGATTTTAGAGAGAAAGAGGAAGGTGGGGAGAGAGAGAGAGAGAAACATTGATTTGTTTTTCTACTTATTTGTGCATTCATTTGCTGATTCTGTAAGTGCCCTGCCTGGAGATCAAACCCACCATCTTGGTATACCAGGACGATGCTCTAACCAATTAAGCTACCCAGCCAGGGCTCCCAGGTTTCTTTTTTAACAATGAAAAGATAGTGTTTGATTAAATCTATTACCTCTTGAAGTTTGAGTTAATGTTCTTGGCTCTTTATGAGTGAGCCACGCCTTGCTCTGGTCTATATCCAAGGCTCCCATACCCACCCACCCCAGCTGACTTCCTCAGGGCGCAGGCCAAGCCTAGAGGCTGGACAGCCTACTTAGTTTTTTCCCCCATAAAACTCTCTCTGACAGTGATCAAAGAACAAACAAGATCCGGAGGCAGCCGTTCCCGCAGGACTCCCACAGGACTCCAGTGAGCAAGGGACAGAAGCGTAATTCAGCATCAGAACTGCATTTCCTGTAGTGCCTGGTTGACTAACTTTCCACAAAGCACAGCATTGCTGGGGCCATGGAAGGTGTGAATTAATGTTCTCTAATAAAATTAAACATCACCTTTAAGACATGGAACCAACTGTGCAAACATACTCTGATTTAGAATAATAATAATAACAATAATAATAATAATACAAAAAGACCACAGGACATCAGCCCACTTGGTTCCTGAGAAGTAAGGTAAGGATGTGGATCCACCAGTCATGAACACGCAGCAGATCCCAGAACAACAACAAAAAAAAACCATGATTTTACATCTAATGGAAGAAGAAAGCCCATTCATTCAGCTGGCACCACGAGGGAGAAATACCAGAATTTAATATTTAGGTGAGAGGTAGCAGCTCACATCTTTCATGCTAACACTGATGGCTATGGACAGTTTAGTAAGGGCTTTCTGTGGGCCAGCTTGTGCCAAGTTCAACAGCAAGATGCTATTTGCAAACCCTAGAGATGGGTTGTCTCATGAACATCCTTTTATAGATGAGAAAAACCAAGTTTAGAAGTGGAAATAACGTGTCCAAAGTCCCCGTCATGGCAAATGGTGGTGCTAAGTCCTCACGCCTGCCCCATGCCCCAACACCAACCTCGGGCAGCCCTGGGGGACGGGGCATGGGGACAGTCTTGGTTCTCTTGTCCTTTGTGTGCATATGTACACTTTTGAATTATGTCCCTGTGCACATGGGCTAGGGATGCAGATCCAGGGAAATATGTGTGTGAAATAGTAACCAGCTCACTCCATTATAATGAAGAATGGAAGACATCTTGGCATAACTGAGCCCATGTAACTGTCTTGAATGTGTAAGAAACCACTTGTTCAAAGAGAAGGTGGTGAATTGCCCATCACAGAATATGCCGGCTCTTCCTCTAGGAACTAGAAACACTCAGACTTGGAGTATTACTGAGATTCACTGAATTGGCAGTGGTTTTTCCCCTAGCAATCTAGTCAGTGGCTGAAATTACACCCAACTTTCCACAAAACAGGATCTGACCCTCCAAGAAGGGTGACTAAGTCCCTGACCTTCATAAAAGAATCAGTGCTTCGCATTTTCCTGCCACATCAGCTCAATTGAACCGAGAATTCAGGATATGCTCTTGTCCACCCCAATCTCCCCTTGCTCGTGAAAAGACTATTGTCTCTGGAGGACGACGGCCAAGGCCCTGATGAGACAGCTGGCTTGCGGGCACTGGCTGAGGGCTACACTCTGTTCCACCACTTCCCTGGACTCCCTCTGAACTTCAGAAAAACTCTCCCTCGGGCAGTTTCTATCTACCCCTGTATCACAGGTGAGGAAGGAACTTGAGGTAGAGACAAGCTGAGTTACCCCAAGATCATGCAGGACCCTCACTCTGACTCCGTCATGAAGTGTGACTCCAGGGATTGAAAGGGATCAGTCAAAGAATGTATGAAGGACCCACAGAGACAGACGATGGTGAGGAGACTGATTATGGACGTGGGGGGTGGGGGCTGGGTGAAGGGGGGGGGAAGTGGCACAATAGTAATAGCATAAACAATAAAATATTTTTGAAAAATTAAAATAAAATAAAAAAGGCCTGTGACTGGTGTCAACTCATTCCAGTGGTGGGATCACTGTTTGTTACACGTGGATTTCTAGGATAATCCTTCAACTCTGGGCACAAAGGAAAAGAGAACAGTGGCAAACAGCATTGCCTACATAAAGTTTTCTCCGAAAGGACAACATAGCCAGACTGAAACTAGAATATTTGCCATATGGGCAGGGGTTGGCATAACTGAATGGTGTGTAAGTATGTGCAAGGTCTGTCCAGAAAAAGCCCAGCCATTGCTCATATAACAAGAACAGTTTATGCAACATCGATGGAACCTGGCAGCCAAAGTGGACTGGAATGTGCATGTGTGAACAATGATGACTTCACTGTACTAGTCAGTGGGGGTGGTAGATGCCATTGAGTGAGCATGTGCACTGTGTGGCTGTCACATTCAAAACAACTGAGCAAGCAGAGCAATGAATCTGCATCAAATTCTGTGTTAAGCTTGAACATTTCTCTGCAGAAACCATTCTTACAGTTCAGAAGGCCACAGCTATGGGCAACTGGTGATTGGCAGCTTCATCACGACAACACACCCACTCATGCATCACATCTCATGCAGAGCTTTTTGGTGAAACATTAAATCACCCAAGTGACTCAGCCCCCTACAGCCCAGATTTGGTGCCCTGTGACTTCTGGCTTTCCCAAAAACTAAAATCACCTTTGAAAGGGAAGAGATTTCACACCATCGATGAGATTCAGGAAAATATGATGGGGCAGCTGATGGCGATTGGGAGAACTGTGTGAGGTCCCAAGGTGCTTTGAAGGGGACCGAGATGTCATTGCTCTATGTACAGTGTTACTTGTATCTTCTTCAGTAAATGTCTGTACTTCTCATATTACATGGCCGGGTACCTTCTGGACAGACCTGCATATCATTTCCGCTTGAGGAATACACACCGCCGAAGAAAGCAAGTTCCTTTTAGGTCGTCGGTGCATTTCCTAAATGGGGATCACTCTAAAAACATGACGAAGTGAAACACATGCCATTCCAGTCCTGACTATACAGACTTCTAGGAGCCCAGGACCGCCCCCAGTTATGCTCAAAAAGTCCTTGCTCAAACACAAACACTAGTTTCTAGCTCCTTGTTTTAAGAGACACACCCACTTTATTGAGTCTTTACACTTAAGTGCCTTATAAAAGGCCTCCGATCCAGTAAGAGTTCCTGGTCTTGTCAACTCAAGTACTGAAAATATGTACAAGAACACTCGTGACAAACATCCTGAAGTGGAGGGGCCAGATCAGGGGGTTCTCAGCGTCTGTTAGCAGAGACCAAGTGCCTCCACTCAGGATGAATTCCTGTTTGCTAAAGCCAGAACTGGTACAGAGCAACCGCACCTCAGCTGTGCAGGTGGGGCATCAGTGCACAGATGGGGTGAAGAGGGCAGATGTGTGCACAGGTATACGTGGGTATGCAGGTGTGGCTGTATGTAGGTGTGTGCACAGGGAACAGGTGGGCATGCAGGTGAGGCTACATGTGCAGTTGTGTGTGCAGGGGCACATGTGTGTGCAGGCATATGTGTAAGCAGATGTGGCTGTGTGTGCAGGTGTGTGTGCAGGGGCAGGTAGGTGGGCATTCAGGTACAGGTGGGCATACAGGTGCAGACTGTAAGCAGCACACTCAGGGATTCCCATGGCTCCACTGCCAATCCCATCCACACCTGTTGCACTTACTCACTCACTCACTCACTCATCTCTAGGAACAAGTGGGGGATATGACACCACCCAGTTGTGAGAAAGGCCTTGCCAAGGAGCTAGTGGACAGCAGTCATGTCCCCAGAAGAGAAAGGAGGGGGATGGAGCGGGATCAGACATGTGATCCCACCTCCACATGGTACGACTCAAACTCTGGGACTTTGTAAGACAAGCCTCTGGTAAATGACATCGATGATGCATGTTTCTACCTCCTCACTCCCTGTTTTCCTCCTGGGCTTCTTCCCAGAACTTCTCCAATACCCCTCCTCATGAGACCTTCCTGATCTTCCCAGTAGGAGTCACCTTCTTAAATCTCTCCCACCTTTCCCAGCACCTCCTTTCCCACACATCCTTGGGGACCCATCTGTGCAATGTCGGCATTAATCTCCAGCTGGGAGCCGAGCTCACCTGTCACCCCAGGTGCCCCCTCCCAGCCAGAGCTTAGGACATACTAAGGGTTAAGCCACATCTTTCTAGAATAAATTTTTGGTTCTCCAAAAAGTTCTCTCTCTTTCTTTTTTCACACAATGAATATTATTACACAACCAAAATGTCTCCATTTACAGCCAAAGGTAACACCTTGATCCTGATCTTCTACAAAGTTCCACAGCTTTGCTAGGCTCCAGAACCACTGAGGAGATAAATAAGAAGGCTCTGGGGGTGTCGGACAACCCAGGCGGTGGGACGTCCTGAAGGGAGAGCAGGGTTGCTTTTTGGGAGCAAGTCATGTGGGAAGAGGTAAAGGGGGCCAGGCTGAAATGCCCTGTAGAAATGGGGATGAAGAGGGGTTGAAGAGGAAGTGGCAGACAGGCATATTAAGAAGGATTTAAAAGGGCTTTCCAAATTAATTTCAATATGCAAAAATCAATATCAAACCACCCTGGGCTTTGCTTTTTCAGTCCAAGCATACCAGCAGTGTGTATATTCATTAGGATTTAGTTCACTTGCAAGTAAAAATCCAACACAATAACAATTTAAACAAGGTAGAAGTTTACTTCTTCTTCACATTAATGAAGGCCAGAGGTAGCCAGTCCAGGGCTGGGAGCATCTTTCATGGGGCTCAGACTCAGGCTCCTACTCTCTGGTTGTTCTATTGGCAACCATTGATTCCATTATCAAAGTTGTTTCATAACCCAAAATAGATGCTGTAGCTCCAGCCATTCCACTCACCTTCCAGCCATCAGATAGGGACCCTCCCCTTAAGGGCACTTCCCATAAATTCTACAAATCTTGTGCTTGTCCTATTTGCTGCCAGAATATAATCACATGACCACAGTTATCTGCCAGGCAGTCTGGGGAATGTAGTCTTTACCCTGGGCGGTCATGCTTCCTGCTGAAAGTGAGGTTCCATCACTAAGGAGTGAAAACGGGTGTGGGGAGAGCCCGCAAGCCCACTGTTCGCCAGGCCACTACCCCCTCCTCATGGTGAATCTCACCTTCAAGAAGTCCCCCCCGCCACAGAATAAGATCTCTGCCTTTGCAACTGTGCAAACATAATTTGACACAGTATTTCTCGAAATCAACTGGAAAGAATTACTGTAAGCATTTTCATAGATTACTCCTTGAGAATAATTGTTTTCATATTCATGCTTTTTTGACATTTTAGGAAGGAAAATTACATGCAAACATTTGTTCTGCAAACCCAAAGTGTGAAGGAAGTTGTACTCAAATATCGAGAAGATTGCTTCCATGTCTCTGAATTTCAGAAATATTTTTAGTTTACATGAAGGCTCATGGCAAAGAGGATTTTTTTTTTATGTCAAGGAAAATGAAACAGATGACTCAGCTGAGGGAGACCCTGTGTGGATGACGCATCTTTAAACCACTCAAGGCTCTTTCCCCCACTCCCACAAAGGTGGCTTCGGACAGCTGCCTGCGTTGCTGACGTCACTGCCTCCCGCGTTCTAAATGCTGGCCTGCAAATTAAGTAAGAGTTGAAATTTACAAATAAAATATAAAATGATGTCAAGTATTTAAATCCTTATTTGATGCCAGGTATTGTGGAGCCCCGGAGAAGGCATGTTCAGGGGTGGACGAGGTGTGGAGGAACCACCCAGGCCAAGACAGGGAACGTGAACAGGAGGGAAGCAAGGGTTACTATGGCACCTGGGAGTCTGGGGGAAAGGCTTTGGGCCCCTGGCACGGAGCAGGGTGAGCAGAACGACCACATGAGGGAGGAAAGCCTGGCGCAGTGGGTTCAGAGCCACCAGGAGGAGTTCCCAATGCGAGGTGGTCACTGCACTCACACGCTGGAAGGCGTCTTTTCTGTGCCTGTGACCACAGCACTGCAGCCTCTAGGTGCTCCTGGATCTGCCACAGGGTCCCAGAGGACAGCCCAGATGGTGGCGCTCATCCAACCAGGCACAGTGTGATGCTACATAGCCTGTCGATAGCGGGCATCACTGTCCAGTGTCAGGACACTACATAGAACCAGACGCCTGTGATGGGGACTTTTAATGGGCAGTGTCCTTACCCCTACCAGGTGTGGGAAGGAGGACAGGCCCTGATCTCTGTGGGGTGGCTCCAGGTGTTCCACAGCCCAGGCCAGGGACCCTGGATGGAGAGGCTGACCTGCACCTACACTCCTGTGCAGCCTGAGCCCATGGACAGGTGACACGTGCTCCAGCCAGGACACCTTATAACTACGGAGACACATTTTCTTTATTTTCAGGAATCATGTAATGTAAATTCCTCAGTGTATAAAAACGGTATAGTCTTTGTGTTCCTCCGCTCAGTTTCACCTTAGAGCTAAGCTGAGCACACAGAGAATCACTCCTTGCTGAGTGCTACATAGAGCCTGCTGACTCTCATTCTTCCATGTAACACCTTTCAACTGGCTGCCGCATTTCAACACGATGTTTTCACTTGCTGAAGCCCCAAAATGGGTAATATTTCTTTTCTCCAACTTGCATCGGTGTTGAGTTGAATAAGAAGGCAGAGTGGGGTCTGCTCAAGGCAGAGTGGAGTCATGGCCGCTCAACTTCATTTTTCCTTAGAAACACATCACCCACACGATCCCCTATTGCCCATGTTGGCAGTTGTGCCCTGAAGTGTGGAGGGACATCGGGGAAGTCACAGACATGGCAGCCCCTGTCCCCACAGCTCACTGGGAACACTGCAGCCCAGATGCGCCCTCCGCAGAGCCTCTGAAGATGACAGACAGTGAGTGACCTGAGCGGCTGAGCTTCCCACAAGGGCGTTGCTGCCACTGGCTGAATCAGGGTCCGAGTCCTGACCCCTACTCCCTGTTATGGTGACCTCATTTGCAGATGTGATCACGGTAAAGAGCTGGAGGTGAGAGCATGGATTCACGGTGGGCCTCACATCCAATGGCTGACATCCTTGTAAGAGAAGGGAGAGGGAGACTGAAGATCCACAGACATCACCTAAATCTATTAAAGAAACTGAATTTAAGTTAAAAACACCCCCAGAAAGAAGGTTGCCACTGCATACCCCCATGACTTCATGGGAAATTCCACCAAACATTTAAAGAAGAATTAATGCCAATTGTACAAAAAATCTTCCATAAATTTCAGGACAAGAGAATAACCCCAAAATCACTCTCTAAGGTGAACAGTGCTCTGACATCCAAACCAGACGTAGACATAAGAAGTATCCCGCAAATACAGATGCAAATATTCTTTAAAACATTTGCAAATAGAATAAAACAGTGAAACAGAATAATACATCACACCCAGGCAGGCAGATGGGGATGTCCACACCACTTCAATTCAAAATCTTCCTCAAGATTTTCACCAGTAAAATCACCAAGCAAAATAAATAAAAGGCATCAGATTAGAAAGGAAGAAGTAAAACTGTCTTCATTTGCAGACAGCATGATTTTCCACCTAGAAAATACAGAACCTATGAGAAAGCTACCAGAACTTGCAAGCGAATCTAGTAAGGTTTCAGGACACAAAATCAACCTATAATGAATCGTATTTCAAATACTAGCCATGAACAATGAAAAAAAAAAAGGAACCTTTAAACAAGTTTATGTCCAGTTGCTTCAAAAAGTTAAGTAGTGATGCATCTGACCAGAGATGTGTCAGATTTGTACAAAGTTGCAAAACATTGCAGTTAAAGAAAACCTGAATGAACTGAGAGACATGCAGTGTGGCTCAAAAGACCCAATATTGTCAAGATGTTCCTTTTCTGACTGGTGCGGCCCAGTTGGTTGGGCCTTGTCCCACAAAGTGAAAAGGTCACCGGGTTTGATTCCCCCTCAGGGCACACGCCTGGGCTGCAGGTTTGGTTCTCGGCCGAACGCGTGGCAAGGGGCAACCGATGGGTGTTTCTCTCTCACACAGATGTTTCTCTCCCTCTCTTTCTCTCTCCCTTCCCCCCCTAAAAATAAATTTAAAAAATATTTTTCAAAAAATGATGTATGAAGCCAGCATAATCCCAATTGAAATTGCAGAGGAATTCTTCTGTGGAAAATCACAAACTGATTCTGAGATTCAAGTGGAAATGGGAAGGACCTGGATTAGCTGGAACAACCTTCAAAAAGAAAAACTGAATTTCGTTTGAAAAACTAAAGTAACACTACCTGATTTCAAGACCCACTACAGAGCTGTAACAATGAACATGGTGTGAAACTGACATCAGAATGGATATATAGATCAGCGAGACAGGACGGATGTTCCAGAAGTAGAAACACATGTATGTGGTCAGTTGAGCTTTGACAACGGTGCAAAGGCAATTCTGTGGAAAAAGAATAGTCTTTACAACAAATGGTGGAGCAACTGTATATTCATGTGCAAAACTGAAACACCCTTATAGCTACATCTCACATCATGTAAACACCAGCTCACAAAGGATTATAGACCTGAATGTAAAATACAAAATTATAAAACTCCTAAAGAAAAAAGGAGAAAATATTTGTGACCTTGATTTAAGCAAAGCCTTTTAAGATATAATACTAAAACACAATTATTTAAAAAATGATAGATTAAAGACAGAACTGAAATAAATACCATGCTCTCTAAATAAATATCACGCACGTGGGCACTCACCCAGAAAAGCGAGGTTGGTTTAAGGTTAGAATATCAACCAATTTCACTCAACATATTAACAGGACTAAGGAGAAAAAGTGTGAGATAGATTTTTGACAAAAATGACAAGAACTCTCAGCAAACAAGGAATGGAAGAAAACTCCCTGAACTTTAGTGGGGTACCTGTGGAAAACCTACCAAAAACATCCTGACTTCCCACTTTCCCCCAAGGTTGTTCACAAGTTCAAGGTGCCCTCTCTCCACTTCTGCACAAGTCTGCAAAGGATGTCTCAGTGGAATGAGAGAGAAGAAAGACAACAAAAGGCACATGCATGGAAAAATAAGCCATCTTTGTGCACAGGTAGCATGATTGCAAACAGAAAAAACTCTAAGAAATCTACAAACAAGCCCCCCGAACTAAGGGGTGAATTCAGCAAGGTTGTGGCATACACAGCAAGCACCTGGGATATGGTTGTGCATCTATACAGCAGCAAACTCCTAGAAGCTTAAATTTAAAACCACAATTTACAACATGAAAATATAAAATACTTGGGGACAGGATTGGAAAGACATAGGTAAGACCTATAAATTATAAGTGAAAATTATAAAACATTGCTGAGAAAAATCAAAGAAAACCTAAATAAGTGAGACATACACTATGCCGAAGCACAAATAACTCAATAATGCTAAGCTGCTGATTTTCCCAATTGACCCATAGAGTCAATACAATCTCATTTAAAGTCCCAGCAGATGGTTTTGGGATAGTAACAAATTGATTCTAAAATTTATGTGGAAAATGAAAGGATCTAGAAGAGTCAAAACAATTTTGGCAAAGAGGATCAAAGCTGGAGGACTTACATTACCTAATTTCAGTCTTAAAGCATCAGTGATGGAGACGATGTGATGCTGGCATAAGTGCCAACGTGGAGGTAAATGGAACACAATGTGAAGCCCAGAAACAGACACACACAGACGTGGTCACTTGACTTTCGACAACATTGACACGGTAATTCAATGAGGCAAGATATTTTCTTCAACAAATACAGTTGGATATCCAGTGAGAAAAGAAAATGTTCATCTCTACTCCTACCACCAATGCAGGCCATACCCAAACATTAGCTCAAAATGGAATGTAGACTTTAATATTAAAGCTAAAACTATACAACTTCTGAAATAAGAAAATCTTTTTTAAAGTTTTTTAAAAACATTTTATTTAAAAAATATTAATGACCTTGGTGTAGGTAAGTCCTTCTAAAACAGGACATCAAAAGTGTGACCCATAAAAAAAGAGACATTGATAAACTGGATTTCATCAAAACCTAACACATCTGCTCTTTGGAAGATGCTATTGATGCTTAACAAAACATGCCAACACCCAGCTACCGAAAAGCACAGGATTCATGGTTCCCCGTGATTCTGTAGGTTTCCTGGGATGTTCGTCCATTCCAGGTGCTGGGATCCCTCATTCAGCCACATCCACCTAGGACTGCATCCATCTGGGGCAGAGATAGCTACCTGGCCCAGGACATGCACCTGGGCCAGGGACACCCACCATGGCCCTCCATGGTCTGCTTTCACACAACCCCAACAAGATCCACATTCCTCCATGTGAGCCATGAGCAATTAGAAAAATTAATAACAACAGTAAGATTCCTTTATTTTACCACTGCAAAATTATAACATATCCAGGAATTAGTCTAATAAAAATGTAGAATCTTTATGTAGAAAAATTTTAAATGCTCTCAAAGAACTTAAAAGAAAACCTAAATAAATGGGGGGCAAAAAACCCATGTTGGTGAAAAATAATGCTTAATATTGCAAAGTATGAAACATTTTTTTTATTTTCTGTATTTCTAGCCCTTTGACATCTGGGGGCCTTGCTGACCCCTGACTGACTGCCTCTCCCTGCACTACCTGACTGGGAGCGTGCCTTTCCAGTGCAAACCAACCAGTCCAGACCCATCACCCCACCCTCTCCTCTATCAGGCACTCACACTGAAGGCCACTGTCCTCTGCCCTAATCACTTCAGGGCAGACACCAGCCACTCAGGGGCAGCCCCTACCCCTTAGCCCACTGAAATTATTGGAACTTGCCAATCGTAAACCTGTTTACCCTTCAGGGCCTGTTCCCTCCTGTGGAAACCACAATAAAGGGTTTTCCCTGGGCTCTCAGTCACCCCGCTGACTGATCCTGGTTTTTCCCCTGTGGCCCCATGTCCATGTGTGCCTCCTGTTTCTAGGGAGCTGTGAGTGAAACTTCTTCCTGGATGACTGATAGTCATCCCCGTCTGTGTGCCTTACCACACCTAATTAAACCTGACTCCAGGAACCTTTCAACAAATCCTTACTAAAACGATCTACAGATTTAACGCAACTCAAAACTTCCAGTAAAGAAATTTTAGCAACTGGACAAACTGATTCTATAATTTGGATGGATAAAAAGTTCTACGGATCACAGACAAGTCTTGAAGAGAAGCACCAACAGGAATGCACCCTGCTGGTTACTGAGGCACACTTCTCCTAAGGTACAGAAGTGAACAGTGTGGTGCCAGCATGGGAACCAATAAACCAACGGAATAAAATAGAGCGCCTATAATAGAGCTTTATAAATACTTCTGTCCGCGTTCGAAGTGGAACCACAAGTGGGAAACTGATAAATGGTGATGAGAATATTGGGTCACTATGTAGAGAGAAAAAAATCTGTGGGCAGATTAAAAATAACCATAAGGTGGTTATTTTTAGAAGTAAGGTGGAACTAAAAATAAATATTAGAAGAAAATGACAGAGAACATGTCCTCCTTTCCTATAAATAATTCTAAAATTAAAAAAATAAACACACCACAAATCCCCAGCCCCACAGCAACCAGCAGGCACTGTGTCCTCAGTTCATCTGGAGGATGGGAAACAGCTCCCTCTCAATCTACTTGCTTAAAAAGAGAAGAACAGCAGGGAGCCACGGGGACTGAGCATGGCCAGCAGCTCCTATGCTCCCAGGCTGTGCATCCCAGAGGTTCCTGGGGAACCATGGGGAACTTGCCTTAGTAGCTAAAGGACCTGGTGGTTTTTCCAAAACTGAGAAACTTAAGCCCCAGAGATAAACTGAAGTTTATCCCCCTCTTCTGAAAGAAACTGCTTATAGCCCCATACCCAAGACCGACTTTTCCTAATCAAGCTTCCAGAACCCTCCAGAACTTCCAGAACATTCTATCACAGTATGAAAATTGAAGCCTGAGTGAACAACCAGTTCCAGCCAACCAAACTCCCAGCCTGCACCATTCTTCCCACAACCCCACCTGCCAGCCCCCACCTCTCACTTTCAGCCTCCAAGAGATAGTTGACTTCTTCACACACAAAGGATCTTTGACCGACCCTGTTAGCTATCTTGTCCTTTCCAGCTGTACCAGGGAGGGGTCCTAATCTTTGGTCCCATTCCTTCCCCTGACCCTGGATCTTCTGGACTGAGGTAGGGCCATTAGTGGGTTTTCAACCGTGCCTCCAGGACCCACTGTTTGCCCTCATCTAGGAACAGGCCCAGAGAGTAACCCTCCCTAAAGCAACCGTCCTAGATCTGCCACCCCACTCCCTGTATCTCCATCCGCACTCCTGCCCTTCTCCCTCTTGCCTCCTTCATCTGGCAGCTTTCCAGAAACAGCCCTTGGAATTCCCACTTCCTGTCCACCATGTGGCTCACCGCAGGGTGCTCTCCACTGCTGTCCACCACAACTGGACAGCATTTAAGTTCTATCCTGGCCAGTCCTCCTGAGGGGGGCAGCTCCTGGACTCACCCTCCTGGGCCTTCCACACCTCCACCCTGCTCTCCTGGTGGCCTTCGGCCCTTGTTGGCCTCCCACAGTCCACCATGGCTCTGTTTGTTGTGAATATGTAGAGCACCCTCCCTTTCCATCTCTCCTCTCCCTCTTCCTCCTCACTCTGCCCAGCCTCTCCCACTGCCCCACCAGCCTTCCTAGCTGGGCTCCTGTATCTGAGATCTGAGCAATCACCAACCTAATCCCTGGAGGTCAGCAGAGTGTTGATGGCCACAGAGGCCAGGGACACACAGGGCCTGCTGGCATCCACCAGCAGGTAATGTCCACCACAGGCCCCAGGGCCTTCATGTCATCACAGCACAGAGTGGGAGGCTACTCTGCCGATGGCTGCTTCTCACAGACGTGCTGATCGAGCTTCCAGGACAGCTCACCTGCCCAGGCCACACATAAGGCTCTGAAGCGGTGTTGGACCCAGCCCTGCTCTTCCCTTTCTTGTTAGCTTCGTTGTGTGGGATGCCAGAGGGAACCAATGACCTCTCCTTTGGTCCCAATTCTTTACCTCCATTAAAACAGAGAAGGGCTTCAGCATGGTGATACTTCACTGCGTTAGAGGCAAGGGTCTCAGCTGGGTTATCAGAGCTGAGTCACACCCTGACCCACTGCCCAAGAAGGGATGACGGTGGGGTGGGGGGGTGGAGGGGCTTACAGATAACAGAAGCCCCGGTGAGGTCTGACCTTCCTGCAGCCTCAACAATGCAGGAAGAGCTGGGGCTCCTTCCCATGGTGTCAGACACTCACGTGTGAACAGAGGGGCTGCTGGGCTGTATCTCTGTCAACCTCCCTCACCCATCAACTGATGCCTGACTGTCAGGGCCACAAGGAGAGGCATGCCAAGAAAGTTAGCCGTTCTTCCTACAAAAGGTTTTCAGTGAATTTTTTTTTCAAATTTACAAATTTTGAACATGGAGCTATTTCACTTTTGCCCTAGTTAATACTGTGCCATAAATTAGGGATCCCCAAATATCTCCCCTTCATTCGGAGAGTAATTCCATGAACTAGAGTAATTAGGGAATAAGAATCATTTGATTCAAACCCCTGGGCTCCCCTCTGTGGACCCTCTGCCTGGTCCTACCGTCTGGGTGGGTCCCGCATGTCTGGGATGAGGCCTGCCCTAACAGTCAGAGTTGGCACGGATCTAGGAGAATGCAGCGAGAAACTCCTGCCCCCAAACGCCTTCCAGGAACAGTGGAATGAGGACAAGGCAGACGGAAGAAGAGCGGCGGGAGCTGGCTCTGGAGAGCAGTCCGAATGGAACCGAGTGTGCAGCGGCCTCTCACACATGCGGCCTGGCCAGGCCCTGCTCCTTGTGGGCCTCAAGATTTGAGGAGGTGAGGCAGTCTCGCACCTAGACCGGGAGTGGAAGCGGGGTAGCCCGCGTGCTGGACACGGGGCAGCCAATGACCCTGTCCCCGCCTGGGTCAGTGCTGGAACCACCGGCCGCGTCCCTGGCCGTGTGCTGAGGGGCGAAAGGGGGCGACGTGGCGAGCCTCACCGAACTGGCAACCGTACCTCCTGTTCTCTCGGAACCGGGCCAGCCAGTAGCTCTCTGCGGTCCGGCCAGACGGGAGGCGCTCCGGCCAGGACCTAGGCGCTCCTCAACCCCCGCGCTGCTGGTCCCGCGGCCCCCCAAGAGTTAAGCCGGGTTGCAAGGCGCAGGTCGGGGCTGGGGCCGCTAACTCCAGGCGGTGGGCGGGGTTTGAAATAAAACTCCGCCCCGGCCCCGCCCCACTACCGCCCCCCGCCTACGTCACACCACCGCCCCTCCCGCGCCTGCGCGGCCGAACACCGGCCCGTTCCAGCCGCCGCGCATCCTTGTCCCGCGCCTGGCTCCGCGCTTCGCTCCGTGCTCTGCTCCGCGCCGCGCTCTGCGCCCGGCGCGCCCAGCTCCCCGGCTCCCCTTACGGAGGGCGGCGCGGCCATGAGACTGCGGGGACGCGGCCCCCGGGATGCCCCGGTCTCCAGCGCGGGGGCCGTCGACGCGCGGCGGCTGGCGCCCCCGGGGCGGAACCCCTTCGTGCACGAGCTGCGCCTCGGCGCCCTGCGAAAGGCCCAGGTGGGTTCCCGCCGCTGCCCTGCGAGCCCGCTGCCTGGGCCGCGCCGAGGGGCGGGGATGCGCGGAAGGGAGGGCTTCGGGGAGGGGTCCTCCAGCGAGGCCCAGCCCCGCTGCCGCCCCTCTGGCGCCCGCGGCCCGCGACCGCTACACTGCTCTGCGGCCCTCATCCTGCATCCCGAGTCCCCGCCGCCCTCACTCCATCCTAGGTTCCCTCACCTATTTTCCCGCCGCCCATGCCCTGAGCCTGGCTCCTCATCCTCTTTCCCCGGGCCCCCGCACCCCGAGTCCAGCCCTGCACCTCCTTTTCTGATCCCCGCATCACTTCCCCTGGTCCCCGCAACCCCCACTCGGTCCACGCACCTCGGTCCCTGGTCTTGTTGTCCCCTCCTGCGGTGTGCAGGCTCCTGTGGTGCTGGAGTGGACCCCCCCTTCATGTGATTTTTGTCACTTGATGAGCTTCGTATGTGGGGACCTAGCTGATTACTTGAGTCGGTGCGAGAGACAGTGGTGTGCAGGCTGTGTGGGGTCCCCTGAAGATGAACAGCAGGAGCATTTGCGCCTCTGTTTGCAAGTTGTTTTCTGGGGAGTGTGCAAGGGACGCTCCCTTGGGGGCGGTTAGTCCGTAACCAGAATCAATTGTATACAACCTCGGTTCCAGCCTGGAAGGGAACAGTGTGCTGTGTGCTTCCATCTGGTTTTATTTCTGGGATCATCTGGCCTGGCTGAGGGATGGGTGGATGCAGGAAGCAGTGGGGCTTCCACACTTGTTCCTTTCCTTTCCTCCCCCCACCCCTCACTCTTTCTTTCCTTTCTTTTTAATTTACTGATTGATTTTAGAGAGGGAGACAGAGAAAGATTGATCTCTTGTTCCACCCATTTATACATTCATTGGTTGATTTTTGTATGTTCCGTGAGCAGAGATTGAAGCAACTGAGCTGCCGGGCCAAGGCCTTTTCCTGTTCTTCATGTGGTTTCTGACCTGGTGGAATGACTCCCTGGCTGCCCAGATCTCCATACGCTGGTTGTGTGTGGTGTGTGCGCTTCTGTAAGATACCTCACAGTATGGCCTTTCTTTTGACTCCAAAAATGTACACAGAAGCGGGCGCAGTTTGGGGATTTAAGTGGTTGTCCAGTTTGTGGGCAAGTATGTTTCCAACTGCGACAAACTTTTGGGTGAGACATTGAGAATTTTTTAATGTGTAAAGTAATTCACCTGAAGTGAAAGTTCTTGAAGTCAGTATTAAGGCGTCATTTTCTGGGACTCCTGCCTTTTCTCAAAGCGCCTTCTTGGTGGGTTTGGTTGGCACGGGCGGCAGAGGAAACTATGGGCAGAGACTAAAAAGAGGGAAGAGAATGGAGAGGGTGGTGTTCCTTCTAGTGATAGGAAAGGGCAAGGTTGTCCCCAGTTGGCCCCTGGTCCTTGTCGCCCATCCCTGTGCATGTTTGGAGCCAGTGTCTGCCTCCATGTGGTCTCCCAGTGCCTTATTCACTTGTAGCCTCATGCTCACCACCTACCAGGAGCTGTGCCCAGCATGCTGGGGGCTAGGACACACAGTCACTTCTGTGCTCCTGCATGGGCCTCCACCCAGCAGTCCTGCCCCTGCCACTCCTTTGGTTCAGGGGGCCTTCCTTCTCCCTCTGCTCTGCAATTTAGAACCTTCTGAGGTGCTCTGGGTACCCAGCGAACCCTGACTCCTTCAGGTGGTTTCCAAGGTCCCTCTGGGCCATTCCCCACCCCCAGGCTTGTCACAGTTGGCTCCAGTTGCCACAGGGCTTTCTCTCTCTCTTCCTCTTGTCCACTCTCTCCCCACCTCTCTGCTTCTCCCTCTTGGGTGAAATATCACTGCCAGGGAGAAGCCCCCTCCTCCCAGGAGGTTCCTGAAGGTCCACCTCCATATCCCTGTCACATTTGCAGCCCTCCCACTGCTGGTCCTGTTCCAAACTGTGTGCTCACCGCCCAAGTGCATGGGGTCCACTGCAGACTCAGATACCTGTTGAGTGAATAAACGGGTGAAAGGGCAGGATGTCAGGAGAATAGGAAATCCCCAGTCCCCTCCACCAGGGGTCATAGAGTTGTACGTTGGAGGTTTAGAGCAATGCCTGTGGGCTCTTCAGACTGTTCTTCAGTGAGATGAGTTTGAGATCCTGGTTTTAGATGTCAGGCAGCATCTGGATGATACTCAGAAAAAGAACAGGTGGGCAGGATGTTTTAGCATCCCAGGAAAGGCAGGATACTTTGTATATACCTTGTCACAATGTTTCAGAGACCACTGTCAGGATAATTACGTGTATTTGTAGCAAAGTCATCGCCACTGCTCAGGTGTCAGCACCCTGTGGCTGAGGGTGTGTACTTCCTCATTGCTCTCGACCTTCCAGGTCCCACTCTGAAGACACATTGTGCTTTTCACCAAACAGCGTCTGCCTGCCAAATGTTTTACTGTTATCCATTGCATTTTAGCGTCAAGTTTCCACAGAGGGAATTGGCCTCTCCAAGCAAAGAAACCCTGCCTCCCAAATCAATAAATAAATGGATTCAGCAATGACTGAGACACCGAGCGTGCTCAGAAACTCATGTAAATTCTGGTTAAGATAAACCAGTAAGGAGACCTGCATTCACCTGCTAGCATTTGCTGCTGGGGAGGGGCCATTGTGAGTCTGGATTAATGACCAGTCCATCTGTCATTTAACTGCAGATTTTGTAGAGAGCCTAAGCATCTCTTTGGACAGAAAACAACGCAGTAAGTTCTGAAAACCACGAATAATTATAATACTGGATAGTCACATGGTGATTTGTTCCTTCTGAAATATTGAAGTGGTTTTATATCACCCGGGTTTTTGGGTACTTCCCGCTGGAGCCCATGGATGTGAGTGCATCCCACTTCCAGCTCTGAAGTTTCCTCTTTTCTGAACTCCCTGTGCCCGAGTCAGTGAGCACTCACTTCCTGGAAAGCAGACTGGCTTCCTGTACACTTTGGAACTGAGTCCTGGGAGGGCAGAGGCTGAGGAGCCCACCCCTCCCCCTGCCTAATCCCCAGAGAGGATTACCAGGAGGGTTGAGTCCAGGGAGATTCCTTCTCCCAGACCTGCAGTTGGTGGCCCTGCTTGGAATTTACCCAGAAGTGGGCAGTCTTTTGAGTCCTTATCAGAATGCCTGAGTTTTGGTTAAAAAAAGAAAAGCAACAGACACCTTGGTTGGTCTCCACCTGGATCCTGTGTTAGGTGTGGCCATTCTGGAGCAGAGAATCCCACGCTTTGTACTCTCCCGGCCTTACATGGTCTTGACATCCTGCCCCTTGGCTTCAGTGCCCCCCACCCGCATGCACACAGACCAGGCCTGGCATTTTCCTCCTGCTCCTCTGACCTGCCAGACTCCTGGGCCCTGCCAGCCATGCCTGCCGCACCCGCCCTGCTGCCCCTTGTATCTGGTTAGTCCATGCCCGAGACTCCAGAACGAGGAGCAGCTCTTCATCCAGCACCTCCTGTGACCCCAGCTCTCTACCAGGGGTGTGGAAGGTAGATAAATGGGAAGTGACCTGGCCTGAAGCTGGTGTTCTTGAGGGGTAATAAAAACCCCAGGGAAACATGGGGTGGAGGATTTCCAGGACAGTGTGTGTCCCATGGGAAAACAGAGAAGGCCTCACCTTCGCTGGATACCCGGGAGGCCAAGGCTCCAAGTGGACACCTGGCCACAGGTCTCTGACCACCTGATGATGGCGATGCCTCTGTTGGCACATTTGTAGCCCAGTGGGATCCAGGAAATTCCCAGTGTCCTTGTGGTGGTCACTCAGTGTGGCTGTGGGAGTGGGGAGAATGGAGGGTCGGGTGCTGTGTTCCCATGTCCCAGGTGAGGAGACAGGCCCAAGGGCCGTGCTGTCCTGAGTCCTGGGCAGTGAGGGCCACCTCAGTGCAGGCATCTGACCTGACCTCACAGGGAGCGGCCCTGTCTCCGAACTCACTGATTCTAATTTATGGAAGGGCGCACATGTGAAGCCAGATTGTGGCTAATGCTGAGGGTGGGGAGGGAGATTCTAGGTTGAAAAGAACTTGTCTTTTCAGTTTTCATATTCTTCTGTCCTGACGGGTGGACTTTCAACATCTGTACGTGTTTTATATGTGTGTGTGTACATATATGCACACACATATCATGTGCACACATATACACAGAAGTATGTGAGCTTATTTACATGTTTTATGCACATATACTGAAGTATATATACACATCACACATAGGACTACATATACACAGAAGCATATACAGACACACATATACACAGAAGTATACTTGTATATACTCATGTGCATTATATATACAGAAGTATATACATGCAGTTCTGTTTTGTAGCCTCTTTAATTTCTTAGTACTGAGCAAAGCACGCTCAGCCTTATTTCTCATTTTAAAAAATCAGGATTTTGTCCCCAAAACAATAGTCACTCAAAAGCACGCTGCAGGAGCTGAGCACCCTGCCCACCCTGCCAGGCCCACAGGCATCAAGGCTCCGGGAGGGCCTATCCCTGATGATGGAGACCGTCTGAGGAGGTGCCCTGGGCTCTCCTTCTCAGGTGAGTCTGAGCAAGGCTCCCACAAAACCATGCTCCACAAAGCTCCATCCCTGCCTCGCCTGCCTGCCCCAAAGACTCAGAGCCTCCTGACAGCCCTGCTCCCCTGTCTCCCTGCCCCTGGGACTGTCAGCCGACACAGCAGGGCGAGGTGCCACCATTCCCAGAGCAGGCAGATGCCTCCATGGATGCCCTGGAGCCCCGTGGGGTTGTGGGGGTGGGTTGAGGCGACCTGGCCTTGCCTGAGCTGTGTTTCTAACATTTCTGGTCCATAAGCCCCATAGTCTAGCTGTGAAGTGCAGGGTTTTGAAAATGAGCCCAGAGGAAAGCATGTGTTTGGATATGACATGTTAAATGTGACCATAGTGTCTGTCCTTCTTGAGCCCAAGTTGCTCTGCGGGTCCCGGGGCCGTGTTCATTGCATGGCACACACAGGTGAAAATATGTGTTTGTCTTTCTCTGACTTACTTCACTCAGCACAGTGCTCTCCTAGTCCATCCGTGCTGTCACAAAGGGTGAGATTTCCTTCTTTTTTACGGCTGAGTAGAATTCCATTGTGTGAATGTACCATAGCTTTTTTATGCACCCATGGATACAGAGAACAGACTGACAGCTGTCACGGGGAGGGGGGTTGGAAGACTGAAGGGATTAAGCAAAAGCAAACAAACAGAAAACTTCGCAGACACCACAGTGCTGATTGCCAGAGGGAAAGGAAGGCGGGGGAAAGATTGGAGTGGGTGAAGAGGGATAAATGGTGATGGAAGGAGACTTGATTTGAGATGGTGAACACACAGTACAATGTGCAAATGATGTATTATAGAATTGTACACATGAACCCTATATAATTTTATTAACCAATGTCACCGCAATAAATTCAGTTTTTAAAAAAAGCTAGTGGCTTGTTCCTTGGCATTTTATCCATGTTGCAGTCTTGTGAGCTTAGGTGTTGTAAGTGCTAAAACACTTAAATGCTGTTGTTACGCGGCCACGTGGCAGTTGGCTTCCCGTCTTCCTTTGGGCACACCTTGCTGGGCTCTGTTGCTTTTGGTGACAGTCCACAAGCTACCGCAGACCACCCTGGCCGGAGCTGCTGGCTGCGCCTTGTGTTAGGGCGTGCCACGGGTGCCCGTGGGACCGCAGCTGTTTTCCACTTAAGAGTTACATTTCCATCTTGGGGCCAGAGGAGTGATTTTCCCTAAAAATTATTTGCCACATGCAAACTTTTTAAAAAACCCTTCACAATTTTAATATTTCAAAACCCTAGGATGGCGACGTAGAGCTGAGCCTCTGCGTGCCATGGCTCACACAGGCCCCCTGAGATCTGGAGGTCAAGGACCAGCATTGGACACCTAGTGGGGCCTGCTGCTCCATGGCCTGCCCTGGAGCCTGAGCTGCTCAGAAGTGACCTTGGTGCCCAAGACAGCCAGGAATTCCAACAGGCTGAGGGCCTCGTGTGGGTCAGGCACTGAATACCCACTCTTCTATCTTAGCCTATTTACTCTCCCCGGCTCCCCCTGGGAGATGAAATTTTATAGAAACTGAGGAGTAGAAGAAGTGAGAAGACAGGCAGAGCATTCAGGGGGGGGAGGACACCTAGGATGCCATCGTCCTGAAGCAGGGCTGGGACATCAGTGTCCCACATGGCCGTCCTACCTGTGCCCTTTATCACTGCCTGCCTGGCCCCTTTGCCCCCCTCGCCTGCCCCTTCCACAGGTCCAGCTCTCTAGCTCCAGAGCCTTTGTGCTAGCCTTCCCCCTGTGGGACCCTTCCCATGCTCCCCCTACAGTTAGCCTTTGCTTGAATCCCACCAGTCATTATAGAGACCTTTTTCAACTCCCCTGGAGAAAAGATGATCACCCTACGTGTGCCCACCTTACCCAGACACCTATTGTCTGCTCATTCATGGTGTTCCCCGCACCCTCTTTCTGGTGGCCCAGCCTCTAGTTAGTGAGCACTGTGATTAGTGTCTGGGTCATACTTTTCTTTGGAGACCTGAGTCCGTGTGGCAGTTGGCTGCTGATGTCCCCAAAGGTCTGCTTCCCTGGCCCTCATGGAGGCTTTTGTGCTCATCTGCTGATGCATGTCCTTAGGGCCAAAGACTCTTGAATGTGGACTGCAGGCTCTGCCTGGCCGCCTCAGGGTCCCTAGTGCCACCCATGATCTCTGCTCCCTTCACCTGGAGGCGCCCCATGCTGCCCACTGCATTGACCACTTACTGAGGGGTTTATTTCATGCTTCGTTCGCCAGCTAGATAGTGGGCCCCACTGCCTCGGGCTGTCTCCCAGGTCCCGGCGCTAGGAGCATGCACACGCTGGGCCTGTGAAGTCACCAGTGCTACTGTCGGACCCAGACATGGGCCTGAGCCAGGCAAGGTCAGCCAACATGAAGGCTCTGGCCTGGCTGGAACCCTTGGGCGCTGGCTAAAGGGCAGGCAGGCAAGGACTGTCCGCCAGTGTGGGTTTCCATGGGGGTTCCCAGGTTTAGGGTGTCATCTTAAGGGTTCCTTAGACCCAGAGGTGCTCACCCATGAAGAACTGTGTGGACCTCTGTTGCTGCCTCACAAGACCCACCATCATCCTCAGTGCATTGAGAAGGGTCAGTATGGCTATCCAGGAAGACCACTTTGGCACTGGAATGCGGGACAGACTTGTAAACTCAGAAGGAATTACTGAAATGCACTCATTTTGCAGAAGCCTCCAGACTGGGCAATGAGTGCTAAGATTTGAGTCGAGAGCTCTTGAATAGTAATGATGGGGATGGCGGGGATGTTGGGGCTGGCTGAGGGTTTGAAAGACAAAAATAGCTGTTGTCGAAAAGCTACATTTAATTTTAGATTTGAGTGGGGTAGTTAAGAAGAAATAGCACGCATGTAGCAGTAAGCATGAGCTCTGGAAGGAGTTCTCCCGAGTGGAGGCACAGGTTCTCCTGAGTTGCACAGGTACACCCAAGCCTCAGAGTGGAATACAGTTGACATCTAGGGCCAGGAAGACAGTCGACATTCGCATGTTAGTAAGAAAAAGGCAAATGAGTCCATGTGAATTCAGGCAAGTCACCCGGAGCAGCCCAGGCACCCAATACACAACGTGCTGTCACCACTAAAGCTGCCCCTCGGCTATGACCTGCACTCCCACCAGTCACTCCCATCCCACCCCTCCACCCCCCATGTTGACACTTGGCTCTCTAGCCACCTCCACATTTGTCTTTTTGTGAAGAGGAAGCGTCTTCATCAGGGCAGTGGCATGTGTGACAAGATGAAACTGACCGCGGCTCTTCTGAACCTGGGCTCCTTGTTTCACTTTTGCTTTGAAGCACTCTGTTAGAGTCAGTGTGGAGATTGCTGTTTATTCCAGGCTGAATGCGGCATCGGGCAAGGACCAGCAGGTCTCTGTGCCTGACACAGCTGTGCGGGGCTGGGGACGAGCACAGAGGAAGACTTCCCCAGGGCCGGTTGCCGGGTTTGCGTCTGTGCCACGTTGGGTCCAGCGCTGTACCTCTGACACTCTTTCCAGGCTTGGCTCCAGGCTTCTGTGGCTGGTGGTGGCGTTTTCTAAGGAAAATGCTTGATTGTGCCAGCTGATGGGACTCCTTTGAGGATTACTGTGCCTTTTCTAAGTTGTTTTTTCTTTAAAAGGAAAAATAAAATTAGACGTCTCTTTTCTCTCGCTGCGTCAGGAGAAAGCGGCCCCAGCGGCCTCGGACGTCTCTGCTGTGACTCTGCAGACCGCTTCCTGCCAGGGCACAGGCTGCTCACTGCATCAGATGTTGGCTTCCCAGTTTTAGAGTGTTCTGTCTATGCTGAATCAGGATTCTCAGAAATAACTGGCTTTATTTTTTTTTAATAAGTAACAGCAAAAAATAAGATTAATTCCTTGGGCAAAGTTTTTTGCTTATCTCACACTGCCCCAGAGACCTTTCTGTGGAATGTAGATATTGCATCTCCAGTCAACCTCATGGCACAAGCTTGGAGGTGACGAAGGCCAGCCTCCCAGGGTATGTTTGAGGAGCACACAAGACCCAGCCCCAGGAACGGCTGCTCCAACAACTTCTGAACCCTGAGGCACGTTTTGTTCCAAAGATAAGCCCTTGTCTTCCCACGCCCCTACTGCAGCTGATCTGGCCTCATGCATAGCTCCTGTCACAAGTGCCCTTCCCAGTGTTGGTGAAGGGTTAGGACACCTCTGTGGCTCAGTTCCTCCTTGCCTGACGAGGAGTCCAGCATGGGCCCTCCTGCATGGCCGGGGCATGGGTGTGTGAGTAAGGTTATGGAGCCAGCTCTGCAGAGGTGCTGGGGTGCCTGGTATGGTAAGAGAACAGAGGCCAGAGTTTCCAGGACAGGTTGGGCAGGGCGACCTGAGGTCAGAGGGTGACTCGGCAGCCACACGGAGCTCTGAGCACCAAGGGGTGGGGTCTGGCAGTGTGAGGAGGGCCAGGGTGGGAGCTGCCATATTGTACCTTGGAGGAGGAGGGGGTCTTGGATTCTGGACTTGTTTTGGAAGTGGAGCCAGTAGGATTTGGTAAGAGAGAGGTGGCAGATATAACTCCAACATGTGCGTCTGCTGACCAAACCAGACCTGAGGGACAGAGTCACCCTCTAAGCAGGAAAGGCCGAACACAAACAGGCCGGCGAGGCTCAGTTTGGGGAGTGGTTGTGTGTGGCTGTGGGTTGCCATTTATGCTGTTGGCAATACATGTCTGGAGGCCTGGGCAGCAAACCAGGCTGGGGTGTCCACATCAGAGGCATCGTCCCTGGGCCAGGCCAGTGTCCAAGGATGGGAGGTGCATGGAAGAGGGCCTAGGTGCTGGGCCGAAGGGCTTCCCCTAGGGCAGCCTTTTCTTGTCTTTTTTTTGAACCCTGGCTTTTGCTCTGACTGGCTGGTGGACGTTGGGAAGCTGCTGCCTCCCTCACTGGGCCTCAGCTTCCCCACCTGTTCAAGCCCATCCACTGTATCTTCTCCATGGGACAGGGACTGCACCCTCATTCCCTGGCAGCATGGTCCCTGCCTCCCCCTCTAGCAGCCGCCCCTGCCTGTGCACATTTCACTCAGCCGTGCCCTGCCTGTGCACATCTCACTCAGCCATGCCCTGCCCTGGGTGCACGCACCGCCCTTTGGGGAGGTTAACAGTTGGGGCAGTTGATTTGTCTGTTGTGTCGTTCCTGGCACTGCTCCTCTGTGGCCTCATGGGGCCTTTACTCTGAGACCCATCCTTTGAGCTGGTGAGCAGTTTCCTTCAGTTCCTGCCTGCCTGTGGGGGCCCTGTGGGCTGGGAGCAGGATGGGAGCTCCTGGCCTCTGGCACTTGCCCTCTGGTGGCACAGCAGGTCAGCCCCAGCACCTGTGCCCCAGGGTCTCATGTTCATGTTTGCTGAAGCGCCCCCATTAGTCCAGGCTCCACCTGGCCACCAGGCCCCAGGCCTGTCAGTGGTTCGTCCACCTCCTGTGTGCTCAGCTAGGCCTGCCATCTTTGACAAATGCTTCATTCAGATACAAATTAATCCAGGTTGCATAGATATGAGTCCTGTTTTGTTCCTTTACTAAGACAGAGGAAACTAATTGCCACCTTGGGACCTGTCCTCCTTGCCTCCTTTAACTCATAGCTCTTCCCTCTGGCTGCACGTGTCTGACTGACTGTCTGTCACACAAGTGGTCTTCAGCTCACCTGTTCTTGTGAGCAGCTCTTAGGGAGCTGGGCCTGAGCTGCCAGCTGGCAGGTGCACACACATGGGCCCTGCCTGAGTTCTCACCGGCAGCACCCAGGCTGCAGTGTCGCCCTCACAGAGTTTAGTGAGAGACCCACCTTGAGCTGGGATTGTCCCCCAAACCAGCAGGAGGCTGAAAGCGGTGGTGCCGAGCTCTGGCCACACGACATCTAGAGGCCGACACCTCGGACAGTCCACATTTGTTTTTCCCTCCCCACCCCTGACCTCCAAGAACCATCCGCAGTGACCGAGGGTAGATTGCGCCCCCATCATGTGTGAGCACAAAGTCTCCCTACTCCTGTTAACGTGAGTCTCAGAAACTTTGAGCCTCAGAAAGAGATAAGGTGTGGGATGGGTCTCCAATGCGTGTTTCTCTGTGGCCAGCAGGCGCTGTTGTGCGTGGAGGAGCTTACGTGTTCTGTGGAGAAAGAGTCTCTTTAGTGTGTCGTGAGGATGTTGTCACAGTCCTTTGGAATGGTGGTTCACTACTTTTTCTACAGCGAAGCACTGGCATGGGGACGCCCCTCCAGGAATGCTTTCCCTGTTAGCTGCCTGCCATCGTGCTGACTAGTGATGGGGGCCGCTGCCACCCCGCGTCCAGATGTCCACTGTGTTCTTGGAGCTGCTGGCACCCTCTCCCCTTGGAGCAGTCACCTTGTCCCTTTGTGCTCTCCTGGCTGCAGGTGTTGCTAGAATCTTCCATGGCTGGTTGGGGTCCCTCAGCGTGGTGTCACTCCAGTGTGCATGCTTAGAGGGCACAGAGCATTGCAGTGCCCTGGCTGGCCTGCCCACTTCCTAGCCAGGGCATGTTTCACTGCAGTGGCCTAGCCTGGCATAGGAGCAGCATGGGTGGAGACAAAGGGGACCCACGTGCTACAGAGATCCTTGCCTCCTCGCCAGCATCTCAGGGGTCCATGTTGGTTATGAAACACAAGGCCTGTGGGCCGACGTGCATGTAGACAACGCCAGTGGCCTCGATGGCCTTGGAGCCATTGCTGGGCGCATCTGAGCCAGGTGTTATAGCCACAGGTGCCTTGGAGATCTGGACCGGTGGGTCAAGCAAACTCACTGGGAATGGGTGACAAGAATTGTCACTTTTGTACTTTTTGTCATGGGAAATCTCAGTTGTATTCCAAATGTATGAGCTTGGGCTGTCCTAACAAAGCACAATGGATGGCAGCTCAAATGACAGAATTTACTTTTCCCCTTCCCGGAGGCTGGGCGTGTGAGGTCCTTGGCGTGCAGGTATGTGTGTGTGTACATGTGCCTGTGTGTACATGTGCCTGTGCCTGTGACGACAGGCCCTGTGGTAAGCACATAAGAAGTCCAGTCGTAGCACGGACAGTGAGCGACTCTGAAACTGCTCCTTCTGCAGCCTGGGCTCCCCAGTCCCGGGCCCTTTGCCGGCTTTCCTGATCATGGCCACACTGCAGTGTTCCGGGTTCATTTTCCACGCTTTCTACCCCAACCCAGAATCAGCAGAGCCAAGAAGCCTTGGGTCCTATAGGTGTTTAGAGGCCAAGGGCAGCCCGCACACTTCTCCCAGCACCTGGGCATTTCCCCGCCCGGAGTTCTCCGCCAGGGGCCCTGGATGAAGTGTGTGGGTTGAAATGAAGTACCCGGGTTGGGATGAGTGATTCACCTTCAGACCTAGTTTCAATTGGCCACTCAGTAACACAGACGTGCTGTGGGCGTGTGTCGGTGTTCTTCATGGCATGCCCCTTTTCAGCGGGACAGTTTCATAGCCGGTTTTCAGTAGTTAAGTAGCTCAGCCAGGGACTCATTAGTGGAGTCCCCTGTAGGAGTGTGTTACAAACCCTCGTGGAGCTCACGAGAAGGGTGACTGCCTGGCACCTGGGATGGTGGCCGGGACTCCCACCAATAATGGGAGGGCTGCAGCTGTCGCCAGCATCTCAAGAGGGATGCAGATCCCTGCACCACCAGCCTTTGCCTTTTCCTTCCCCATCCACAGCATTCTCCCCAGTATACTGCTGCTTCTGCCTCCTTCGGGACTGGCCTCAGTGCCAGGAACACCAGCTACTCATCACCAGGGAGCAAGGTCCTCCCACTCTAGGACCAGCGAGCGTCCCAGTTGGCCTGAGCTAGTGCCGTCTGCCAGGTGCCATCCTGCCTCCTTGGGGAGAATGGCCCCTGTGAGAGGGGCTTTGGTGGGAGCAGGTCCAGGAGGGCCTTCCCCGGGCTAAGTTGTCTGTGTCAGTCTCCAGCACAGAGCTTATTTGGGGTGTGGGCAGTCACCTGACCTCTCTCCCTGGGGCATGCCTTTGCCCTGCACCCTCCTGATGGAGAACACATGCCTGGACTCAGTCAAACCGTGAGCCCACCCTCTGGGCCGACCAGGGAAGGCAGCACAGCCACCTCAGGGGAGGAATCACCGTGTCCAGCCTGGTCACGAGTTATAGTGCACGCCAGGTATTCGGCCGGGGCTGCCTGGAAACAGGACAGTGGCTCTGTTTCCCTCAGCCGTTTCTTGTTCTGTGTGTTTTCAGTCCAGCCAGGATTTCCTAGGGCTTCCCTCCCTTTTCTCAGCCCCACCAGAGCTGTGTATGTCCACCTGGCTGTCGTGGCTGCTCTGTCACCGAGTTGGCCTGGGCAGGCTAAGGCCCTTGGCCAGTTTGCATCAGGGCAGGGGAACAGTGAGGACACAGGGAGGCTGGTGGCTGGGTCTGGGATAGACACAGGTGACAGAGCCTGTAAGGTGGGCCAGAAGGTGCAGGAGGAGAGGAGGGCACAACCAGGGGGCAGCCTACTCTCAGAGCAAGTGACCAGAGCCCACAGAAGATTCTGGAAGGAGCTACCTTTCAAGTCCTGCCCTTCCTGGGGATGGTTTCTGCCTCCTGGGGTCAAGGCTGAGTCTGGCAGAGAGCACACAGGCCATGTGCTTGGGCGAGGTGAGGGCAGAGCCGTGGGGGCCTGGCAGAATCCCCTGCACCCTGTGGGAGTGCAGTTTACACAGCACTATATACATATATATTTATAGATATGTACATATCTATATGTACATATGTACATATCTATATGTACATATGTACATATTTAGCGCACACACACACCAACAGAACCACTTCCTTTCCCCTTCCCCTAGGCGAGACACTTCACCTGGAGTCTCCGTTATATCCCCACCCACCCACTCCTCATCTCAGTGGAGACCTGTCTGTTTGCTGAAGTCAGCCTGTTCTCACTTAGGAACCAGGACGGTGCCCTTCGTGATGTGCATGGGAGCAGAAGCACTAGCACATGATCTGAGCCCACACGCCGTGTCCCTCACAGAGTGGCCAAGTGAATCCCTGGCCACTGACCAGCCTCCAGGAGCCTGTGTTGCTAATTAACCAAACAGCGTGGAGAGCAGTGCTCCAGCCCTAAATCAGGGTGCTGGGCAGGCTCAGGCCCCCTGACCAGGCGTGGCCAGCTTCTGCCTGCCTGTCCAAGAGGAAGGCAGCACAGCCCCTGTCCCAGCCCGCAGGTCCCAGATGCACAGGGGGCGGGGGGGGGGGCAGTGCTGGGAGTCATGTGCTCTTTCTGGAACCCCATTGTGACCGTGGAAACTGTAGCACACCCCACCATTCTTCTGACATCATTTCTGTAAGTGGGGACTCTGACTAACATGTGGCTTGTAGATGAACGGCGTGTTTGTATAAGAATCCTGGGAAAACTAACTTTAAAAGATACAGACCCTGACCTTCAGGCACCCCAGCTCTGGGAGATTTGCTGACCTTCAACCGTGGGTCCAGGATGACTAAACCAGGCTGATGCACACAGAACCATCACTTGCCTTACTGGAATGGACTCCGCTCGTCTGCACATAGAGAACTTCTCAACCCCCTCCTTGATCTCTTTGTTCTGTTCCCCTTTCCTTCCTTATAAAAATATCTGCCTCTACTGAGGTGGGAGATGGGCTTTGAGACGTGAGTCCCCCACCTTCCTGGGAGATGGGCTTTGAGATGTGAGTCCCCCACCTTCCCCGGAGATGGGCTTTGAGACGTGAGTCCCGCATCTTCCAGGTGGTGGCACCTGAAAATAAACCACTTTCCTCTATGTCACCACCTGCCTCTCGAGTATTGGCTTTTGTAGTGGCGGGCAGCCGGACCTGCAGTTTGGTTACCCCATGAGATGCAGTTGTTGTAGGCCACGACTGGTGGTAGAAACCGTCCTGGAAACAGAACATGCCTGCAGAGCCGGGCGTGTTGTGAACACTGCGCCTCCAAGTGTGTGGACTTTCTCAGGTTTTCAGCTTCTGTGCCTGGCCCCTTCATCTGCAGCGCAGGCACCAGACAAACAGCGCTTTATGGGAACAAACAGCAAACTCTCCAGTAACTTGCCTTCTCTGCAAATCGAGAAGGGAGGGCCAGCTGTCAGTTTCAACAGCAGAGCAGGTATGCTGAGCTCCCAACCAGCACCCCAGCAGTGAGGGCAGCCAGGGGACAAGCAGGGAGGGTGTGGGAAGGGGGTTGCATCTCGGGAACAAAAGGGAAGTGTCGCCTACAGACTTGTATCCTCTTTTCCCAGCAGCAGAATTATAAAGTAATCACAAAGGATGGAAAAGGACTTATTTTAAACTAAGTGTTAAAAATAAAGGAAAGGCTACAAATTTGTACGATTAAATTAAAGAGGTACTTAGAGAAAGTTATGTGTTCTCAATGTGAATATTAGGAAATAAAGTATTTCTGAAACTAGCGCTCCAGACTTTTACTGTAAGATGTGAAATAGACTGTTAGTCAGCACAGACTCAGAGTAGGAGAGACTCTTGCAAGAGCCAGAGTCTGTGTGACTGAATAGGACCCAGTAGAGACCAGGGACACATCAAACTGGTTCTGTAGGCAGACTAGTAAAACAGAAGAGTATCTTCCAATAGAGGCTGAAAAGCTGTGGAAAGCACACGTGTGTTAACAATGAGATGTACATCAGGACCGATGTAAAGTCACAATGAATGTCACGGGCAGCTTCACTCCGTTATCCCGCAGTCAGTCACGCACACGGGGAGGTTTGGTGGGAGAGGAGAACTCTGAGGACTTCGGGGATTTCCCCATCGACAGAAGCACTGAAATGAAATGAAGAAGAAAGAGACATCTTGATAAACACTGGCCTTAGAAACATTGAAACAGCAGCCAGAAATCTCTGTAGAAATTTCCCTGAAGAGGCAGCTGGCTGGAATCCTAACGTCCTTCCCACAGGATCCACCCAAAGGAGGCAGCACGGGAGGGGACCTGAGGTCAGATCACCTAGGATCCAGCGATGACTCAGTCTCAGAGGCATGGTCACAGACAGATCCAGGGATTCCTGTTAAAAAAGAAACCATACACATCGCTTCCCAGCACTGTGACCAGTTTCAAAATGACACAAGCTATGAGCACATCACTAATGGCGAGTGAGGACAGGCACAGGTGATGACCCACTGGGTGCAGGGAGGGCCTGCGGCGAAGTCCAGCACCCAGTCACAATTTAAAGCAAAACACGGCCCTCGGAGAGCCAGGAATGGGAAGCGCATGCTCTCACCAGTGAAAGGCATTTACTGACAGCCTAGAACCAGCACCCGCTTAATAGGAAGAAGCATCGTCACCAACATCGGCAGGACAGCAGGTCTGCCGTTGCAGCTTCTGTTCAACCTCACACTGAAACGGGAGCCTCCAGCTGGGCTGCTGGTACCCCGCCCCTGAAACCGGAGGAGACAAGGGCCATTAAACATTGCCATCATTAGCAAAGCGTGGTTATCAGATCTGCGCTGTCCAACAGGCAGCCGCGGCCACAGGTGGCTTTTGAGCACTTGTAACATGGCGAACGTAAATTGGGACACCTTGTAAGCTTCAAACTCACACTGGATTTCCAAGACATGAAAAATGTGTGGGCTCTCTCATAATTGTTGTACTGAGTACACACCGAAGTGATATTTCAGGTATATTGAGTTAAATAAACTATATATTAATTTCATCGCCTGTATTTTTTTTAAATGTGGCCACTAGAAAATTAAACATTGCACACATAGCTGGCATTGTATCACGTGGAGCAGTTCTGGTCTTGGTAGGGAATCCAAGGGACTCTGCAGAGCCAAAAGGAACAGCTAGCATGTGCTCAGCTGCAGGTGATGGAGACCCAGCAAATGCAGCGGAGTGGGGCCTTTCAGTCTAGGTGGGATTGAGACTTCACCAGAGACCGTCTCCTGTCTCTTCTGTCTTCTCCACATCAAACCTACATATTTGAAGTTATTGGAAATAAGCACTGCATCTGGCCATCATAAAGCCTTTGTAAGTGTTTAAGTCTGCCATCCTCTGCTGGTCCATGTCTGCCTGACCACCTGTGTGTCGGCTGGTGCAGAGCCAGAGCATCACTTTGTGCATGGAAGTACTTGTAGTGACAGCCACTGGTCCACCCGGGACTCTCCCCGACTTGACCACTCTGCTGAACCCGTGTGTCCATCACTCCTACCCCATGTTGTCACTGTCCCCTCACCCGTGGGGCCTGCCCTTCTCCATGGAGCCCCCACCTACCTTCCCACTGTCCTCCCAGCTAGACCCGTGGTGGCACATTCTCTACTGCGCTCCCTTGGGCTAGAAAGCCACCCAAATTCCCTGGTCTTCCTTGTAGTCCAATCTTGCCAGCTCCATACCTGCTATCTTGCCACTTCACAGATGGCAGCTTAGTACCACGAAAGCATCCTTATGTCGCATAAGGCACAGCTTCAGAGCTGCCTGTGGGTGTGGGCATTGGGGCAGAGGGCTGTTGACTCCAGGAGAGAGCCCGCCACCCCATTCCTCAGCCAACCTTCAGGGATGACTTCAGGATGGAGTGGGGAGGTGGGGCAGCAGATCGCCCTAGGGAGGACACCACTGCTCCTTGCCTCGCCCAGCCATTCGTGAGAGAGCAGCACCCTGGCCGGGGCAGGATGGGAGGAGTCCAGAGGAGAGATGCCCTGGTGACTGTGCTTCTGGAATGACCTCCGTCTTGTCTCCCCAGATCGCAGTCATGACGCTGACACTCTTCCCCGTCCGGCTGCTGCTCGCCGCCTTCATGATGCTGCTCGCCTGGCCCTTCGCGCTCGTCGCTTCCCTGGGACCCGCAGAGAGGGGCCCCGAGCAGCCCCTGGCCTTGTGGCGGAAGTAAGTCCTCGCCTGTGATGCTCTGAGGTGGGGAGCACTGGGCCATTTCTTCGCTCTCACAGCTCCCCCTAACCACCCAGTGTGCTCCAGTCCATCCTCCCCTCCCTGAGCCAGTGCGTGCCAGGGCTGCACTCTCCCAGTGGGGACACTGCTGCCCCTGCTGCATCATTCCCTCCCTGCCACACCCCTGCCAAGGTCTCCAGCTTCCACCAGGGCCTGTTGAGCCACATGACTGCTATTTCCAGGTCCCGAGCACAGAGATCCCTCGTTTTCCATGTTTCCCAGCCCCTCCAAGTGCCAGCTGGCATATGTTCCACCTGCTGCCCCTGGTCTGGTCTCTGCAGGGTCGAGTGTCCCTCCCTGCGTTGGAGACCTAAGTGCTTCCTTGCTATACGTAGTGAATGTTAGAAACCCCGGTGCTCTGTAGATGGACGTGTGAACACATCTCAGCTGGAGACCCAGCATGGACCTCAAAAGGTTAAATCAGTCACTGTGTTTTCCTGTTGGCTTAAGTGCCTAAAGCCGCTGTCAGAACAGCACAAGAACTTTGGTATCTTTCGTGTCTTAAAAGATATCATTCCTATTGAGAACTCAAATGCTCACAACCCTTCTGTGTCTTGGCATCTTCAGTTAGTCATAAGGAGCCTCGAAAGGTTTGTTCAGAAGTAGAAGCATTGTTAGTTCAGTGGACGGAGTCAGCCAAAGTACCCACAGGCCAAGTCTGGCTGCTGCTCATTTTTTTGTAAATACAGGTTTATTGGGCACAGCCACGCCCACTCGTTTCTGTGCTGTCCAGGCTGCAGTCATGCAGACCGGAGCAGTGGTGGCCGGGCCACGTGGCCCGCAAAGCCTAACATGTTTGCTGCCCAGCCAGTACAGGTTGGGTGGGCATGCTCATCCTCTGTCCTCTGGAAAGTGTTTGAGCCTAGGAACACTGGCACCCGTGGGAGGGTATGGGAAGTGGCCCCTCCCTGAGTATAGGTTCTCCTGACACCCACGTGCCCTGGTCACACAGCAGTGACACGCAGGGCAAAGGTTTGAGGGTGTGCTGCGCTGTTGTTGAAGGTGCTGTGGCCCGGCCTAGGGACGGTTCAGGTGTCCGGGGGACCCTTCCATGGGGTCTTCACGCACCCGTCCTCGCGGTGCTTCATTTCTGAGACTCTTCTTGGTGTCACATGGACCGCAGTCTCCCTTCCTCCCTAGGAGGTCTGAGGGCAGGCTGTGGCCGACTCCCCACTCTGTCCCAAGCGTGGTGCTGGGCCTGGGCCTGCTGGACGGAGGTTCCCAAATGAATGAGTGAGTGGGCGGGGTGGGTAAGTGAGCAAATGACGGAGCAGGAGAGGGGAGAAGGAGCGAATGAGCTCCTGCTGCTGGGCCTGGTGGCCCCGTGGCCCCTGCGGCACTGGGGCAGCTCTGCTGAGCCTCTCTGTTTCTTTCTGGGATTTTTAATTTCCCTTTGAAGATCACATTTTTTGCAAGTGGTGGATTTTTTTTTAAATGTTACTACTGTAAAATATAAATTTAGTATCAAATACATAATGGAGCAAAATAAACGTAGACCAAGTAGGAATCAGGATTTCCATTTTGGAAGGTTGAGAACCGTAGCTAAAAAGCAGAGATTTTGTAGTTTTTGGCAAATTACAAGTGATTTGATTAAAAGTTTGGGACTTTAGTAATAGTAGGAAAATAACACTTCCCAGCACTTTTTGTGTGAATTCTTGTTCCTTCTGCTCTGTTCTTGGGCAGAGCTCCCCCTGCCTCCATCCCCCTCTGCCAGCTGCAGATTCTATCTTTTCAAAATAGTTGCCTCTGGGCTGGTTTCCATTCCTTAGACTAACTCCAGGCAGCCTTTCTTGTCTGTGAATAATTCGCTTGGCCTCATCGAGTGATAAATGGGCCACAGCAAACAGCTCCCATAGCCCTGCCTCACAGATGCCCCATGTGCACGTCCATGCATGTGGAGAGCCCCGCACAAGGAGACGCAGGGTGTCTTCAGTCTCACGAGCTCTGGGCATACAGGTCCACAGAGACTGTATCAGTGTGTGTGTGTGTGTGTGTGTGTGTGTGTGTGTGTGTGTGTGTACATGTGTATACATGTATATGTGCTTGGGTTTTCTGTGTGTATTTGTGTGTATGTGATCATGTACATGTTTTCTGTGCATGCCTGCGCGCACACATGTTTGTGCACTACAAGCATGTGTGCATCTGTGTATGCACATGTGTTTCATGAGTGTGTGCATGTGCACACATGTGTATGTGTGCTCAGGCTGCACACATTGCCCCACTTGAATCCCTGAGGCATAGCCCTCAGGGCCTCCATACAGCAGCATCATGGGAAACTCACTGATGCTGGGCCCTGCACTGGGGTGGTGTTTGAGGGAGAACACTGCACGTGGAACTCCTCAGAGGGAAACACAGTGACAAAGTGGCCAAGTGTGGGACAGGGGGAGTCCAGAGGAACAAACTTTAAAATAATGGGGCTCAGAGTGCATGCACTTCTGCCCTTGCACACAGTGTGGAGCATTGCCATGCAGTCAGTGGGGAGGAGGGTCCCTTCATACTGTGCACAGCTGTTTGCTCTGAGCTAATTTTAGATTAGGGAGCATGTTTGCTGAATGTAAGTCAATGTCATTCAGAAGTCCCTAAAATGAAAATCTTAGGTTTTTTTAATGAAAGGAGGAAGGACACACTTTTGCAAAAGGCGCTCACTCTAAGTTACTTTCCAAACACACAGTGTTGTGGAAACCATAGCATTGTCTTGCAACACCTGACCAGTGGCCTGATGCCAGAGCCCGGCCAGGCCAGGCAGACCCACCGATGGTCAGTCTCGGTGCTCACCCTTTGGACTCATGTGGGGGAAGGAGTGTGTCTTAGTCCTCTCAGGCCACCTTAACCTAGAACCACCAGCTGGGAGACTGAACAACGGACACTCATGGCTGGACTCTGGAAGTCAGAGGTCAGGGGCCCAGCCTGGTCGGGTCCCTAGTGAGGGCCTCTTCCTGGCTGCAGGTGCCACCTTCTCACTGGGTCCTCGCAGGACAGAGAGTTCTGATCTCTCTTTCTCTTCTTATAAGGACACTGGTCCTTTCAGATTAAAGTCCCTCCCTATGACCATATTCAATCTTAGTTCCAAATACAGTTGTATTGGGGATTAAGGCTTCAACATGGGCGTTGGGGGCCACGGCTCAGTCCTGAGTGCTTCATGTGGGGACACTGCTGTCAGACCTGGGTCTGTCCTCATCACAACCCTTGGGCTTCAACATGGGCGTTGGGGGCCGTGGCTCAGTCCTGAGTGCTTCATGTGGGGACACTGCTGTCAGACCTGGGTCTGTCCTCATCACAACCCTTGGGCTTCAACATGGGCGTTGGGGGCCGCGGCTCCGTCCTGAGTGCTTCATGTGGGGACACTGCTATCAGACCTGGGTCTGTCCTCATCACAACCCTTGGTGTGTCCACGTGTCCACTGGAGGCCGGAGCCTGGGCTTGAACTCACTTGTAGCTTCCTCTGCTCTCCTGGAAGCCTCCCCCACCCCAGCGTCTCAGGGATTGCCCCAGAGAAGCCCAGTAGCCCCCACATGCCCCTCACGTCTGTAGCCCAGCGCTGCCTCCACGCCTGCTGCTCAGGGACCATCCCGACCACAGCCAGCCCGGCCCAGCATTGAGCTTGAAGCTCCTTGCAGCTCCAGGGTGTGGCCCGAGACTCATGCTGTTCATCCTCAACTGCCAATGCTCCACTCCCTGGGGTGGTCCCATCAATGCACAGGCCAGCTGTCCCCTCTCCCATGGCCCGGGTGCTCCCTTTCATAGCAAAGCCATTTGAAATGTGCAGATCAGTGGCCTCCAGGACCACGTGGATCTTAAAGACCCAGGTGGACTGGGCTCTTGCTCCACTCCTCGTGTGCTTGCATATTCGGGGACCAACACCCCAGCAGTCAACCCCAGGGCTCGGTGTCAGGATGCTCCCTCCACCCGGACACACTGTCTCCTCAGTGTCCAGTCATCCCCTCACCTCCGTGGCCCTTTCCCTACTGTGGCCCCATCATGTCCTGCTGGCTGCATCCACCTCACCCCAACCTCAGCTGCAGTGAGTCCCTGTGCTCTCCTGGTGAACTCCTCTAGTTCAGGATGTCTGCAACTCTCCACAGGCCAGCAACTCCCAGGCTTCTTCCTCCATCCCATACTCTCCTCAGCCCACCTTAGAGTTTACCTGTGTGTAGTTGGTCAGCTTCTAGGCTTCCATCTCCCCAGCTGTTCCAGCCACAGCCCCACCTCCATTGATGGGACTTCATATTGTTTGTGCCCAGGCCAGGCCCAGGAGTTACTGGGACACTCCCTCTTTCATAAGCCTCTTTCCCACCGTCAGGAAATGTACTGGCTCCACCTCCAGAATGCACTTGACCCTCCACTTGGTCCCACTGCCTCTGGCCCCAGCGCCAGTGTAGCCTGTCAGCTGCCCTCCTGCTTCTGCATTTCAACACAGCAATCAAGGCTCCTCCACAAGTGGAGTCAGAGCGTGGCTCTCCTTTGCCTCAGCCCTGCAGGAGCTTTGTGTCCAGGAACCCCAGAGTAAACTCCTTCCTGTTGGCACCTGCAGGGCTCTCCTGACCTGTTGTCCCTCCCCTGTCTTCCTTCTCCCTTCGTCCCTTCGGACACACTCCTGTCTTTTCAGCTCTCTAATGCACTCCTGCCCCAGGACCTTTGCACAGGCTGTCCCCACCCTTTGATGTGCTTCACCCAGATATGCGCAGGGTTAGCTCGTTACTGCATGTCTGTGCTCAGTAGTTTTCCCTCTGGTGTTCCTGACCCTCCTCACTTTGCTTTCCTTTTGTTTGCGTTGTTTCATGGACAATACCTCATTCTAATGTACTCCGTGATTCACTAATTTTTTAAAAAACTCTTTCCCACCCTAGAGAGTGAACTGCAGGGAGGCGGGGTTTCTGCCTGGGTTCCCTGATGTGCCCTCATGCCTGGCATAGAGGGGTTGCTCAGCAGACATTGCATGAATGACGGGAGTAAAGTAGTGAAAGGAGAGCAGGTAGTGGAAAGCAGGTTTGCAGCCCACCCTCACAGGTCCCACTCTGCGGTTTCCACTCCCTGCTTGTAGTTCGGCTCCTGTAGGCACGGTGGCCCCAAGGAAACACCTGTTACTTGGTCTGTTGAGGACAGACCCCCAACTACGTGGCAGGAGGCAGCTCAGGGCATTGGTACATGGTCTCACTCGCAGCGCCACCTTGTGGTGAGTTAGTACACACTCCCATCATGGTCATGGTCATGGATGTGCTTTTCCCACACCTGTGATTCTCCAAGTTATGTGCACATTAGCTGGCTTTGTGTTTGAACTTTTCTTCCTTGCACTTTTTTTATTTTGCAGGATTTCAACCTTTTGTCTTGCCTCTTAACAAAAGCATAGTGAGCCCTGAGCATGGGCCTTGTAGTCACTGCTAGGACCCTGTTCTCCCATGTGTCACTCAGCTCCTGTCTGCTGCCCTCTTGGGCACCATCTGCTATTTCCTGGGCTCGTTTCTGTTGCTTTGTCTTGTTTTATTTTTTTGTCCAAGACTTTCTGGTGTGTCGGGTTCTTTTCTTAGAAGGAGGACATACAAAAAGAACTCAGACATGACTTGTGCCTGCTAATATCTGTGATCTCCCTCTCCCTGCACAATTGGTGGATAGTTTGGGAATAGAATCAAAGGTTCCAAACCTGCCCTGGCTGGTGTGGCTCAGTGGATTGAGCACCAGCCTGCAAACCAAAGGGTCACGGGTTCGCTTCCCGGTCAGGGCACATGCCTGAGTTGTGGGCCAAGTCCTTAGTTTGAGGCACACAAGAGACAACCACACATTGATGTTTCTCTCCCCCTCTTTCTCCCTCCCTTCCCCTCTGTCTAAAAATAAATAAATAAAATCTTTAGAAACACATTTTTAAAAAAGGTTCCAAATATTACGTCCTCAGAGTTCTGAAGATGTGGGTCTGCTGCCTGTACCACCTACTGCGTTGACGCTAGAATACCTGTCTGTTCCTCACTGGGAGGTCTTAGAGTCTTTTCTTGTACTTGCTCATTTTAACAGTTCTTGAAGGAAATTTCTAAGTATGAGACTTTAAAAAATTCATTCTGCTCAGCGCCTTGACAGGGTCTGAAGATTTATGTCTTCATTCAGCTCGGAGAAACTCTTCTCAGGCCTCACAATCTGTCCTTGCCCTTCCCTCCTTTTTTTTCTGCGTGTTCTGGCAGACTCCCTGCTCCTCATTTTCCAGAGTTTCTCATGAATTGGTCACTTCTGCAGCAAGACCATTGATTTCCAAGAGTGTCTTCATGTCCCATCCACTTTTCGGAGGGCCTCGTTCTTGACCTTATGTATCAGTACTGATGACAGTGTGAGTTTCTGACCCTACCCCCTTCTGAGCCAACTCTGGATCTCTTCGGTTCATAGTCTGTCCCCTGTCACAGGGCTGGGTCTGCCCAGATCTCAGATTCTAAGGTGTCCACCTGTGTGATGGGTGAAGGGTGGAGGTTGGAGTAGAAGGTGGAGGTCCCTGCCCTTGTGTAGGTAGATCTGTGTCCCGAATCATGCTCCCCTGGAAAAGCTCAGGCACCTGGGCCCTCACCACGGGCTGGGCCTTAGCATGAGTGATGCTGGGCCCTGGCATTGAGCAGTGAGAGGGCTGTGCTCTGAGGCCAGCATCCATGCAGCCTTTCTGCACTTTGAGTGGGGATGGAATTCCTCTAAGACTTTTGGAGAATTGTCAGGTCACCCCCCCACCCCACCCCGCCTCATTGTTTTATTGTGTGCTGTTTGAGCTTTGATCTGAGGTGGTGGGTGTGTCCTTAATAGAAAGATTGAGACTTGATCCCCACTTTTTAAAAACAGCTCTCCCCTCCCTTCTGCCCCCAAACCCGCCTTCCCGGACGGCTCTGCTCCCATGGCAGCTTCCTCCACAGCCCTGTTTCTTCCTCCTTCTGCGTCATTGGGCGTCTGTCAGCTTTCGTGTCTGTGCACGTTGTTACTGTGAACAATAGTGTGCATTTAGAATGTGCAGTGGGACAAATAATCACAAGTGCGTGCCTGCATGGTCCCACTAGCTCTAGCAGCAGAGCTACATGCTCAGTCCCTGGCATCTCAGTGTGCAGCCTCACAGTCACAGTGTGTCATCAGACGGAGACACTTCCAGGGGCTTCTCAGTGTCCTGCGTTCTTCTGACGACCGGCGACTGCTCAAAGCAGTCAGGCCTCACCTTCTGGAATTTTCTTGAGGGTTTTCAAGCCTCTTGGGAGGGCAGTCCAGTGAGGCTTGTGGCTCTGCTGTTTCTGCAGTGACTTAGCCCAGTTTGACCACCCAGGTGAACCAGCAGCCGCATGAGATGTGGCTCCTTAGGAAGCTGACTCCTCCTCTTGGCTGGTGCGCATGCAGCCCTGGTGACGCACTTACCAGGACACTCGTCGATGTGCGGCTCCAGTGACATGTTGAATAGTGATCTCGTTTGTCATTGTCAGAGGTCACCATGAAGGGGAACGTACAGATTTTAAATGCCTAAATTCTCTTATATTTAAAAAAAATAAATTCAGTTGGTCTAGGCTGGTTTCTATTTTATCTTCCACATTTATTTATTATTTATCTAATTACATCCAAAAAAGGCTCATTTTAATAATATGACATCTGATTCTAGGATCCTCAGACAACCTGTGGGAGATAAGATTGGGGAGTTTACACGCAGGCCTCTGCTGCTAACCTCAGCTCTGGGTCATATTTTAGTATGTATACTAGGTGCTTTGATGTTTTATCACTTAAAATGTATTTGTATACTCAGAATGCTACTGAATATCTTTCTCACGTTTAAGGTGTCAGAATCTATAATTCGGCCCCTGTGCGCTGTTCTGCTGTGTTCTCGGGTCACGTGCTATCTTAAAGCTGCCAGGTGATGCAGGAGAGCTGGCCCTTGGTTCTCCTGAACAAATGAATGAAGAGGGCATCCCACTGCACATTTAAATAAAGAGAACAGCATCTTTCCCCCTTTTGAGGACACTGCAGTAGCAGTTGTTGCAAGTGTGAGTTGACCCTGGATGACTAAGCAAGGTCAGCACTGAGACCCCAGGGCTGGTCTCCATGTGACTGGCTCCTTGTGATTGGCCTGTGCCTAACCAGGTGGGTGGGGCCAGGACCCACCACTTAGCCTCATCTGACTTGCACCTTCTTTTGCAGGGTTGTGGACTTCCTGCTCAAGGCCATCATGCGTACCATGTGGTTCATCGGTGGCTTCCACTGGGTGGCCGTGAAGGGGCGGCAGGCCCTGCCCACTGAGGCGGCCATCCTCACCCTGGCACCACACTCCTCCTACTTCGATGCCATTCCTGTCACCATGACCATGTCCTCCATTGTGATGAAGGCAGAGAGCAGAGACATTCCCATATGGGGAAGTGAGTAAGACCCGCCCCCACTGGAGGGAGGGAGCCCCCAGCTGCTGGTCAGTGCCAGTCCCTCCCACATGGAATAGGCACTGGGTCTTGCATCCCTGTTTTTTCCTTCTCTGTGATCTCTTCTGTAATAGTAATTGTTGTGGTCTTTATTTTTTATTAGTGCGCTGTTGCTCTCAAATATAAGGCATTGAAGTACTTCTTCAAGTTCTATCCAGAGGATTCTATGGAGAAGTCTGGGAACAGCTCAGCAGCTCCAGCCCAGTGCCCTAGTTGCTGTGACAGATTACCAAAACGGGTGGCTTAAAACAACAGAAATGTGTATTCTGGCTCTAGAGCCAGAAAGCCCTCATCAAGGTGTCTCAGGGCTGAGCTCCCTGTGAGATGCCAGGATGAGGAGGGTCCTTCCTGCCCCTCCCAGCTCCTGGTGCTCCGGGTGTCCCTGGGCTTGTGGCTGAGTCACCCCAGCCTCTGTCTCCGTCCTCCCATGGCCCCTCCCTGTGTCTGTGTCTCTCTGTCTCTTACAAAGACACTTGTTATTGGATAATCCAGGGTGATCTCACTTCAAGATCCTCAGCTAATTACATCTGCAAAGACCTTTTTTTTAGAATGTCACACTCACAAGTTCTGGGGGTTAGGACGTGGACATGTCTTTTTGGGGTCAACACTGAGCACAGTCACTATCATTGTGGGAACTGTAAGTAGTCTTGGGCACTCAATGTGGTCCGCTCACTTCACAGGTGAAAACTTGCCTGTGCCCAGCCTGGCCCGGCCCGGCGGGAGCGCTGTCCATGGTGCCCCTTGGAGGGTTGGCCAGCCTGTGCCAGGTTCTCATCCGCCTGGTTCCTTCTCCAGCCGCTCTGCTCTCCCCCTCGCCCACCAGCCTCTCTGCCTTTAAACTCCACTTGGGTTCCGGAGCAGGGCTGGTCTTCGGAGGCAGAGGCAGGCGATGCTGGGGCAAGGGCTATGGGAACAGGGGTGCCCACTGGCCCCGAGTCTCTGCTTCATCTACCTCCCCTGAGTTCCCACACAGCACCTGACAACATCAGTGTTCATTTGACAGTTGTATTAGAGACTGTTGTGTAAACTTTGTTTTGCCTTTCGGATAACACTGGCATTTTGAGAAAAGGTTCAGTGCACTGCTACTGTTGGCGGAACAGGTGCTACCACTGTTGACTTGATTGAATGTGGGTCAGGTGGCATCTGTCCAGGCCGTGGTCACAAAGGGTCACAACAGGGCGGCTCTTAAACACCCTGCACTCATTTCTCACAGTTCCAGAGGCTGGACGTTCAAGCCCAGGGTCTGGCCTGGTCCGGAGAGGACCCTCCTGTGTGTTACAGGGAGCAGTTTCGTCACCCCTTCCTTTTTCATGGGTTTCCAGCAGTCAGGAGTCCATGCCTGCCTTGTGGTCAGGTGTGGATTCTCACCCACCCCGTAGTGCAGCCCTTGGGACACATGGGGGTCCCACCTCTCATCCAGCCTGCTGAGGCGGAAGCAGTGCACCCCGACATGACACCTCACCCTCTCTTTCAGCTCTGATAAAGTACATACGGCCAGTCTTCGTGTCCCGGTCAGACCAGGACTCCCGCAGGAGGACCGTAGAGGAGATCAAGAGACGGGCACAGTCGAATGGCAAGTGGCCACAGGTAAAGCGACCCTGCTTACATTTGAGCAGGTTTATTCCAAAAGATGGAAACTTAAAGACTGTGGAGGTGGGAGAGAGTGGGGGAAGAAACAAAAGGGCCAGAAGTTGCCTTCCCTGGGGGCTGGATGTGTTTAGTTTCCTTTCAGTTTTGATGAGTGTACAAATCTAAGAATCTGCTAAATAGGTACTTTTGGTTCTGGAATTTTAAAATTTAAAGAAATAAGGAGGAACCATTCAGATCAGCATCTCAAGTTCCCCCAGTCATCTTTATTAACAGCAAACCTTTTTGTAAGTTCTGAGTCAGAAAGAGCTGCTGGCCTGCCCGCCGGGGTCAGCACAATCTCAGGCCTGAACAGTGTGTCCATCTGCTGAGTAGAAGCACGCACTGCTTCTGGGCATCCTGGGCTGAGCTGCCTGTTGTTTGTCCGCTTCCTGACCCAGGCTATGAGCCGTTGGCCTCGGCTGGTGGTAGCTATGGGTCTGTTTGACCCACGCTGTGTTTTTCTAATTTTCAATTATGCTAACATCAGGAAGCTGGAAATCCCACAGGACTCTGGGTTCTAGCTTCTCAGGAAACACTGGGGGCGGGGGCACCCGGCTCTCAGCACCTGTGCCCATGGGCAGCCACTTGGAGCAGTTCCCTGGGTGCCACTCCTACAAGTACAGGTCATTCCTGTGCCTCCTTCAGGTTGCTTGGCTGACCATTGGGCACGGCTGGGTTGGACCCATGCTGGCTCAGTGCCACCTGGGGATGGTCGTCTGTTCAGGAGCCCGAATTGAAAGCACCCACATGGGCTCTAGCGGGGAAAGTTCACGTTCCTTTGCTAGAAGTCAGTACAAGTCAGCACCTGGAAGTCCAGTGCGGAAGGTGTTGCCCAACAGCAGATTCTGTTTTGTGTTTCTACTTGCTGGGCCAGCCACCCCCACTTCCCCCAGGGCCATCCTAGGTCCCAAGTCCTTTAGCTGAGGGCTGTCATCTGTGCGCCCATGTCCTGCTCTGCCTGTGGGACACCTGCTCTCCACTGATATTTTGCTCTGTGCAGTTGCGTCTGGTCCTTGTGGCAGCTGGGTGGCAGGGACGATGGTCCCCCATCCGCAGGTCCCTGGTCTGGGAAGGCACATGCTGCTGTCTGTTTGCATTGCTTCCAGATTTTAATCAGTCCCGTAGTTAGAGAGGAAATCAGCGTAAGCTTCCATAATCCATTTCAACTTGTCCAACTGAAAATGATTAAAGTATCTAAATTGTGTCAGCAGTAGTGAGATTGTGAAAATTGGCACCTGCGAACTCTGAATTATGTCTCTTTATTGCTGAGCTTTTTTTTTTTATTTCAAGATAATGATTTTTCCAGAGGGAACTTGTACCAACAGGACCTGCCTAATCACCTTTAAACCTGGTATGTAGTTTTCTTAATTATGTTTTTTTCTTTTCGAGAAAGTGGGAAAGACCCTCACTCCCACCAAACCTCTCAGCCATCCCACCAAAGTGTGGCTCCACCTGCAGGCGCTCCCGTCTGCTTCCTCCCAGCAAGGCCGTGACCCTGGAATTCTCTGAGTACTTTCCACCAGCACTGATACGAAGGGAACCTTGTAGGCACTGGATCACAGCTGACCAGGAAGGCCTGGCGGGAAGTCCTATTTTATCCTGACGCCAGCATGAGACGTGCAGGCACAGGACCTGCTGCCACGGCAGTAAGGTGGTGTTCCTTTGTCCCTCTTCCCTGCAGGTGCCTTTATCCCAGGAGTTCCTGTCCAGCCTGTGGTTTTGCGGTACCCAAATCCACTGGTGAGTCTGTTCTCCTGAGGATTGTGTTAAGGTGAATGGCCTGGGAGTGAGAACTGTGAGGTGTTTGGATGCATCGGATATCTGATTCACCCCGGTATTCCAGAACATTCCCCAGTATTCCACACGGACTCCTACCTTCACGGGTCAGGAAGAAGTGGCCCTCCCCTCACGGGATCAGTCCTGACATTTTCACGTGAAACACACACCCCCAGTGTTGTCAGCAGCTCTCACGGCCCAGTTCACACTCCAAGAAAATTTTAAAGAATACTTAAGTTCTGGAAGGCTGGGGCAACAAGAGAAAGGATTTAGGTGACTCTGTGGTTTGTGTGCCTTTATCTTGCCTTGGTTGGCTGTGCAGGTTTTGGTTGTTTAAGAGAACAAAAGGCATGTTTTGGGCTCAGAGCTCCTGAACAATCTTGAGGGATCCCCAGGTCAAGGTCAGAGCCTGCCCAAGTCCTCAGAGCAGGTTCTGGCTGAGGCCCCACTGGCCTCTGTGTCCATATCTGTGAACAGCCATGCTGTCCCTTCCTCCTGGGTGCCCTGTGGGCATGCTTTCCATGCCAGCTGTGTCTCACTTGTGCTGTCACCCCATCTGAGTGGATGCCCTCCTGCCTCCATGAGCTAAAAGTCTCTTGCAGCCGAGAGAGTCAACACCCACTCGTGTCCCGGGCCCTCCGGGTGCTGGAGGTGCTGGAGTGGTTCCCCAGGGGGGATGCATGAGGTGGATCTGCTCATGACACGGAGCTTTCTCTCCGTTGCAGTGTGTCTTTACGACAGCAGAGGAAGGAACTCACAGGTCAGGGCACAGTGGGCTCTGGAGCCCCTGGTGTCCATGGTGGCAGAATCACACGTGGCATCTGTAGACACAAGAGGCTTCTGGGCCAGGCCCATAGGGTCCCAGGCTCGCACACTGGACCCTGTGCCTGCGGGTGTGGGCAGGCGCAGTCAAGGCTCTCTGAGCAGCCAGTAAATAAATGTCAGTCAGAACTGGTCGCCACGCAGACAGATAAAATTATTCTCACAGCACAGCTGAAACTGAAGCAGTATATTTATTCCCCATCCTCTGAGAATCTGACACTGTTGTGTAGAATTCTAGACTTTCCATTCTTTACTTTGCTCCATGAACGTATTTTAAGCAGGGCCCCTTACTGGCTTCTAGCAGCACTCAGCTCAGGTGTCAGAGCAGCATAGCATCTGCTTTGCCCTGTGCTGTGGGCCCGTGTCGCGTGCTCAGCTATGTCCCCGCAGGAGCAGCCCTGCTGCTGGCAGGTTTGAGCACACACTGTGCCGAGGGGGCTGCCTGGGGGACAGGGAACCCTGTGCCATGGGTTTGCAGGGGCCTCTGAGAGGGAGTGCAGGGGGTGTCAGGACTGTGGAAGGCAAAAACTCACGTGGGTGACCAGTGTCAGGGCAGAAACAGACACCTGTTATCCAGTGTCCTACCGAGGTGCTGGGTGTGACTGCTGAGGCTGAGGATGGAGAGGGTCTGCATTGCCCCCATGGGGCCCTGGGCTGGCATGGGGGTGCAGGAGACACAGCTCTGCAGTGGCTTGTTCTACCGCTTCCCAAGCCTGGGGCTGACCCACAGGAGTGGGGGTGCAGGTGGGTGTTGGCATGGAGTTTGGCTGGGTGATGGTGACAGGCAGGCAGGTGTTGCAGGGCAGATAGACAAAGTGTGCTGCTCATTGCAGATTGGAGTTGCCAGGGATACCTTGAGAGGGGAAAGGCAGAAAAGGGGAGCTGGGGCTGGGTCTTAGGTGGAGGTTGGAAGTGGTGACCTTGGACCTGTGGGCAGAGATGAGTGTATCTGCGGGGAGGTCTGGGGACCTAGAGGTGGTGAATAACCACCTTCTCCTTTGCCCCAGAGTGGACTTCAAAAGATGGGGAGACCAGCATCACTGAGGTCAGTCTCCCCATCTGGAAGGCTAGGATGAGGGCAGGGACGGGGGCAGGTGCGTCTTAGGAGGTAGGAGCCCATGTGGCCGCCACAGGAATTCCTGGGGCCTGACTCCTAGCCGAGCTTCATCCACTCATTTCTTGCCCCCAGGACACCATCACGTGGACATGGCAAGGCCCCGGAGCGTAAGTCAGACGTCGTCGTGCTGTCGTTTGTCCTGTTCTGCTGGGAAAGTGCCCCAGTTACTTCTTAGCAAATGTGAAGCCGGAATACGTGACCCCTGCTGTTTGATAGCTGTTAGACTCAGCCCATTGTGAAAACTAAATGTAAACATCAGGCCGTCTTCACACCCTGGGTTCCAGGACTCAGATTCAGTGTCTTCAGCCCCATTGAGAAAATAATCGTGAGAACTCTTCTCTTCCTGCCCTGTGTCTGTCAGCTCAGCGATTACCATCCTGTCTCTGGCAAAGGCTGCAGACCTCCAGGGGGCTGCCCTCCTCTTGCTCCACTATGGGGTGAAGGGCACAGGGGTTCCAGGCACATCGGGCCTCCAGGGTGCTGCTGTCTGAGCTGGTGTTTGGAAATGGAAGGGCGGGTGCTGAGACCAGGCAGGAGCCCTCCCAGGGCCCCCAGGCCTTGCCAACGTGTTTGGATTGGGATTCTGGGGAGGCACCTTGAGGACAGCGTGTCTGAGTGGTGGTCTTTGCATTTCTGAGTCTGGAATGTGCAGGACGGTGGTGAGAAGGGGGGTGGAAACTGGAAGAAGGGTTAGGAAGGGGCTTCTTTGGGGCCTGATGGACTGGGCTTGGAGCTGCCAGTGGTGAGGCAGAAGTGGGGTGTGTAAGAGTTAAGAGGGGGACTGTGTGTCAAGGGGGTAGTGAGCGAAGGCCCAGGGACGGGATTCTGGACAGCTCCCCATCTCCACTCTGCAAATACAAGTGGTGATGCTGGTTCTGAGGTCAGGAGCTCTGGGAGCCAGGCTTGGGGATGGCATGGCCTAGGGCCTGTCCAGTCTGCACTGCCAGGGGATTTCCAGGGCCAGGACAGGTGAACGAGATTCCTGAGCTGGAAGACAAGCTTGGGAAATAGTGGTTTGCAGTGCAAACTAAGGTTGCAGATATAGGTGTATTTAAGAACAGGGAAGACTGCTATTCCATAAAAGTAGCCTTCTCTCTCAATGCTGTGTTTCAAGGTTCGGATTTAGGCTGAGGAAGGCTCAGCACCCGAAGGAGAATTCACCGCCCAGCACTGCCCTCTGCAGGGCAAGGGGTCTGGAGTTTTGCTCCAGGTTTGGAAGTAATTTAACTCAATGGAATTTTCTTAACCAGTGCTATACATCTATTTGTTTTTAAGGTTGGAAATCCTGTGGCTCACCCTGTGTCAGTTTCACAATCGAATTGAAATTGAGGTTTGTATAGATACCATGTTACGCTGGGGTTATAGATACATTCTATCAGGGTCTGATGCAGATTTAGTATTGTGTTAGTGCCTGTACAAACAGTGCTACACAGTGTTATGTTGTCTGCGTGGATACGACTTGTATCATCTGTCTCGGGACTCTTCTTATTTCTCACGCTCCTCAGAGGTGCTTCCCAGTAGTTTTGCATCAGTCAGTCTGTGTCTCTTCGATGATTTTGAACACATTCAGATAAGGTTTTTTAAATCTACAAGGAAGCTAAACCCATCATTCTTTTATTATGCTTAGTACAGCTTAGGGGCATATAAAATTGACACGTATGCAATGAATACTGTTTTAGCTTTTACCTGACACTAACACTGCTGAATTCATGCTGCTAAATTTGTCATGCCGTCATCCTGTCTCTGATACTTGGTCAGGTCACACAGCCTGCCTTTCAGTTTGCATCCCATCAGATGTCTCAGACAAAGTCACAACGCCCATCCTATCAGCCAAATTGCATGCACTTATATTTGTTCAGCTTGTAAATGTTATCTGAGTGAATGAGGAATACAGTTCATTTTCTTAAAAGGGGAATTAACAGGCTACTCCTATGCCTGAGAATTAAAGATGCGTTTTAGGCAACTTAAATATTTAATGAAACCGTTTACTGCCTCCGATACATTTTGCAGAGCAACACTGGCTGCCGATGAGCCGGCTTGCCGCCAGGTTTTTCACTTCAGTAGAATGTTGGTCCCTTAACACTCAGGACTGAGCTGAAAGGGCCTTGGCCCAAGTCCAAGTGTAGCAGGGCCTCTGCTTAGGATATTTTATGTGGCTCACCTGCTGGTGGAAACAGCTCTATTTCAGACCTGCCTTCTCATTGTAAGCATGGGAAAGAAGCTGCATGGCTTGTGAAATCCCTCTAAATGTATTTCCTGGTGTTACTCCTCCAGGACACTGATGCTCATGTGAGGAACTACTGTGATTTACATGCTTCTTTTCAGTGCAGCTGTAAGCGAATAGACGTATATGATGAGAACTGGTAGGACTTCAGGATGTCCCTGAATTCTTACGTATTCGTATTAAAGAAAAAGAGCTCAGTGGTCGTTTGCCTTTTCTGCACGGTGGGGCTTATTGAAAATGCTTTGTCAGGGTTGCTCACTCAAAGCCACGTTCATGGGACAACTTACTGTAATCTTGCAATACAGTAGATGTCAAAAGCTACTAACTGTCTTTTAGAAATAGTGTGTTGTGTTATCCTCAGCACAAAACTGAGGACTTCAGAGATGAAAACACACATAACTCTTTTGCGTCTAAAGACCAAGCCCCTGTGTGAAATTACAAATACAGGGCACTGGCCACAGCTTCGGTGTTGGGGGAGTGGGCACTCCTGGGGAGCAGTGGCGAGCTGTGAGTTTTCCACACACAGGTGCATGTATGTAGGTGCACGCACGACCACTTCGAAGATGATTCTAGTGGGAAGTGCTTGGGCAGATACTCATTTTGTCAGTCTGATGATCATCACTTAAGGTTGGCGTTGGTAAGGTGGGTGTCTTGTGACACTGTGGAAGTGATGCGGTCTCCTCCGTGTGCTCAGTTCCTCCCAGTGTACAGCCCTTCGGAGGAGGAGAAGAAGGACCCTGCCCTGTACGCCAGCAACGTGCGCCGCGTCATGGCCGAGTGAGTGTGCCTTCTTCCTTCCCCCGGACTCGGGTGCCCTGGACGTCCTGAGTATCACTCAGGACTCCCGTTTACCTGCTGTTTCCCTCCTTGGCATCAGCGAGTATAAGGAAGCCGGTAGCATCAGGAAAACAGGTTCTTGACAAGCTAGTGGAAAGCATGGACTGTGCCTTTTGGGCATGCACTGCACGTCTCTGGTTTTTGTCAGATGACATTTCTGCTTGTTCAGCATTTGGAAGATGCTTAGACATCACTTAATTTCACAAGTTTCGAACATGCCCATAGCTGTCAGTCCCTCCACCCCCAGGTGCTGTGTGCATAGGCGCCCCGGCAGTGACCAGCAGCAGGGCCCTCGGCGAGGGCGCTGACCTGTGCGGACTTCAGGGTCTGGGCAGGAGCGTCTGTGAAGCCTCCCATCCATCTGCACTACAGTGTTTAGTAACGCTCCTGCTCCGTCGCACTCAGCTCAGTGTGGTTGCTGTGCACCTGAGCTTGTGCGGCGACTTGGCCCACTGGTGCAGCACCTGTGCCGCAGCCAGGAAGGACCTTGCCCACCTCCTCTTTCCCGCTGTTCCCGGCTTGTTCCAGGCAGTGGTAGTGTCAGCCCACGCCACCTCCACCCCCAATCCGTCTTCATCCCTCCTTTCCCGTCCTCTCCCCTTCTCCTCTCTCCTATTCCAGGGCAACAGGGGCTGCCCCGGACTTTGTCCCGTTGGTACCTGGGGGTGGCTCAGCAGCCCGGTGGCCTTGACAGCGTCACTAGTGTGGGGGTCCACGCAGCTCATAGGGGGTGTTAACAGTTGCCCTTGCTGACCTGTGTGACTTAGCCTTCTAAAGTAAAGCATCTCAGTGTACACGTCGCACCCTCACTTGGATGCATTCTGTAAGGCTGTATTAGGAAAAATCATGCATGTCACTCAGCACATGAATGAAAACTCAGCAGTGTGTTCAGTCTTTGCCCACAGGCTGCTCAGAAAGCTGGGTGCTGGGGACAGAGTGCACCCCCTCCCACCCTCTGAGATTCTTCCTCCCTCCCTCTGAATCACGCACTAGCCACCATGGTACACTTGACCCTCAACTTTGGGGAAGTCGAGGCTCTCAGTGACACCTTTGTTCAACCTCTTAATAAAAATATAACATCCATTCATGGAATTGCAGGCTCAACGGGTTAGGTGTAAATATTCTTAATATACATTGAAATAAATTAACCATTAACAATTTTAAAGATATGTATCCTGAAGAAACTATATTAATAGTGGGGAATCGTGATATCTTCAGTGGAAAAGGACAGACAACCCATGGGGCACCCTCTTGTCACAGCACAATTTCAGTGGGTTGTCACCTCTGTCACCTTTAGTCTCACCTTTGAATGCACCTGGGCAGGGCCAGGGTCCCCAAGGGCTTTGTGGGCGTCCCCTCAGCTGGCCTTGTCCCACCTTCCTGTGGAGCAGTCCGAGACACTGCAGATACGATTCTGGCTTCTGTCCCCAAAGGGTTATGCCTGAGTTTGTCCAGGAGAACACCAGAGTTAACTGTTTCTTTCTCACAGCATTGCACATTATTTTCATGGCAACAGGAACTTTTATTGTATTGATTGAAACCCGTTCAGTTATTAGGGTGGGGAGCTGTTTAGTTTTCTATACTGGGTAAATTTCTTATCTTGAATGTTTTCTTTAATAGTCAGGGAAGGTTTTTTTCATGGACTCTGACACAGTTCTGAGAGGGGCTGAGTTCTGACTCTCTCCCCAAATTCAGGGCTGTGCCAGCTCTGATAAAAGCGATCCCTGGTGACCTGTGAAGAGTTGAGCTTCACCGTCAAACACTCCCATGGGACAGTGTTATCATCGAGGCCCAAACGCACGCTTGTGTTCTAGTAGGGTGCAAGCCGAGATAATTCTGAGCTAACGGCAAAGCTTGGGGCAGCCCTTGGGGGCAGCCCCAGGTTCCAAGTAATTGAAATCCAGGGTCAGTTCTCAGGCACTTACGTTTAGTGCTAAACATGGACTTCCCACGTTGCCCTTCTGTGCTTGGTATTCTGCGTCTTCCCCTCAGATACAAATCGCCGTGTGGTGAGGGTGTTGTCGGGGCTCAGAGCAGGATGCAGGACACACATGCCAGCACTCTGCCAGGGTTTCTGCCAGCAGAGCTGACTCAGGCGAGACCACAGGGAAGCTCCTGGGAAGCAGGGTGGCCACCATGTGGGGCACTCACGGTAGGGGCCCTCCTCTCTGCCGTAGGGCCCTGGGCGTCTCCGTAACCGACTACACCTTCGAGGACTGCCAGCTGGCCCTGGCTGAAGGACAGCTTCGTCTCCCTGCAGACACCTGTCTTCTAGAATTTGCCAGGCTGGTGAGGGGACTAGGGTGAGTGCCTTGTTTTTTTTGATCCTTGAACAGTTAAAATTGGTGACAAGCATCGGGGCTGAGGTGTGTGACAAGGCAGGTGTGTTGTATTCGGCAACAGTGAGAGAAAAGCTTTGTACTGGACTGGAAACTTCTGGCACAACCTCACAGGGGCCTCCACCCTGCAGGTGTTGGTGCCCGAGCTGGAGGCCACAGTGGCACCCAGGGGCTGCCTGACGTCTCTCCGTTGGGACAGGGAATGAAGGAGAGAGCTGGAGTGCTTATTCTGGTGGTTTGGTTCTTTTTTTTACTTCGGTCCACATAGCAGTGAGCACCTTAAAACCCCTCGTGGTCAATGCCAGCTCCCTCTGGAGCCGCGCCAGGAGGACGCCCTGGTGCGCGCCCTGCTGCGGGTGGGCGTGCTCCTGCAGCGCTTAGACGGCACTCGTTGCATGCCTTCGGGTTATTGGAGCCTCTTCTTGAGAGCTAGCTGCTCAGCCTGTACATAATTTTGATATTTTGGTAGGTCTTAAAACAGTAACCTTCCTGTTTTTGGCCTTCTGTGATCTTACTGAAATAAACCTTTTTCTCTTTTTTTAGCCTGAAACCAGAAAAACTTGAAAAAGATCTGGGCAGATATGCGGAAAGCGCTCGGATGAAGAAGGGAGGGAAGATCAATGTCTCCGAGTTTGCGGCGTCCCTGGAAGTCCCTGTCTCAGACACGCTGGCTGACATGTTTTCCCTGTTTGATGAGGTAGCCCTGTCGCCTGGTGGGGGGTGGGGAGTGGCCAAACCTGCAACTTCTCAAAGTATAAACTGTTTTCCTTGTAATACAAACATTCTTTCGTCAGTTTTGGAAGTGGAGAAGGGAAAACCACCCCTAAATGGCCCCATCCTACCAGCCCACCTGTTTCCTGGAGTATTTTCTCCCATGTTTTTAAATGCACAAAAAAATCGACATTTAGATTCATGTTTGCTGACGAACACATCTGCAGTTTAGGCTTCCTTAAATCAGATCACACAGTGATGCTTGCCGGTGGCCCCTGCCACATCCCGTCCCCAGAGGCCCCACTGACCCAGCTCAGCCGGACTAGTCATGCGGTGTGTGTAAAGGGGCTCCTTCAGCCACTAGTGTTCCATGTGAACAACAAGTGTGTTCTTTGTGAACACATAGAATTTCATGTGTGTATGAAATATTGCATGTTCTTTGCGGCCACAAGGCACAGCCTAGTTTGACATGGCAGAACCAGGAGAGTCGGGTGGGTGGTGTGGGCATAGAGTTCTTGTGGGTTTGCCACTCAGGGCGCACGACAGCGTGACACTGAGTGGGTGGGCCCATCTGGGAGTCCCCCAAGTTGAGGGTGTGGGTTTCTGTTACTGTCGGAACTGCAGCCGTGGCCGCATTTCACTTGGGCACTTTGACGACAGTGTCAGGTTTGAAATAAGCGGGTGAGTATGGTTTCAGCGGATGACATCGGTGACGTGTTATTGATGAGCCTTCACCGAGTGCCAGACACCCTGCCACAGTGAGTGGGTGGTTCATTGTTACTGCCGAGCACTGCACGGGCACAGTAGTCTTACAGATGGGAATGTCCTCCTGTTCACAGAGGGCCTCAGGCTACACACCTTCCCAGAGCCAGGCACACACAGGCTTGGGGCCCGGTGTGAACTCGGCCGGCTTGGCACCTGCGGCTGGCCCGGTGCCGTGTGTCTGATGTGTCTGCACCCAGCTCGGACTCACCTTTATTCTGCATGCTCACTGCGTGGCTGCCCGCAGGCGAGGTTCTCGGGCCTGAACGTGAGCCCTGCTGTTGGCAGGTCTGTCTTTCTGAAAGGGAAGCCTTCGCAGGCAACAGTCATCATGCCTCACGTTCTGAAAATGGGTGGGAATGGCCTAAAAAGGTGGAGTTACCTTGGAGAAGCCAGGGGTTATGAACGTCCTTCCAAATGTTCTTTTCGTATGGACAAATGATCTCAACTGTTTGTGGAGCTAACCTTCAGTTAACACGCAGTGGCCACTGTTGAACCCCAGCTCTCCCGCGGGAGGTGGCTGAGCTGCTCCTGAGGACATCTCCCTTTCACAGAGTGGGGGCGGCGAGATGGACCCGCGGGAGTACGTGGTTGCCTTGTCTGTTGTCTGCCGGCCGGCCCAAACCCTGGACACCATGCAGCTGGCATTCAAGGCAAGTGCAGGGTGCACGTGAGTTTCATTCATAGGGACAGTGAGACATGAGTCGCATCAGATCTGTGATGCACCTTTATAATCCCTAGGCTGACAGGCTGGTTCTGGCCATGCTGCCTGGTGGGATCGGAGCCTACTGGAAGGCTGAAACACCGAGGGGAGGAAAATCAGGCCACTCTGGACAGGCAGTTGGGGCTGGCAGGGCGGAGGACGAAGGAGGGGTCCTCAAGGTAACTCCAGGCTTGCCTTGCAGATGTACGGGTCTCAGGAGGACGGCAGCATAGAGGAGGACGCCCTATCCAGCATCCTCAAGACAGCCTTAGGGGTGGCAGAGCTCACTGTGACCGACCTCTTTCGGGCAATCGACCAGGAGGAGAAGGGGAGGATCACATTTGGTGAGTGGCATTGGGAGCAGGAAGGATGGCCCATTTGTGCAGAAAGTGGGGGACACACCTGGAGCCCCTGTCCACCTGTGCTCGCTAGGCACCCTGTGTCTTCCATAACACAGAAATGTTCACGAAGGAGGTCCTCCCCTGAAACCTGGCCAGGATGGGTGGGAGCTTTTGAATCTGATTTCTTCAGGCGATGAATAGAATCAAATTCCAAAAGCTCAGCTATAGAGCTTGGACCAGGACTGATGCCATCCTGGGGGCTGGGGGCCGCAGGCGTGTGTACCAGGCCACAGCAGGGCATCCGCAGTCAGGGTCCCAGTGCAGGAGTGAGTCCACCTGCCCTTGAGGACCGACTGTAGGGCACCTCCTCTCTGGGAAGGTTTGGCTTTATTATCTGTGGCTGCACAAAGCAGGATGGCCAGATCCTCAGGCACCAGGATCTGAAACCCTCCTGTGGGCTGGGGAGGGCGGCCAGGCAACAGGATCTTGGAAGGCAGCCTACTCCGCACACCGGCCAGCGTGCACATTTCAAAATGAGCATGTGTTCTTGCTAGAAAACAGGCAGACATTTGCTCAGGAAAGGTCAGCGTGCACGTCTTGTTTGGACATGTTTTAAAATTGCATCCAAATGTCAGACATGGGTGTGGGGTGGGGAGTTGTTGGCCGTGCGTGTACACACAGTCACGCGTCTGCTTTAAAGTAGGCCGTGCTTGTAGTGGTTTGGGGGTGTCCATGAGGTTTGCAGTGAGCCTGACCAGCTGCAGACTTTTCCAGTAAAAGCCATTCCGAGCTTCCCACAAGGAGACAACATGTGTGTCCCTGGAGCCTGCAGGCTCCTGCCCGCAGGCCTCTGAGCATCACCTGCTCTCGGGGTACCTGAATGCGAGCCTGAATGCGACCCCAAGACCGGGCCCTGGGCCACTAGGAGGTACACAGGCATGAAGCCCCTCGGGCCCTGTGACCAGCTTGCAGGATGACCTCCATGTGTGCCTGGTCTCCCCATGCTCACGCATGTCCATCAACAGCGCCCGCCTTGTGGAGCGTTAGTCACCACCCTCTGTCCTGTCCCTGACCCAGCTCTTGCGGTGAGCAGCGCCTCCCTCACACACGCTGAGTGGCCCAAGTACCCACTGAATCCAGGGCCGTGCGATTGTCTGAGGGCTCCCCAAAGCCGGAGTGGCTGAGAGGACATGGTGGCCGCCCCTGGGCTTTTGCTGTGATTTTGTGCACACCTGAGAAAAACTGAGTGCAGGTTCCCATCCTCACCCCCAAGACCACCAGCCTAGACCCCGGCCCTGCAGAGGGAGCAGTGGGCAGGCCGGAGGCCCAGGGACGAGCTCCACACTCTAGATGTCTGTCCCCAAGGCCCCAGCAACTGTGGCGTCCTTGTCTTTCCAGCCGACTTCAACAGGTTTGCAGAAATGTACCCAGACTTCGCAGAGGAGTATCTGTACCCCAACCAGCCGCCTTTTGAGAGCTGTGCACAGACGCCCCCTGTTCCTACCCCCAACGGCTTCTGTGCTGACTTCAGCCCTGAGAGCTTGGATGCCGGGAAGAAGCCTGCGCACAAGAAACTGGACTAGGACAGGAGGTGCTGAAGAAACGAGGCTGCTGCCTGGTGGCCGCGAGCCCATCCGCTGTGACCACCTCCGGGGTCCACTCTCCACGTAGGCTGCACGTTCACTGCCCCCAGGCCTGAATTCCAGAGGCTGGGTTTGTTGTCACTCTGCCTCTCTGTGAGGCACCAGCCCGCAGGGCACCTGGAAGGAAAACCTCATGCTCACAGCGCCTGGCCTCCTGACAGCGAGACCGTGTGGGCCGTGCCTGTGCATCATGGCCTGGCTCCGAGGGTCTCCTTGCCAGGCAGGTCCTCAGGGGGCTGTGTGGAAATTAGGCGTGGCTTGTTTTCGCCCGCAGTGCCCTGATTTTGGATTTCCATCTCTCTCCTTCCACACTGCCCCTGTGGTCAGCAGGAGGCAGCACACAGGCGGGCGGCCTCCACGCACACCAGACAGTGGGACATGTGGCATGCGTTTTGGTTCTAGCACAAACCCTCCGCCGACCTCTGGGGTCACAGTGTGGCCGACCTGCCATCTGGTTTTTAAACATTTCTATATTTGTGGGAGTTCATGAGTATTTTATAAACTTCATTTAGATACTTCAGGAGACACTTAGCATTTTTTTAAAAAAAGAAGAAAATTGTTTTTCTACTTCATTTTCTTTTGAGGGTCAGAGGATATTTATTTATAGGCCTTTTTTGATAGAATCCGAGGCTGTTTGTGTCTTCAACGTCACTTCTCTGGCCTCTCAACTGGGTCAGTTTCTGTCCTGTTTGGGCCACCACAAGCACCAGCCCAGAACTGCTATTTCCGATCCTTAATCCTTTTTAATCCCCCTCTTTTTTTTATAAACGTTACCAGCTTGGTATTTCTGTTTTAATATGATGTCATTTACTTCATCATAGCGTCAACTCCAATGGAAGCATTGAATGTGGGTGGCGTGAGTGAGGACAGAGGACTGGTCCCAGCTCATTTGTTGAGCGTGTGGCTGTGCACCTGGAGCAGACCGCAGCCCTAGGGCAGACGTGCGGGCCCTGCTCGGAGGGTGACCGTCTCCCCTTTGCTCCGGCTCCTTGGTGAGTAGGATCAAGGAGCCACCCCTGCCAGCACATGCACTCTGTGGACAGAAACAGTGTGGAGGGTAGCGAGTACAGGTGACAGCCTCGTGCAGATGTCCCTCCTGTCACAGTGACAAGGGTGGCATCGGTTCTGACAGAGAAGAGCTCAGGCCCCTCCCTGAGTCAGGTGAGGAGAGGTACTTCCTGGCACAGGAAAAGGGACACGATGGTGCTGCCTTGGCTCGTCCGAAATCACCTTGATTTGTCTCCTTAGGACACGAGTGGCACCTGTCCTTAAAGCACAGTCACAACCACAGACTTCAATTTGTGCCCTGAAGCAAAGCCTCTGGGTTCCTTTGGGGACAATCATTTTTCGTTTTAATTTCTAAAATGAATGTTATACTGGGGGCTTGAAAGTGACCACCAGGGTCAGAAGCACAGGGAAAACGTTTACTAACTTCCTGAGGCGTGACATGCACTTCTGCCACTAGACGTCAGGACACCCCTTGACCCCACGCAGCTGTCGTCTGCACCTGGTTCCAGCTGCTCACTGCCAGCCAGGACACAAGCAGGGCCGGGGCGAGCTGAGGCCCGCTGCGGGCGCCCAGCTTGTCAGGCACGACAGAAACTCAGATGCAGCCTTGGTAGCTAACGGTAATTGATTTTATAATCATGAAACGCATAAAGATTCATTTTTTAAAAGAGGAAAACCTACCCATGACTCATGAAGGAGGTGAATAAACTAAGATACTCTGAGGGAAGGGGCCCGAGCCTGTGGCCTCCATCCTTCATGTCTGTGAATGAAGGGTTTTTGGAATGAAATGCCGTTGTGCGTTTTCAGGAAAAAAATCTCTGAGAAGCAGACTTGGAGTGGATGTTTGCGCCTCCTGATCCACCTTCTCTGTTGTAGTGACAGAATGGCATTCAGAACTGTGAGTGTACATAGTGTCAGAACTTAATCCCTTCAGTGTGAGGCCAAGGACAGAGTGGCGAACGCAGCCCGGGCCCTGCTGCCCACGGGGGGCCCTGCTGGGAAGGGTGCCGTGTAAGGAACTTTGGATTTTCAGTGGAATGAATAAAACAAAGTCCTATGTACTTGAAGACGCTCCTTGTTATGTGTTTTCTTTTTTACTAGACAGTACAAACATTTCTTAGGCTGTCATGGGAGACCCAGCTGAGATGAGATTGCTGGCACGTGTGGGGAACGACTGAAATCCTGCAGAAGCAGCGCAGAGGGAAGGTGCGGAGTGTTTCAACATCATATGGACGGGCTGACATTTCACAGGACTCGGGCTTGCGTGGCTGCCTCCCTGGTGAATTAGTTTTGGTAATTTCTCTATATTAAGCACACACACACCTTAAATACACCTTCCAGTCCTCCGGTTAAATCAGTAAGGATTTGGAAATAGAAGTAAAACAAATAGAACTGTTGTATTACAATCCCCAGCACTGAAAGCATCGAGGTTGTGGAGCCACTGGCTTCAGGGCTCAGGTCGCCCCTGGGGATGTGGTTTGTTCACAGAAATAAGTCAGGAGCCACTGGCACGCATGACAGGAGGACATGCACCACAATGCCATCGTTCACACAGTGGTCGTTTCTATTTACTGCTTTGTACTTGTGGGCCCTTTTTAACACAGTAAATGTGTATTGCCTTTTGGGTTAAATTTATTTAGCTTTTTTAAGTAAAGGAAAGGGATAAAGCAAAGACAGGATCTGGACATTTCACATCCAAACATGGACTCAGGTGTCTGGTCGAAGAAGTCACTGCCACTGTGGAGCAGAAAGAGGGTGGTGTGGCGGCACGTGGTGATGGGGATGTGTGCCTGCCGTGGACCTACCTCCTCCTGTGTGTGTGCAGCTCCCCTGCATTCTGACCGGAACAGGCTGCTGCTGGAGACTCCATCAGAATCCAGAAAAGAAGAAAGTCTCTGCCCTCTCTGCCACCCTGCCAGTCTTGGCTACCACCATCCCTGTCGCTCCCCCACATCTGCTGACCCAACCAGGGCTGCTGACGAATGACCAGCACTGTCCGTCCCACAGCTACTCAGCCTCCATTCCCACCCTTCTTCCCATGTGTGAGGTACACCTGCTATGTGAGGTATACCGGCTGTGTTTGCACACTTGCTATGGGAGGTACACCCACTATGTGTGGTACACCCAGTATGTGTTTCCCCCTGATATGATATAATGACCATGCCTCCAAACAGTGACTCAAATGCGACTCAAGTCCTTCTCCGGGAGACATTAATTCTAGCATAGTCCAGTGCCTGCCTGGATATGCTCTAACATGAAAACTAAGTTACAAAATTCCTCATTCAACCCTGAAAAAAAGAGGTTCGTTCACCACCATTCATCTTCCCTCTGTAAAACAGTAGCAGACACCGAGAAGTGGGGGAAGTGAGTAAGTAGTTAAACCAGTGTGCATGCTGTCTCGCAGGCACACACGTGCACACACACCAGGCCAGGAAGACAGTCTGCGTGGTCACCATTTCTGAAGCTAGTTAAGACGTTGCAGCAGCTATACTTAAACCTTCTACCCCACCCCACCCCCTAGCCCATGCTCCATGTTTGCTTGGGTCCAACCAGTACCTTTGAACGTCAGGATTCTTTACCTGGTGAAGGGATTCAGATCTGTATCCCAGAGTATCTGTCTTGCACTTACTAGTCACAGTTCGAGGCGTGAGAGCACGAACAGGAGCCCAGTGGTGCAGCAACCCCACCCGCTCCCTGTCTGTCATTAGTGTTGAGGCCACTGCCATCCTGTTGGTTCAGCCACAAGAGTAACCGCACGTAGCTGGTGAGCATCTGAACTGCAAGTGCAATGGGTTCATTGTGTCCCCAAGTAGGAGCACCCATCCTTGAAATAAATCCCTCTTAGGCAGAAGAGCCCAAACATGCAGAGAGAAACAGAAAGGTAAACAGGCTGGCCAGTCAGCGGGGCTTGTCTGCTGTGGTGTCAGGCTCGGGGTTCAGGGTCAGCAGGTACGTCACTGATCCCACCTTCTCTCGGGTCACTTGCAGCTCTGCCCAGCGTCTTCACTGTGCCCTAGTCTGGCAGCACTGCCCCCCTCCTGGGGCTGTGCCAGGGGAACAGCACTGGGAACAGAAGTGACAAACCACACTCTAGGCGTTGAGTCGTCCATGTCCCGAGTGAGTCACGTGGCTACACTATAACTCCATGAGTAGGAAATGTGCGCCTGTAGAGGCGGGCCCTGCGAGCAGGGAAGGAACATGTGAACACAAAATGTAACAAGCCACCTTCCGTTCTGTCAGGCCAGCTGTTCTGGGGGGGGGGGGCGACTTGAGAGGAGCTGGGAGTTCAAGTGCATGACTGCAGCCATGTCCCTTTGCAGTAAAATGAATTCCTTAGCAATTAAATACAAGATGGGCAATGGTGAGTCAGCCACTCACTTAACCCACAGGTGGTACAGAAGCAATTCCAAGGGCAAAAAAGACAAATCCTTATCAGGATAAGAGCATTCAAACGAGGACAAGCATGTTCTCTCAACAAAGGGAGTGTGCCATGAAACAACAGGACCCCCAGAAAATAGTACCACCCAGGGGTAAGCCCTGGACCAACTTCTGACGAGGTGGGAACCCAGTGATGGCCACATCGGCAGAGGCTGTCCTTGTTGATCTGTGTTGTAGCTCATGTGCCATCTCAGTCCCTCCAGGGCCCCATATTGTGGGGTCTAGTGAATACACACTGGGCAAGCAGCAGGCTGTCTGTCACATGTGCCTGGCCCTGGGCGGGGCCACGGAGAAAGAAAGTATCAGTGAGCCATGTGGGTCCCAGTGAAGCACAGACCAAAAAAAAAACTGACCAAAAAAAAATAAATAAGGTGTTTTATCACATGTGATTGGAGTCCCAGAAAAGGGGGGAGATTAGGACAAAAACTACTTGGCCAATAATGGCCAGAATTATAAAGTCAAACATCCAAGAAGCTCAATAAGCCACAAACAGAATAAAGACAACAAAAACACAGGAAGGCACACTATAAAATTCTGAAAGCCACTGATAAAAAGAAAATCTTGAAAGCAGCCAGAGAAAAAGAAACATTATCGCAGAACCAAAGTAAGAGTGACATGCCTATAGTGATCGGGGCTGCCAGGAAGGTCAGTGTTATTTGAAGATGGACGGAGATCATTTAAAGGTGCATATCATAAGTTCCCCCCCAAAAAAACCCACAGAAGTGTAACTAATAAGACAATAGTGCACATAAAACGGGATATTTTCAAGTAATTATTTGATCCAAACTAAGCAGGAAAGTTAAGAGAAAAAGAGCAAGGTACAGATAAATAGAAAACAAATAGCAAATGGCAAACTAAATTCAACCACATTAATAACGGCATTAAATGTAGACTAAAAACTCTAACATAGTTGCTACACCAAATAAACAGAAAACCACCCGTTTAAACACATAGTGAAAGTAAAAGAACTGGGAAATGTATGTCACGTGCAAACATAACATAAGAGAGTTGATGTGGCAAGAGAACATCCCACTAAGTGGCCTTTTGGGCCAGGAGAGTCACCTGAGTCGGAGACGAACGTGGTGCCACAACAAAGGGATCCGTTCAACTGGAAGATACAGTGACCCTCGAGGTGTGTGTACGTGATGACAGGGCTTAGCAGAAATAAACAAATCGGACCTAGCTGGAGATTTTAACACAGTCCTCCCAGTGATCGATAGAACCACCAGGGAAACATAATTACGTAGAACATTTGAACAATGCCGTTTACCAAGTGGACTTAATTGCCATTTCAAGTGCACACAAAGCAGTTGACAAAATAGACTACATGTTTGGTTAAAGAGTAAATTTCAATACATTTCAAAATAGTTAAATCATACAGGGTATGTTCCCTCATGAAAACGAAGCTAAAGAATGGATTCTGCTCATGTCCCAGGGGCAGGACTGAGCGGCACAGCCCCCCCACTAGACGCCTGCTGAGGACAGCAGACTCATCAGTGCTGCCAGTGGGGCTGATCTTTACCATATAGTATTGTCAGGAGCTGGTTAGGTTCTGAGGAACTCTTTTAAGTGGAATAAAAGCAAAGGAGTCCAAAATTTTGCTTCCAGTCAAAATGGAAGAGGAGAGACTGGATCTACACTCCCTCCTAGTGAAAAACTCGGCCAGGTTTTTTTCTCAGTAATGAGGAAATAGACAAAACACTGCTCTGGTCCAGTCGAACAAAGCTTAAAAGCAAGAGCTGAAAGAATAGCCAGACTATTTATAAGTAAGTTACCTACAGCCCTAAACAAAGTTCCAGAATATTCCCAGGAATGCAGAATTATCCAGCACCCCACAAAGTAGAAGTTACAATGTCTAACATCTAATCAGAAATCACCTCAATGCAAAAAAGCAAGAAAGGATGATCTATAATTGATTAAAAAAAAAAAAAAAAACAGACCCAGAGCCCTGGCTGATGTGGCTCAGTGGATTGAGTCCCAGCCTATGAACCAAAGGGTTGCTAGTTTGATTCCCAGTCAGGGCACATGCCTGGGCTGTAGGCTGGGTCCCCGGTGGGGGGCGTACCAGAGGCAACCACACATTGATGTTTCTCTCCCTCTCTTTCTCTCTCCCTTTCCACTCTAAAATTAAATAAATAAATCTTTACAAAAAAACAGACCAGAAAGGATTCAGGCAATGGACTTTAGTAGGTGAGGTTCATTTGTTCTACAATATAACTGCATTACCTTGCCCAGAAAGCCAGTGGCAGACAAGATTGAATGTGTTAGTAGAGATATGAGAGATCCTTTATGAGATAAACATGAATTCCAGCATGAAAAGTACAATATTGGAAATACAAAATACAGAGGTTAAGAGTAGGGGAGGATTTGCCATCACAGAAGATACAGCAGTACCACCTATTCAGAACAGCATAAAGAAGAAGACAAAAATTTGAACTGAGCATCAGTGAATCACGGAACTTTCCCCAAAGAAGGGGGCAAACAGAAGAAATATTTAGAGGAGTACTTTTCCAAACTTGATATAAACTATGAGCCCACAGATCCAAGGAGCTTAGTGAACTCCAAGCACAGGATCCATGTTGGAAACCACATCAGGCACATCGTAATCAAAGCTTAAACAAAGAGAAAGTCAGGGACGAAAAGACACACTTCACACGAGGAACAAAAAGAGGCAGGAAAGCAGATTTCTCATTAGAAACAGGTCCTTCTGGAAGACAGTGGAGGGACGTCTACAAAACAGGAAAAGGAAAAGACAATTGCCAACCTAGAATTCTTCACTCGGCAAACATACCTTTCCAAGCAGAAAAATAAAGCCGTTTCGGACATACATAAGCAGAGAGAATTCATCACCAGCAGACCCTGACTACAAGGAATGTTGAAATAAGTCCTTAAAGCAGAGGGACAATGATAGCACTTTGAAGTCTGGATCCACATAGGAATGAGGAGGACCAGAAATGGTAAGCAGATGGGCAAATATGAGCACTTTTTCTGACTATTTAAATCTCTCTAATAGAAGATTGAACATCTGAGTCAAAGTCGATCATGCATTCTTGGGTTCCCAGCATGTAGCAATAAAATGTTTGACAACAGTGCAAAGACCAGGAGAGGCAAGTGGGGGTCCTGCGGTGAAGCCCCCACAGTATGTGTGCAGCGGTGTGACGTCACTGCATGCGGACCATGTCAGAGGGCAGGTGCACACTGCAGCACAAAGCAACCACTGAAATAGCACAACAAAGAGACTGGCCAATAATCCCACAAAAGAGCAGGGAAATAGAATTTTTAAAACTCAACCCAAAAGACAGCAGAAAAGGACAAAAAGGGAACAAAGAACACTTTGGAAAAATAGCAAACAGAATGGCAGATTTAAATGCACACACATCAATATCACATTAAGTGTAAATGGTCTGAATACTCACCAACAAACAGCAGAAACTCTCATGTTGGATATAAAAGCAAGACCCAACTTTACGATGCATATAAGAAACACAATTTGCATATGGAGCCATGCATCAGCCAGCGGGGGGGGGGGGGGGGGGGGGGGGGGGGGGGGGGGGCGGGGAGAATAGGTGCTAACTCTAATCAAAGAAACACTCAATGGCTGTGTTAATACCAATCAACCTCAGAGCAGAGGCTATGAGCAGCTCCAAACAAGGTCTCTTCATGATAAGGATTCAAGTATCCAGGGGGACATACAGTCCTAAGTGCGTGTGCCCCTGGTGACGGAGCTTCAACAGGACAAAGCAGAGAGAGCAGAACCACGGGGAGAACCAGGCCACACACATACCCTGGAAGATACCAACTCCTCTCTCCCAGTAACTAAGAACAAGCATGAAAACAGTGTAAGGACACAGAAGACAAAACTTGACTCATACAGTTGTTCACTGAATAACAGCAGAGCACACATTCTTTGCAAATGCCTGTGAAAAAGTCCTTTCTTGGGAGTGGGATCACCAGATGCAGCAACTTGCCTTCCATGTGGACGTGCATCTCCAGCAGTCACAGACCAATGGACCCATCGAAACCTCACCACAACAGCTCAAGCCTCGGAATTTTTATCGTTCCTTTTCTCAGTCTTGAGCAAGCATGTGTCTTGTCGATGATATTTTTTATTTCTTGCTCGCCAGCTTGGTTCAGCATGATGTCGACGTAGTGGACCAGTGTGATCTGCTGCGGAATGGCAGGAGGATAAAGGTCTCTGTGACCAGAAATGGCAGCAGGTTAATTGATGGCGAAGGTGTGCTGCTGTCCCTGTCACATGAAAGGAAACTGTATCTTCTGATCTTTCTAAACAAGTGTGCGGGGGTGGGGAGGGGGTGGTGTTGACAGCGTCAGCAGCAGCATAAACCAGGGTTTGTGCTGATTTACTCCTGGAGCTGAGGGTGGCCCAGCCAGTGCCTCAGGCAAAGCAGGTGGGTCTGAAGAGGTCACCAGAGGGCCACTAGAAACTTCAGTCACTGACACCCCTGACTGGCAACCTCAGGAGAGTGATGGCTTCCCCTCCTCTTTCACCTTCCTAATCGCATGTGACTGTCTGTCCTGGACAAACCCTAACAGAGAACCACACAGGGAAGGGGCTCTGGGAGACAAAACCCCTGGCCCCTCCCTCATGGTGAAGAGATCTGAGAAGCAGGCGGGGGTGCTGCTGAAATGACAGAATATGACGTAGCCCACAGGGACCATAGAAACCACTATGACAAAGGAAAGCATTTGAGTGACTCCCCGAGGTGCAGTGATGGGAGACACAAGGATACCATCTGGGCAGCAAGACTGGAGAGGGAGCTGCTCAAGTTGGGGAGAAAGGCAGAGGCTCAAATAACAACAATAAAAGCAAACTGAGTGCCACCTGGGTTGCAGTGCATCTAGGGGAAATGTATACCTCTGCTGGAGAGCGTGGACTATGGAAAATTAACCAGTGGAAAAATAGGCAACGTTAACTCAAAGGAAAACAAAAAACTTCCGAGCAAGGGAATGAAATCCTAGGGCACTGTAGCTCAGTTTGAAAAATAGAAACATCGCGCTGCTATGAGCACTGGGGTGTGTAAGTTCTTTTGAACTGGTGTTTCAGAATTCTTAGGGTGTAGTCCCAGCAGTGGAATCGCTGGGTCAAAAGGCAGTTCTAGTTTTAGTTTTTAGAGGAAATTCCATACTGTTTTCTAGAGTGGCTGTACTGTGTTCATAGCAGTGCTATCTACAGTAGCCAAGTGCTGCAAACAGCCTAAGTGCCCATCAGTAAATGAGTGGATCAAAAAACTGTGGTATGTCTACACAATGGAATACTATGCAGCAGAGATAAAGAAGGAGCTCCTACCCTTCATGACAGCATGGATGGAACTGGAGAATATTATGCTAAGTGAATAAGCCAGTCGGTGAAAGACAAATACCATGTGATCTCACCTATAAGAGGAACCTAATGAACAAAATAAACTAATTAACACAATAGAACCAGAGGCATGGAAACATAGACTGACAGTGACCGGAGGGGAGGGGAAAATGGTGGAAAGAAGGGGAAGGGACTAGTCAAGGAACATGTATGAATGACCTACAGACATGGACAACAGGGTGGGGAGTGACTGTGTGAGTGGAGGGGAGGGATGGGTGGAGGAGGGCAAAGTGGGGGAGACTGGGACAACTGTAATAGAATAACAGTAAAAAACAACTTTAAAAAGAAGAAGAAACATTACGCTCTGGGACTGCTCTGTGCTGAGTGTTTGTGCTCCCCCCAGTTTCCCAGTTTGAAGCCTTCACTTTGTAGCAGGTAGGGGTTGCGGGGGCTGTTAGGAGATGGGGTTTGGGGAGGTGACTCTGTTTAGATGAGGTCATGAGACTGGGGGGCCATGATGGGATCAGTGCCCTTATAAGGAGAGATCAGAGGGTGTGCTGGCTCCCTCTCCTCCCCTACCCCCTCTATTTCCTTCTCCCCCCACGTGGGGACACAGCCCAGAGATCCTCACCAGAACCCCACCATGCCAACACTCTGATCTTGGACTTCCAGGCTCCAGACTGAGAGAAATGAAGGTCTGTTGTTTGAGCTGCCCAGCCAGGGGCATTCTGTTACAGCAGCCCAAGCTGACTAAGGAACACCAGCCACTGTACAAATGATAAACAGGGATCTCAGGCAGAGAAGCAGGTTAAACATTGCTGGATGGTTTGGAGGGGCAAAAGTGGAAAGGGTGGCAGTATCCAGCGATGAGGAGCTGCAGGGAGACTGCCCCTGCTGCCTGGGCCTCCTCCCCCTCAGACTCGGCAGGTGTGCCCAGACCTGGCAGACCCTGACCTTGAGCCCTGCCAGCCAGGGCGTTTGGGAATGCAGTTCCCGGCCTCCAGCTGCCATGCTGTAGGGAGTGCTGTGTTGTAGAGCCCAGCATAAGATGCACAGGGATGTGGCACTGGGCCCCAAAGAGCCTACGGCTTGAAGACAGCAATTGACCTCTCGCTCACAGAGGAACACCGGCAGGTGTGCCTGGTTTGCTGGTAGCTGCCCTTCACAGAGGTCCTCCCGCTCGGGGCCGCACTCCGCTCCACCTCCCTCCTGATGAGGGGCTGCCAAGCAGGAGAGAATGGTTCTTGGCACTGCCGTGTTCTGAGTTGCTCCCTCCAGAACAGGGCTGTTAACATCCCACTTTGGAATGGGTTGGACTGTGCCCCACAAATTCATATGTTGAAATCCTAAGTCCAGGACCTCAGAATGTGGCCTTATGTAGAGATTTTCACAGAGGTGATGAAGTCAAAATGAGAGCATCAGGGTGGGCCCTGATCCAATAGGCCTCGGGGCACTTGGAAACACACACATACAGAACACCATGTGAACATGAAGGCAGACACGGGTGATTCTTCCACAAGCCAAGGACCACCAAGGACCTGCAGCACATGCCACAAGCTGGGAGAGGCCTGGAACAGAGTCTCCCTCATGGCCTCAGAAGTAACCAGCCCTGCCCACACCTTGATCTCGGACTCCCGGCTACAAAACCAAGAAGAAACAGCTCTGCATTTATGTAGTCCATCCCTGGAACTTGGTAATGCGGGACCAGCAAACCGGTCATCTTAAAATCCCAAGGCCCCTCTATAGTCCCTCCCATGTGCTCTGCAGCTACAGCTGGCCCACAGAGGACAGCGAGAGACTGCCCTGAGGGAGGACAGGACCATGCTTGTGCTCCACCTGCGTCCATCAGTTGCCATGTGTGAAAAGCAGTGGCCACGCAGATAATAAACTTAGAGCAAAGTTCCAAGCATTTGAAGGTCACTGTGTAATCAGCTCTTAACCACACCAGTTCTACCCTCTAACCGTGCAGGTCCAGAGGGCAATGACACACAGGATCTGCAGCTCCACATTCTCTCCGTCACCCACAGGCCAGGCTGCAGCCCTGGTCCCAGGTTGTTCTGCTCTAAGAGCACCTCCCCCCCAGGTGGTTTATCATTTATCTTAATTCCTGTGGCAGGGGTGGAGGGCTCCTGGTGCAGGGCTATTCTCTTTCTTGGCTTGGGTGCAGGTGTGGTCACTCACAGGCACTTCTTGGAGCTGCACGCTGGCGATGGTGCACCCAATCTGTATCACATACCACCATACTCCATGTGTCCTAGTCACCGATCCTTCTTTTCTTGTGTTCTGTTGGTTTGGGTCACAGCTGCACCCCTGCCGGGTTTGCATTCCTGCCTGTTTTTGCTCAGTGTGCGTGTGCTTTTTTTTAATACATGCCTGAACTCCTGGGTTTGGCCCTGGGTTCCCCCATTTAAAGGGCAGTCGTTTCCTTGATGGCCATTTATTTCCTCGACACTGTTGACTAAAGCCCCATCACCAATTTCTCCTGTTTCTGGAAACCTGTGCTGTTGAGCGTGTGTGAGAAGAGACAGCCTGGGTGACTGATGGTCACTGGTGTGCACAGTCCAGGTGGCATATCACCACTATCTTCCGAAACCCCTGTCACCTCCCCAAGTGCCATGGACTGCACTGTGTCCCCGGAGTCCGTGTGTTGAACCCTAACACCCCGTGCAAGGGTGCTAGGAGGTGGGCCTTGGGAAGTGATTGGGTCATGAAGGCAGAGCCCGCCGTGATGAGACTGGTGTCCTTGTTAAACGAGGCCCCAGAGAGCCCCCTTGGCCTCCTCCAAGGGAGGTCACAGCAGGGAGAAGATGCCTGTGAGCCAGGAAGTGGGGTCCTCACCAGAGAGAGAGCACGCCCCTGCCTTAATTTGGACTTCCAATCCCCAGAACTGTGACAAAGAAGTGTCTGTTGATTCTGTCACCCTGTCAGTGGCACTTTTGTTTTAGCAGCTAGAGCAGACTGATACACCCAGTCCTGGGTTCTTATTGCTCGATTCTAATCAGCCTGGCAGGGCAGTTTCTTGGCACTGCAACTGGGTACCAGCCCTGTTTTGGGCACCAGCCAGGTGATCAGGAAGCTGTGGGTAAGGTGGTGATGCTGGTCTCCAGGTGGAAGCAGGAGTGAGTAGGGGAAATGCTACCGAGAATGTGACAGGATGTGACAGAAGGACACTGCTTCCATGACACTTCTCAGCAGCAACTTGCATGCAGTCCAGACAGGATGGAGAGCCTGGAACTCCAGTGAACGTCCCCTACAGCAAGTGCACAGTGGGAAAATCAAAGGCCATGTGCCAGGACCGTTAATGCCTGGGATTTGGGTCACCAGCCAGCGCCATGCCAGAAGCCACGGTTCACTTTGCAGCCATTCCACACCTGGGGGACATGGACCTTGCTTGGTGACCTGAGGTCTCCATTCCTCGGCATCATGATGTGAAATCTCGCCAAGAAGATTCGGATTCTGTCCGTTCCCCAGAGCCAGAGCCGGTACTGACCGCCTGGCCGTCTGGGGAAAACGGTTTGCGACGGGTGCTTAATTGGAGATCCTTGGTGCCAATTGAGGCGTTGCGTGCGGGCCAGCAGCCAAGACGTCCCGCTGCTCGCTGGACGTCCAGGACAGTGAGGGCCACAGAAGCACCAGCATCTCCGCAGCCGGACCTAGGCGATACCCGGTACCTCTGGCCAGGAGGCCCCGGCGCTCGGCGCCCCCTCCCCCATCAGGGCAGGACATAGGTCCCCGTGGCGGGGCTGGGGACACAGGCTGGACACCACCTGCACGGGACTCGGTGGGAGAGGTCGCCAGGGCACCGGACCTCTAGAGGGACGGCCGCACGAGAGGAGTTCGTGGAGCTGGGCGGTTGGAGAGAAGGGTCGGTGTAGCATCAGGGTGAAGGTCTGGCAGCGGCTGCGGGGGTGGGGGCGGAAGAGGGAGGACAGAGTCTTGGCCCCGCTCAACCCGGTGGGTTCCCGGCTCCCTCCCCCCTGCGTGTGCCTCTCCTCCGCGGCGAGGGGTGGGTGGCACTCGGAGGGAGGCTGGAAGCCCCCCAAGCAGACATCGTGCGCAGGGCAGCTCCAGGGGGATGCAGGCGAGGGTGGGAGGGAGACCTAGACTGGTCCCGCAGGAAAACAGCTCATCCCGATTCTGCCAATCTCGGACTCACAGGTGTTCCCGCTCCCAAGCATCGGAGGCTCCCGGACGCTCAAGACCTGGGGCAGAGTGTTCTACCGGCCCTGGACTGTTGGCCACCGGCTTCTGCCCGCCGTCTGGGTCCCTGGGGGCGGGTGCAGGGCGCGGCCGGCCTTGTCCCCCGCCCACCCTGGGCGGTGCGGAAGCGCAGCCAGACCAGCTTGCGCCCCCGACGGCGCCGGGGCGGGGCGGGCCAGGCGACGTGATAAGAGCCCGGAGGCCGAGACCGCCCACCGCAGCGCGACCGAGCCCGAGCTTTCGCGGAGGCTAGGCGTAGGACCCCAGAGCAGAGCTGAGGCCGGGGAAAACAGGTAAGGCCGGGGCGTTCCGTGGGTGACTTCCTGCACAGGCGTCCCTGCGCGTCTTCGGGGCTTGCCGTTCGCTCCGTGGACCCCGAAGGCTGCAGCGAAGGGGCACAGAGCTGGGATGGGCACCGTCAGGAGGTATCGTGTCCCTCAGACGACAAGGTCTGCAAAAGTTCACAGCCCGGGGTGCACAGCGCGCCCCGACAGACAGTGTCATTGGAGACCTTAAGGCGCTCGATGGCTGAGAGATGTGTGCACGATGGGGGATGCTGGGTTGGTGCGCGCCCCCCGTGGCCTCTGGCCCCGGTCCCGCAGGTGGAGCGCCTGCCCTAAGGCCGCGCCCGGCTCCGGGGGTCGCGCGAAGGAGCGACTTCCCTGCGGCCCCAGCCCTGGGGCGCACAGCTGTGTGTGGCTGATTCCAGCGTGTTGAACCAGACGCGATGCAAGGTGAAGGGGACCTGGGCAGAGCCGCCCCCGCCCTCGCCCCCATCCAATCTGGGTGATTTTCTCAGCCAGTGCTCCATCGTGCAGGGTTTTATCTTTGATTCTAAAGGTGAGAGTGGGCGCCCGGAGCTGCGGGCTCTGCTTCCAGGACAAAAGGGACAGAGGAGCAAACCACAGCTTATGAGCCAGCTGTGTTTGCCTAAGAGACCACTTTTGCTTTCTGTACCCAAATCTGTCCTCTGAGGCCACTGCTCCAGGAGTGTGTCAGCTCACCCCAAATGCTGAGCATGGGCTTCCCTGGCAGGTGGCCAGATGGGGCTGCAAGGACCCTTGTCAGAACAAAAAAGCTGGAATTTGCTGCCTCTACATCCCCCCCCCACCCCCGTCCAGCTGCACCCCACGGCAGGCAGTCTGCCTGCTCCACAGAGCATGCGGCCCCTCAGCCTTTTTTCCATACATCTCAGAGGCGTGCTCTTGGGTCACCAGAGGTGAAGGGGCCACTGAGAGCTGGTGCATAAAATAACTCAGCTTGTGAGTTTTCATTCAAACTTGGACACAGTGGAAAATTTATCCACCAAGCTGTCATCCTGTTATGCTTCTGCTTCAACCTCTGTGCGTGTGTGTGTGTGAGTGTGTGTGCATGAGTATCTGTGCACGCACCACGTGTGAGCTGTTCAAACAATGCTGGGGGATCAAATGCCAGAAGGCAAGTTTGGAACCGCTCTTGGACCCAAGGGCCCAGCTTGCTCATAGCTGTTACTCTGGAATTTCTTCTGTCCCCGCCGATGACATTGCCTGGGTTTTATGTCAGTGGTTTGGAAATGAGCTCCCTGGCACAGGTGTGTAGTGTAGGAGCTTGTGGTCCCACAGGTAAAACCTGACATGACGCTCTCACCTATGCCCACTCTGCCAGGCGACACTGGTGAGCCGCCGGGCCACAGGTGTCTGTGGATCATGTTTACATTCCTTGAAGAAACTGTTATCATTATTATTTAAACTTTTAATTGCTGTGGCTGATTTTTATTATAGTGGAATGAATAGGCGCGCACTCTTGTAAAGACTTACTGTTTGGTGCTATTTGAAGATAGTAAATTACGCCCTGCTGTGTGGGGTATGGCAGTGGTAACTGTTTGCATTATTGTTAAAAGCAAAATTAGAGATTACACCAGCACTGCACTCTCATTGGACTAGAGAGAAGAGCCAGGGGAAGGCAGCAAAGCAGAGGTCTGTCCTGAGGTTTCCACAGCCTTCAGGTGAAATAATTCACATGTCATCCTCAGTCCTGGCCATGTCATCTTAACTGCTTGGAATGTATTTGTTCTGCCCCAAAGAAAGGAATATAAATGCCTTGGATTTCTGCTCTGGCCACTGAGTGCATCTGTAGTTCTGGCTACTAACTCATTGCATTCCTGTGTATGTTTATTTTTCATGCTGGCTGAAGACCAAGAGAGAAGAAGTACAGAATCCTAGATTCCATCCAGTCTGCCCATGAGTAGAAGCAAATGCCCCGTGGGACTGATGCCTTCCGTGGTGGCCCCAGCTAAGGAGCCCAACGCCATGTGCCCAAAGGCGGTGGAACTTGTTTTGGTCAAGGAGCAGAATGGGGTGCAGCTCACAAACTCCACCCTCGTCAACTCCCCACAGACCCCCATGGAGACCCAGGAACGGGAGACGTGGAGCAAGAAGATAGACTTCCTCCTCTCGGTGATTGGCTTTGCCGTGGACCTGGCCAATGTCTGGCGATTTCCTTACCTGTGCTACAAAAATGGCGGGGGTGAGTCCCCACATGCCCTCCCTCTGTGCTTCTGCTGGGCTAGAGACAGGGTAACGGAGGCAGGCTCTTGAGAAACGAGCACTCTCTGGCTTTGAAACTTAGCGTTGGCCAGGCACAGATTCCCCATGTGTGCGTCACAGAACCGTAGAGGTAGATGGAGTTCAGAGCAATCTCACCGTGCGCCAGGACTCCACAGCTGAGGACAGTGAGGCCAGGAGAGCAGGAAGCTGTTGGAGGCACCATGGCTCTGTCTTCTGTTTCCAAAGGTGTTTTTCACTTTGGAAAGAAAAGACTCACACAGAAGGGTATCTGTGGCTGACTTAAAACGGTATTTACAAAGAGGGGCCCTTGAGTGAAGATGCCCTATAAATGTGCCCTTCCCCTACCCCCTGCTCCTACTACTGTCTCAGGACTCAAGGCAGAGAACTAAGTGAGATAAAGGGGAGAATCACCCCCAAAATTAGAGTTGAGAATCCAGGTAAGTTGGAGCTCATGCCCACCCTCCTGGTGCCTCCATTTCCCTGACAGTATCCCTGAATCACTGGCCACACCACAACACACAGAAGGGGGCACGTGGGAAGACAGTCCTGAGGAGGGCCTCCCAGCACGCCTGTGGGTAGGTTGGCATTACTCTGCCCAGATCAAGGGAAGAAGACTGAGGCCTCAGCAATACAGTAAGGACAATCGTGGGGTCTCCCTGCCTCCCTCCCCATTCCAGGAAGAGAACTGTGGCAAAGCTCCCTCTCATTTGAGGTAGAGCTTTAGGAAGCAGAGCCCTGGGGCCCTGAACTTTGTGCTCAGGACAGGGTGCAGCTCCAAGAGGAACAAGGCACCTCCCTGGAGGGACCACAGCTCCTGATCGAGCAGGTTTCAAATGCTGGGAGCTGGAATTGATGGCAGAATCCACACAGGGTCAGAGGGGGGCCCATGGCTCCTACAAGAGTCGCAACTCAAGAGGGGCAGACATTCTATAGAGGAGCAAGAGGAGGCAAAGGCAGGGAAGGAGCCACAGTGCAGACCAGGTTGCATCTGCTGTCCTCTCAGGGGTTGACCCCATAACCTGGGGCTGGGACATTGGCAGTTCAGTAGGGACTGGCTTGCTTGGAAAGCCTTAGAGGGGTTCAGAGCACTGACGACAGTGGATCTAGGCATGGAGGGAGGGAGGAGACTCACCCAGCCCAGCCTGAGGCTTCCGTTTGGAAGGGGGCCAGGGAAGGAGATTCAAGAGAAACAAGGACAGGGATCGGGATCAGAGCCAAAACGCATGTGGTTGAAGGAGACAGCTGAGCCTTTGAGGCCCTCAGTGATCATGTTGTAATTCCCCACAGGTGCCTTCCTGGTCCCCTACCTGCTCTTCATGGTCATTGCAGGAATGCCACTTTTCTACATGGAGCTGGCCCTTGGGCAGTTCAACAGGGAGGGCGCTGCTGGAGTCTGGAAGATCTGTCCCATACTCAAAGGTAACAATAGGGACACCTCCTCACACCTCACATGGCACAGATCAAGGCTGTGGCTCTAGAGCTTTTGAAGCAAGCCCACCCAAGTCATGTGCATCCCCATCCTGCTTTGCTAGGTATCTACACACATGAACACACCGTTTGAATTTTGGTCCTACTCTAAAGATCTGTAATGACCAAGAATTTGAGAGTGTATTTCCTTCATTCCAGATGAAACCACCTATAATTAAATTCATTAGTGGTGTTATTTCATCCAGTGTTAAAATGATAAATAAAATAAAACCTCTATCCATCGGTCAGCTACCTATCATCTATTTGTCTATCATCAACATATCTACCCATCAATCTACCTGGCTGTCACCTACCTGTCTATATGTCATTTATGTATCATCCATCTATCACCTGTCATCTATCAACCATCTATCATCTATCTACCTACCTACTTATTTATCATTTATGTATACTATCATCTATTAGATGTCAGCTGAACAGAAATAAAATCAGGAGGCTTTGGCTAGAAATAAACGATAAAGATTTATTCAAGGGTCTTAAGTTTTACATATTGGAAACAGAACTAGGCAATACCCAGAGTGTTCCAAAGGAGGAAGAAAAGCTGAGGGTTGTTATAGAAAATTATGATCTTGAGAAGAATCAGTCCGGCATTCTTAGCTTCTAGATTGGTCCAAGATGGTAACCCTCTAGATGACCAGTGGTCTGGATACTGGATGTCGGGTGGTCTGGACACCTTCCCCTAGTCCTTCTGGGGGCAATCAGGCTTATTAAGAGGTTTGATGTATGTATATCTGGCCATTGATTCAAGATGAGAAAGTTCAAAGGTTGAAGTTCCCAGGCTACTTAAAACAAGAACAGAATTGTTTCCTCATGCCTCAACCTACTTGACTTTAGTAATTTAGCAATTCAACAATCTATCTACCTATCTATATCTATCTATCATCTATCTATCCATCTATCAGAACTACCTATTATCTATAATCTACCTGTCTAGTTACTCACGGCCTTCCAGGCTGCCACTGAGATGCCACAACACCATGAAACAAACACACCTTGTGCTGAGTGCAGGTGACCAATCTTCCCGTGGTTACCTCCCTCCATCCCCATGAGAGCCCGAGCAGGGTACACACTGTCTTGTCTCCATCTTGGAGAGGCAGTCACTGAAATAGAGGGCTTGAGTCACTGGTACTTACCACCTTGTTAGGAACAGGGTAGGATTCAATTCCAGACCTGTCTGACCCCCACATTGGGGAGGTGATGACTCAGGAGGATTTGGGGTTATTTTCTCAACAAGACCAGAGAAGGTACGTGGTTCAGACAGCTGGTTTCTTTAAGAAAATGGCTCTTTAAAGCTCAGGCTTTAGGTTTTCTCAGAAGTTCTTGACAAGTTGGCGTTAGAGGAGAGCAGAAGCCTCAGGGTGTTTCCAAGGCTGCTATGTGAAGGGTCAGGGGGTGTGTGCTCAGACAGGAACCCATCCACCCTCAGGAGTGAGGTCACCGCACAGCTGCTGGGGTCGGTCTCCATGGAAGTCATTCTCACAGCGGAAATGCTGAGACTGGCTGGCCGTGACACCTCCTCGAGGCACTGTGTGTTATTCCTGCTTAATGGTCTGCTGGGTGAATCTGGAGATGTTAGCAATTTTTTCTGAGGCTAAATAATTCATAGAGCCACCCTAAAGTAGAACTACAGAGCAGAATTCAGACACCTCTGAGTTCAGGCGCCAGGTGCTGGGTGTTCCTTTGTGCAATTTGCACACAGAAGTCAAAGCTCAGAGGAGTTGCCTGGGACTCGCCTCTGGCACCATCATTAATTCCGCGATGGAGAAACATGCAGGTGCCTGAAGACACCAGGCCCCGATTAGGGACAGATGCAGGTATTGACCTGGACGTTTCAGCATCTGTGTCCTGGCACAATGTCAGTGCCATCGAGGGCAGTAAACCCAAGCTAACAGACAAGACACAAATGAGTTAATTATGTTCTCCCAGGCTCTGCTGGGCAGCGCTAACAGGTCACGCGGCCATGCACTGCAGTGAGCTTTCGCTGTGGTCAGTATTTATAGAGCATTAAAGCACTGAGTCGGAAATTAAGCATATCTATCCTCAAGTAGCCATCTGGGGAAGAGTTGAGGGAGGACGCCTCCAGCTGTGATGCAGCCTGTGGTGAGACAAGTTTGCATGTCTGGATTTCGAAGAGGCACGTCTTTCCAGTCCAAAGTATGTCTACCAGAAGTTTTTTACGTGACACGACTCCGTGCCCCCGCCTCCCACCAGGGAATCTAACCCTGAATCAAAGTAAACCTGCCTCTTTCCTGAGCACCCCACGGCTGGGTGAGGGACTGCAGAAGCAGGAATGGATGGTGGCCCCACGGGGCAGGAGGCCAGCAGGTGAACGCTGATTTCCAGCTGTTTCCGGCCACACAGAGTTTTCTCCGGCAAAGCTGCCAAAGTGAGTTGTTATGTTGCAGCTTATAAAACGTCAAATGCTTTCCAAGGATTTCAGTGCTACTTAATCCTAATGAACTGGAGTCAGTACAGGAAATATGACTGTCGGCACCCCATTCTAAGAAGCTCAGACCACAGATATTGCCACATCTCTGCAATATCAGAACCTGGAGGAGAAGGAGCAGATGTCACTCACCTCTGTACATGACTCCAAGTCCCACCCTCATAGTCACGTTCTGGCAGCTCACATCAACTCTTGTCCAGTTTTGGAAACTTGTCCGTGTGGAAGACTGAGCTGGGGCCGAGTGAGGCCACAGCAAGAAGCGCTGGGTGGCCCCACAGGCGGAACCTCAGTGGGAGCCTGGTCACTCACCTCATAACCCAGGATTGAGGGACTCACAAACCACGGAAGGTCAGCTATTGAGCTGGGAATCTGTGTGGTTGGCACAGGGCTGTGCTCATCGAGCATATAAATGAATCAGGACAAGAACACTAGACTTTCCACTTACAGAAGAGACGCTTGAATTGTTTAGTACCAACCTAGCTGCAACCCCCAACAGATGCTTTTCTACTTGTCCAGGCTCTATCTTATCCATATGATTCCCATTTGATAGGAGGTGGTCATTTCTCCTTAAATTAGGTGAGGCAAATGACGCTTTTCTGGATATCCTCACACACATGCCTTCTTTTTCCTTCGTCTTTAAAAAAAATCAATTAATAAAATTGCCTGTATTTTCATGTGTCATTACATACAGGTAACACATGGTAAATAACATCAATTGAAATGCCCCCAAATAATCATTGTAGAGCTAAAAGGTTATCCAGTCTTTCAGAGGACGATCAGCACACCTGGGCCCTATGAAAGCTTTCTCCTGTGTTTGGAGCCGAGCTCTTGGGCAGCCCACTTCCCCCTGCCTTCCCTCCCTTACCTGGGAGCTGCTCCCTGCACCTGGTCAGCACTGAGCTGCACCCAAGAAGGTCAGATGGTAAGTCTACAGTGAGGATGAGCTGCTTCAGCGGCTGTCCTCATCCTCAGTTCCCTGTACGATCTGTCCAGAGTCCCACAGGGTGGGTGTGAGGCTGGAGAGACTGCAGGTGACCTTCAGCACCCAAATGTGTCATCCCAGCATCCTGGAGGGAGGAGTCTCAGAACTATCCTACTCTCCCCACTTCCTCTCTGTCCCCCTCTCTGTCACATGAGCATATATGCACATGCACACGCACACACACACACTTGCATGCACACACCAAGTAGATAATAAAGGCACCCAAATTGACAGAGGAGGAATTCTCTCCAGTTTACTTCAAAAAAACCTGCTGATGAGGCTCAAGGAGTGGAAAGCTGCTCCACCAGGGAGCCTTTTCTCCAGCTGGTATTCTTGGAATTAGTATTTGCTTATGACACTCTCATGTAAGCCAGCTGTTGTGTACACTTTGGAGCGAGCTGGCTTTGGGGGATGGTTGAGAAGGGAAACCATCATGCTCTCTCGAGACCTGAGGAGGCTCCTTTGTGGGTTGTTTGGCTAATTGCTAAAAACACCCTCGTTTTACATATGCTCTAGAAACACTGCCAACCTATTGAATATAAAACGATTTACGATATTTTGTGGTTAGTAATATTTTACTGTGATGTATCAAACTCTTCCTCTTTCTGAAAAAAAATTGAAGGTGGCTTAAAACAAAATGCACTCAAGGTTAGTATAAAAATACTAAGAAAAATGGAGATTTAAGAAAATTGACATTAAGAACTATGATTGAAATTCACATTTAGCACTGAGCTTCCTGGGAGTCAGGTAATAGAGGAACACATTTTCATTGGAAATATGAGAGGGAACTGAGCCTGCCACCTCCTTAGCAGAGACAGTTTCTCGTGGCAAGAAACAATGAAAAACATGTATCCAGTGTGGCTTCATTCAGATGATGTGATGATGTAATGAACAATGATAAACAAAATGTGGATTTCATGTGGCTAGGTCTTAAGTGACACCGAGGAGGAACTTGGTGAAAGTCGGGTTGGTGAGAACCTGCCCTTCAGTGCCCCAGGTCGGTGGCTCTCTAAGGCTCTGCTGTCCTGAAGGACAGAATTTGCGGTGACCAAGCGAACAGTTGACACCTGCAGCCACCTTCCTAGGGAGTCATTTCCATCACTCAGGTATTTTTGGCACCTGGACAGCAACCCAAGAGACACGGTGCTCTCAGGTGAGGCAGAGCTCCAGTGCTGGGGTGCAGTGTCACTGATGGGGCAAGCCCACCTGCTCCCATGGTGGTCTTTCACTCTGTGAAGGTCAAAAAGCCCGGCCTGCCCAGATGAAGAGCTGTCCACACAGCAGTGGGTGCAGGACCAAAGGCAAAGTCAGCTCTTCCTTCAGATACTGGATCTGGGTCTGCTCTAGTGCTTGAGCAAAGCTCCTCTGAGTTCTCAAAGTTTCAAGCTAAGGATTTGTTATGCAAAGTTTTAACCTTAAACGAATTTCAAGTCATACATCCGCAGCAGTCCACTGCCAGGAAAAACCTCCTGTGATGTGCTTCATGACAACATGGCTTCCTGGCCAACAGCAGGAGGCCTTCTAACCACCAGGCCCGTCTGCCCACCAGTCAGGATGATACAACTCCAAAAGCTGCTCTCGGCTTTCTTTTGCCTCATAACTGATCCCAAATTCCAGGTTTTGTGATCCTGGAAAGGATGCTCTGAAAGGCCCTGGGTGGCCCTAAGAGACTCTGGATAGTCATGTATGCCCCTGGCAGACCCTAGATGGTCATGCACAGTCCTGGGTGAACTTGGGTAGCCCTAGGTAGCTATGAATGAACCCTGATGACTCTGTTTGCCCTGGGTAGTCTTGAGTAGCTATGGGTAGCCATGAATGGCCCTGGGTGTCTCTGGATGGTCCTGAATCAGCCATGGTGGGCCTGGATGGTTTTGGATGCCCTTGGTGGTCCTAGGTGAGCCTGGGTAGATGTGGATGGCTATGGAGGACCCTAGTTGTTCCTTAGTGACTATTGGTCACTGTGGATGGCTCTGGGAATCACTGAGTATTCCTGGGTGACCCTGGATGGCCTTTGATGACCCTATTGTCATGGATGGCCCTGAATGTTTCTGGGTAACCCTGAATGGTTTTGCGTGGCATTTGTTGACATTTGGTGATGTTTTGTATCTCTAAGTGTCCCTAGATGACCCAGGGTGGCCATGGGTGATCATGGATAACAGTGGGTGATTCTGATGGTTTTGAATGGCCTGGTGGTGCTGGATAACTCTGGGTATGATTGCCCAGGGTGACCCAGAGAATGGCTCTAGATGACCTTGGGTGAGCCTGGATGATCCTGTTGGATCCTGAGTGGCTGTGAGTGGCAGTGGGTAGCCATGAATGGCCCTTGGTTATCCTGTATGTCAGTGAGTGACCTGGTTCTACCATGGTGGCCCTAGATGATCCTACATGTTCCTGGATGATTCTATATATCCTTACCAGGGTGGTCCAGGATACCTTTCAATGACCCTAGATGGCCTTTCAGGTCTTGAATGTCCCTCAGAGATATCCTGAATGTCTCTGAGTGGGCAGAGATGACCGTTGATGGTTTTGTAAAGGGGAAGCCCCTGTCTGTGATCACAGCATAAAATCTAGCATCTGCCCTTTCACTTCTCTTCCCCTGTGTATTTAAAGATGTTGCCTGGTATTAGGATGGTGGCAAACGGCTGGCACAGGGTGGCAATGTCTCCTGTAAGGGAAGTGGGAGGGGGCGTTCTGTTGACAGTGGCTCTGTGCTCTCACTGCCCTAGGTGTGGGTTTCACAGTCATCCTTATCTCACTCTACGTTGGCTTCTTCTACAATGTCATCATCGCCTGGGCATTGCATTACTTCTTTTCCTCCTTCACCATGGAGCTGCCCTGGATCCACTGCAACAACACCTGGAACAGCCCCAACTGCACAGATGCCCACTCCGGCAATGCCAGTGACGCCTCGGGCCTCAACGACAGCTTCAGGACCACGCCCGCTGCTGAGTATTTTGAGTAAGTGGGGAAGTCTGCTCCTCAGGGTTCAATAACTGTTCATTTGCTGTGTCTGCCTTAGGAAGGGAAGAACACAGAGCTGAGCACTCTATGCAGCCCAGGGGTCAGCCACCCACCCTTGCTGCCTTAAAAGGGTATGAGAGGACCCTATCCTTGTCCTGTGCTCATGTTCTCTTCCCTTGGGTTCTTGTGGGACAACACTAGCATGAGTCCTCAGCAGGGATGGAAGGCTGAGTAGGCCCATGGCTACTCTGCCCTGCTCCCTGTTTGAGGTGGGAGGGGGCCGGCCAGAGGTACCACACACACTGTGTGGATGAAAGGCACCAGGGCCTGAGGCCTGGGGGCTGCAGTGTCATCTCCAGAGTCACCTCCAGAGTGGGCTGAGCTCCGAGTTTTCATTCACCTGCCCTTCCTGTAGGCCTGTAGGCCTATCCCACTTCTCAGATGTGTTCCCTGATCCTTTCTGACTCTGAGCAGCTCTTGGCTTCTCCCCCTCCCTCGTGGCACGAGGCAGGGTTTGGAAGGTCTGCAGGGACCACTAGGAGGGTCGGGTGCTTTCTTAGAGCATCATTAGGAAGACTGTGGTTTGGGCATGGGGGTTGTATGATGGGCTGATTTTAAGAAGACACCCCCTTGGGTGGTTTGGAATTTGACAGAGTGAAAAGTGTCTGAGGAGGCGCTTTTCCCATAATGGGAAAGAGAGGCGACTGCCAAGAGTACCCCGCTCCAACCAGGAGGAGGGTGACTCCAAGCCTGGGAGGCTGAGAGCTTTATTCTCATGGAGCTCACAAGAGGGGTGAACTGGTTTCAGAGAATCTGCCTGGAATTTGCCCCATTCAGTTTGTCTGGAAGACGTGGGGATGGGCATATCCTGGAGAAATGGAGACACAGGCAGGGTCACTTGAGGATGTGCATGGGACTCAGTGAGACAAGCAACCAAGAAATGATAGAATTGTCCAAATACAGGAAAGCCGAGCATTCAATAAAGTGATTTAGTCTGTTCTTATGGGGAAAAAAAACAGTGCTTGCCACTGGCCTGTTCATTATTTCATTTCCCAAATGTCATAGTGTGTCATTAAGAGGCTGAGGCCAGGGGTGCATGTGCTGTTGCCCATGTGGCCCCACTCTCGGGGCTGGTGTGTAATGCAGAGAAGCAGCAGGGGACCTCTGCACACAGAGTAGCCAGCAGAGGTGGCTGTGGGAGAGCCTGGGGGTGTCCTACCATAGACGAGGACATTCAAAGGCAGCTCATGCTGGAGGTGGGTTTAATTTATCATTTCGGCATCAAAACGGTGGCTCAGTGGTCAAACTAGCATGTCTTTTACAATTTCAAGATCGATTTCAGTGCAACTCAGAACATCTGGAAAGCTTGCTGCGATGCCGAAAGGTGCCAAGTGATGCCGTTTTAGAACTCCTTATCTTTTGTTTGGCAGGTGTGGAAAGAGTTCATTTATCTAAGTGATTTTCAGATAAGTAAATTAGAGGGGAAAAGACTGGTTACTCTAGTGATTTATGACTAAGAATGCCAGAGGGAAAGAATATATATGTGATACGTGATTTTTAAAAACCAGACTAGTGAAATCTATTGGAAAATCTACAGCCCAAGGGGTAGGGGGACTGGGTAAAAAAGGTGAAAGAAAACAAAAAATAACCTCATAGAGGACATTACGGTGATTATCAGAGAGAAAGGGGGATGGGGAGGGAGAAGAGGGTAAAGGGGGGACAAATAGTGATGGAAGGAGACTTGCCTTGGGGTGGTGAACACACAATACAATGTACAGACGATGTGTTACAGAATTGTACCCCTGAAACTTATTTAATGTTATTAACCAATGTCACCTCAGTGATTCCATTATAAACAAAAAGCCAAACAAATAAATAAAATGCAAGTGAAAGTCTCCAGTCTGGGAGAGAGATGTTGAGACAGAAGCTGCCCAGACCCCCACTGCATCAAAGGGCAGGTTAGCATGAGCAGATGCTGCACCGTCGCTGGAGGCGATGGTGGCACAAAAGTGAGACATTTGAGGAAGGTTTACAACAAAGTCATGGATTAGTGATGATACTGAGGCCCTGGTGCTCCTCCCCAGGCACTTTGCAGGTGGTTTTACTAGGAGTGTGGCTGTATTTCCCTGAATCAGGTCCTTATGACCATGTGGCCTGCAGGTCAGGGTGTTTTCTGGAATTTAGATCCACTTTATAAAGTGGACCATTGTGAAAAGGATCGCATGTTCCTGCAGACACATGTAATTAGGGGACTCGCCATGAAGTATCATGAAGGCCAAGATAACTCAATTGTAAATTAGTGAAGCTCTAAGTCTTACATTGTGGGCACATGTAGCTCTGTCACTAGCCATCGTGGGACTCCAGTCCCCTGTGCAATATATAAAGTTATAAACTATCATGCATTTGACAACTGGAATGTTAGCAGGGTAGATCTGAAAGGTCTTCACCATGCATTTTAACTCCAGGTCCTCAGAGAGTACAGTAACTGTCAAGCTTGGCGAGATAGCCAATTACTGGTCAATGGGAAGCGCTCACGCCTTCCTGGGCTGGGCTGTGCAGGCTCAGAGTGGCTTTTTCATGCTCCACAGACTCTGTGCAGAACTCTCCCCAGCAAGCGAGAGTCCTGCAGGAGTTGATGTGTCCGCAGCTCCCAGGGGTTCCAGAAGCCTTTCTGCTGCAGCTTCCTGTACAGACAAATGAAAGGAAGCAATCACAGTGGTCACGACTCCACCCATGTGACGGCTCAGCCTGGAGACTAGGGAGTGAAAAATCCCTAGCCCATGAAGTTTTCTTTATTTTCATTCCTCTTACCTGAGAGAAAGAAAGAAAGCAGGTGACTGTAGGAGGTTTAGTGTCACCCCTGACTTGCCCATTTTATAGGGTCCCCATTTCTCACCCAGAACCTCTTTCCTCATTAGTCCCTGTGCTTGCTGATCCCCCATCTGCAGTCCCTAGTGGGTATGCATGAGAAAATGCTATGGGCTCAGAGCAGAAACCAGAAATTCATGGCTGTGACTCCAGAATCATGACACAATGCAGTGAACACACTTGACAGATATGAAATCTGAGCCAGGAAAGGGCTCTGGAAACCCCAGATAGGCCCATGCAACTCCCACCAATTTAGTGTCTCTCAGCCCCGCAAACACTCCTCAGTACCCTCTTCACCTACTTTCTAGTATAAATTAGGAAGCTACAAATCTAAAGCTAAAATGTGCCTTTAAGAGACTGCTTTAGCTGCCTCCAGTGAAGTTTCATATATTATATTTTCATTTTTATTCACTTCAAAGTGTTCCTTGATCTGCCTTGTGATTTCTCCTTTGACTCATGAGATATTTTTGGAGGTTTGTTGTTTAACTTTGAAACCTTTGGAGATTTTCTAGATATGTTTCTGTTATTTACTTCTAATTTAATTCTGATTTGGTGAGATAACATACTTATAAAGCCTCATTATTTCAAAATATACAGTGAACTGTTTTATGTCTTAGTTTATGGTTGATACTGGTAAGTGTTCCACAAGCACCTAAAAAGATGTGTCCTGCCCTGATTGGTGTGGCTGTTGCTTGTGCATCATCCCACAAAGTGAAAGGTCGTCAGTTCGATTCCCAGTCAGGACACATGCCTGGCTTGCAGGTTCGGTCCCCTGTCGGGGCATGTATGAGAGGCAACCTATCAATGTTTCTCCCTCATGTTGGTATTTCTCTCCTTCTCTTTCTCCCTCCCTTCTCTTTTCTCTAAAAATAAAGAAATAAATTTTTTTTTTTAAAGAATGTGTGTCCTGCTGTTGTTGGGTTGAGAGCTGTGTGTCAGCCAGGTCTTGTTAGCTCCTGGTGCCGTGCAGGCCGCCTTGCTGATTTTCTGTCTCCTTGTTCTATTGTTAGTGAGAAAGGGTGTTGAATTCCAACCATAGTTGTAGATGTGCCTATTTCTCTTCACGGTCCTGTTAGATTTTGCTTCATTCATGTATTTTGACCATCATGAAATGCATGCATGTTTCTGAATGTCGACTCTTTGAACTGACCACATCTTTATTATGAAATGTCCCTCTGGGTAATATTTCTCATTCTGAAGTTGACTTTGTCTAATAGTATGTATGATCGCCCAAGCTTTCCCAGGAGTGGTGTTTTCTACTTTATGCATTCAACATTTGGGGTGCTCTCCTACCCTTAGGTAGAGCTGGGTTTCCATTTCATCTGAAGAATTTCATTGAGCATTTTTTATAGGGCAGACATGCAGGCAAGGAATTCTCTCAGCTTTCTTTTCCACCTTTGTATCTTTACTCCATAGGCATCGGATTTAGAGTGGGTTTCTTGTAGACAGCATAGAGATAGTTCTTGCTTTTTTATTCAGTACCTCAACCTCTGTGTTTTCTTCAGTTTCCAATCAGTAATTATTGGTATGCTTGGACTTAAGACTTTCATCTAGATACTTCTTCCTCTCCCATCTCTTCTTTGTTTCTTGTTTCCCGTGTTTATTCCTTCTTTCGAATTCATCAATTTCAGGCTTTCATTTTATCTACACTGTTGGCTAATAAGCTATAGCTCTTCG